>JAVSCE010019133.1:0-22657 GCA_032199065.1 Smutsia gigantea
AAAAAAAGAAAAAAAGAAAGAAAAGAAAAGAAAAAAGAAAAAACAAAACAAAACAAAACAAAAACGCCCAGCAGGAGTAGATTCTGTGGGGATGCTGTAGGTGGTGCTGTTGCTCCACTATTCTGCAGCCGTGGCCGCGCCGCTCCGCAGGGCCCTTTATAGCTCTGGCCGGGGTGGGAATGAATGGGAGGCTGTTGATCTCTTTGGTAAGTCTACGTGCGGCCACTCTTTCCCAGTCGTCAGCTAAGCGGTCCGAAACTCTCCAGGACTCCCAGGTTGCTGGGCTGAGTGTGCCGGGGCGATCTGGCTCCTCTGCTGGGCTCTTGTCTCTTTAAGACTGCTGAAAAAAGCATGCGGTTTTCTTTTTTTTCTTTCCTTCCCGGAAGCTGGCTGCAAACACCTTGGCGTGTTCGCCGGTCAGATCCTGCACCCTGTGTCTCTCCAATCTCCGCTACATCGCACGATGTGTTTCAGCGCTCCCCGCACACATTACCGGGGCTGGTTATTTCACGGGGTGTACTTCCCCTCCCTCCCGGTTCTGAATCCTCTCCTCCCGCCGGTGCACTGGGGTAGGTGAGTGCTCGGGTCCCACTGGGTTGCGACTCCGTATCTTACCCGCCTCGCGGCGTGCCGTGTCCTCTCAGGTGTAGCTGCACGCTATGCGCTTTCCTGTGTATTCTGGCCTCTCTTTTAGGAATAGTTGTATTTGCTGTATTTTCATAGATATATATAGTTTTGGGAGGAGATTTCTGCCGCCCTGCTCACGCTGCCATCTTCCCGGAAGTCCTCGACTATTCTTTTTAATCTTTGCCAGTCAAATAGGAGAAAAAAATTCATTCATGATTGCTTTAGTTTGTATTTCCTTGATTACTAGAGAGGCTGAATATTTTCCATTTCTTTGTATTTTAGGGAGAAAAATACTATTTTTAAAGCTGGCAGCAGTTTAAACTGGTTGGTTGATGTATGAGGACTATAAAACACTGCATAGTGAGGGAATTATAGTTTTCTTTAGCCATTTTCCTTTTTAATGGTGAAATGTGAAGATAAGCACTATTCAACTTAGATGAGAGAGTAGTTAGGCAAAGGAGAGAGCTAAACTGATCCATCAGAAAGCAATAAGAATCTGGGAACTGTCTTGAAAGCTACAGAAAGGCTTTTGTGAGGGACCAGGAAGAGGGAAAAAAAGAGTCTTAGGGGTAGGAGAAGGTGGTAAAGTGGCAAGAGTCTAATGCCTAAGGAGGGAAACAGTCAGTGAGAATTACTGGTAATTATATACTGCCCTATTACAATTACCAGGAGGGATCAATCCATTTTGTCTTTCATACCTGAAATATTAGTACTTGAAATAAAAATCTCTATACATGCACACACATACACACAGTTATTTTTAGGTTTCTACTCTTTCCCACTGACTTATCTTTTCTTGTATCTAGTACTATGCCATTTTTAATACTGTAATAATATATTGTAATATTTGGCAAAATAAGTCCCATCTCATTATTATTATTTGTTAACAGTTTATGCATTTTTTTCTCCTAGATGAACTTTAAAATCAGTTTGTCAAACACTAAAATTTTTATATTTTAGCTAAGATGGTATTATATTTATAGATTAACTTCTAGAAATTAAGTCTTCTAATATTCTCACCCATGAACATGATATGCCTATTTCCTTTCAAGTCTCTAAGTTAGTTTTAAGGCTTTCTTCATATTGGCTCCAAATATTCATTATTAGGGCTTTCCTCCTATGCATCTTATATTTTTAGTTGCCATTATAAATGGGATCTTTGGCCATCATACACTTTTTAATACAATGGTTTATAACCAGGAGGTCACCAAAAAGAATCACCTGTGTAACTTTTTAAATATGCAGGCATGTTCTTTGAGGGTTAGTCTGAAAGTAAGTTATCACTGTGAAAGTAATTTTCTATTATTAAAGTTACTTGATTAGTTATTTGTAACATTAATTGACATTAAAGTAAAAGAGGCAATTCATTAATTTAAAATTTTATGATACAGAAATAAAAACTAAAAATACTGTTATTTATGCAAATTGCATTCATCACAGAAATTTAAAATATACATATTCATAATACATACAATCCCAGTATAATAACCTTGAACAAGTTTGATGTCTCAGTTCTTTGATAAACTTTATTTGATAATATAATGCTCGTAAAAACAACTATAAGACTTCTTTTATTGTTTTTCTCTTTGGCTTCCCATGTTTAGGTGTTTCTGGAGCTACCAGGAAGCTTCAGAAAGCATGGTCTGAATTTCCCCAGCTGGTTCCATTCTGAGAAAATGAAATGAGAGAGAGAAGAAAGCCTGCCATGGAAGTGTATGAGCAGTGCTTCCATAGTATATGCAGAGAAAAACTATGGGAGGTTTATTCTGAGTTGTAAAAAGTGATGAGAATATGAATGGTCTTAGCTGTCTCTTCCTTTTGTCTATCTGCATTTTAGAAATTTTATAAGAAACATGGACTACTCATATAATTAAAAAAATTATCCAAAACAAATTGCACCAAATAAACAAAGTAGATCACAGGTCTAGAAGGACACAGTATGGCTGGTTGTATGTTGAAGGGACCAGAATATGCCACCCCAAAATATGCCACTTTGGCACAGGATTATTTTGAGTAGAAGACAATTGAAAAACAGCAGAGGGAGAACTCTGCTCTCCTTCATTCTGCCTAAAAACAAGGCATAAATTTCAAGGTGTTCCTATCTCATGTACCAGGAAGAGAAGGGCTGCATGACAAAACTTGATTATAACAACTCTTATTTACCATATATTTCCTGGTTACCTTCCCACAACTTACCACCAAACCTGGACACCCAAGCTACCTACCCACCTTCCTTTGTCTAGTCTCTTCTCATTTTATCACTCTTTGTTAAAATGGCACATAAGCCTCTGGGTCGAACTGCTTCTTTGTGGTGTTTGCTATTTTTCTGTGACTCTTCCCCAGCACCTTGCTGTGTCCATACAAAATAATTTTTTCTCCTGTTAATCTGTCATTGGTCAGTTTAATTTGCAGCCCCCTCTACTTAAGAGGGTAACAAAAAGGTTTTCTCCTCCTCTATAATGTATTCTGTAAAAGCAGAGAAACAGGGGGCTTGTAGGAGATTAATACCTGATTCTATAAAGGAGCGCTTCTCAAATTAACTGTGGTGAAGGACCAGTTTTTCCCCCTCAAGTATATTATGAATACTTCTATGAAATGCAAAATCACATGTTATGATTTCACAGCAATGTCAAATTGCTCTAACAGTTTCTAAATGTTTACTATCAATTTCTGTATTTATCTCATTATAGACTGGTAAGAGCTAGTAGATTGGAACTTACCTACAAACTATTCTTTGAGCAACACTGTAAAGGACAGACCAAATCTAGATTTCTCTGACCAGCATTTCCTCTGAATGTGACAAAAACAACTACAAAAACGAGATGAAATTAAAAAAAATTCTTTTTAAGCTTAAAGGATCAATAGTATAACGAGTGAAAAACTACCTAGTGAGACTGCAGCAAGGATTAGAACTCAAAGAGGTGAGCAAGAGCTCCTTCTCCTCTAAGGATAGGTTGTGGGTTATGGAAAGAAGGCAGTTCTGTGTGTGAGGGAGAGTGGTGGGGGGACTGCACTTTTGGGAAACTCCAGAGAAGTGGGAGGGAACAGTCATACTGAGACTAACAGGATCCAACTGCCTTTGCACCAGGGTGATCCAAGATGAGACACAGAGCTAGTCTTTCAGCAGACCCCAGAAGAGCCTGCCAAAGACTAAGGCTCTGGTTAAATACCACATGGTCTGATCTGGGGCCATAAAAACCTGCATTTTTAAAGCCAGGGTACAGAATATATACTGATATGTATTACTGGCAGCACAGAAAAACCCCAATGCTTAGCTGACCTTAAAAACTTCATCAAAAAACAATTATGAAAAGTGACACTACAAACTTGAGAAAGTAGCAAATAGAAATTTCAGAATGGAAAATTATAGTACCAAAATTAAGAACTTAAGCCATTTAGATAGTTGAAGAGAAAATTAGTGAACAGGAAGATATAATCAATCAGATTGACTATGGAGGGACAAAACATGGAAAATATAAAAGTGAGGATAAGAAACATAAAGGGGTATAGTGAGAAGGTTGGCATATATTTTACTGAAGTTTAAAAAGTGAAAAGAAAATGGAGCAGAAGCAATACTGAAAATATAATAGCTGATAATTACCCAGAAATGGTTAGATATATCAATGCACTGATTTGAGAAGCCCAATAAACATTAAGAAAGAACACCTCTCACTGAAAACTGCAGGAAACCAAAGAAAAATAGAAACTCTTAAAAATACTGAAAGAGAAGAATGGACTATTTGACAGACAGCTGACTTCTCCATAGCAACAGTGTAAGCCAGAATACAGTGGAAAGCTATGGTAAATAAAATAACTGCCAACCTAAAATTCTCTTCTCACCAAATAAACCCTTGAAGAGAATGGCCACTATCCATTAGACAAGAAATAACAAGTTTTGGCAACGATGTGGAGAAATGGAAACCATCCTATGCTGTTGGTGGGAATGTAAATTGGTACAACTGCTGTGGAAAGCAGTATGGAAGTTCCTCAAAAAACTAAAAATAGAAGTACCATTAGACCCAGTAATTCCACTTCTAGGAATTTACGCAAAAAAAAACAAAATCCCTGATTCAAAAAGATATATGCACCCTTATGTTTATCACCGCATTACTTATAATAGCCAAGATATGGGACCAACCTAAGTGTCCATCAATAGATGAATGGATAAAGAAAATGTACATATACACAATGGAATACTATTCAGCCATAAAAAAGAAACCTTGCCATATGCACAATATGGATGGATCTAGAGGCTGTTATGCTCAGTGAAATAAGCCAGGCAGAGAAAGAAAAATACCATATGCTTTTACTTATTTGTGGAATCTAAAAACAAAGCAAAACAGAATGAACAGAACAGCAGCAGATTTCTAGACACTGAGAAGTGGCTAGTGGTTACCATGGGGGAGGGGCTGGAATGGGTGGGGGTGTGAGGGGCATAAAGGGGCACAAAAATTCTCAATCATAATATAAGTTGGTCATGGGGATAGTACTACAACATGGATAATATAGTCAATGATTCTGTAACATCTTCCTATGTTGACAGATAGTAACCACACTAGAGGGGGTGAAGATTTAATAATATGGGTAATTGTTGAACCACTGTGTTGTATACTTGAAACCAATATAAGATTATGTATCAATGATATTTTGATAAAAAAAAGAGTGAAGGTGATAAAAATTTCTTTCATATAAGCAAAAAACCAAGAGAATTTGTTAACAGCTTACCTATCCCTAAAGGAAATACAACTCAGAGATGTAGCAAGGCATGAAAAAAAAAAAGATGTGGTAAATATGTAGAGGAATCTAAATGAACAGTGATTGTATAAAACAGCTATTTTCTCATTCTCTCTCTGGAGAGAGAGACTACATAAAACAAAAACTATTTTGTCTTGTTTGAATAGCTCTTTTGCCTGTGCATGACTTTGCAACATCATGCACTTGTTATTTAAAAAATACTGGTCCATTGAGTATTGCAGATTTTCCAAATATTGACACATTTGATTATATGATGTAAAAAACACATTCATTATTCTCACCACTGACTACATCACAAACATTCTTTAAGTCCTGGGAAACTTAAGCTCATGGTGGCAGATACAAGTTTTCCAAAATTTGAATTTTCGCTTTAGAATCTGAATTTAATCACTGGTTACAACTTCTGTAAGTTGTTTACCCTGAAGCAGCAGGCTCACTTCACTCATTTTGGATTAAGTGTCTGCCACATGCTTAAGTCTGAGTAGCTGGTTTTTCTGTTAGTTGTTCTTTCAAATAAGAATGATGTTGCATACACACAAAACACTGGTTAGAGATTGCACAAGTGCTTTTCTGAGGCCCAACAAAACTTAAAGGACTGTAAGCACTCAGATTATGCTTTCCAATCACAATAAAGTTGTTAGAAATAAATTGACAAAACAGCTAGAAACCCGCCAAATGCTTGAAAATTGAGAAATGCATGCTAAATAAGCTATGCATCAAAGAACCAGATTGAAAATTAGAAAATATTTCTAACAACGATAATGAAAACAGTACATATCAAAACTTTTATAGGATTTGGGCATTATGTTTCAACATTGGGGTGCTGCCATTATTAGGCCAGCAAATACAGAAATGGCTGAAAGGAGGAGTTGGGGAATAGGTCCAATCTTTCAGTATGAGAAACTAGCCATATACACACACACACACTCCTCAGTGATGGAGAAACTTTTCTTAAATTAGACAACCCACTGTTGATGGAAAAATACATCAATACAACCTTTTCAGACGGCAATGTTATAATGCTTGATGGAATCCTTATAAATGTACATAATTTCATTCCAGTAATTAGGGTTATTTGGTAAATTTTAATGACAAGAATTTATCACTGTTATTTAAAATAGCAAGAAGTTGGAACACAACCTAAGTGTCCAACAATAGGAGAATGGTTAAATTGTGGTAAATCCACAGAGTAGAATATTAGGCTGCTATTAAAATGATGCTAAAGAAGGATATTTATTGATAGATGTTCACAATATATTATGATGTGTAAACACATATATGAATATATATGGGCATGCAGATATATAGAGAAGTTTTTAGAAATTACTACAGGGTGTATAGAGTGGGTGTGTAGAACTGTATTTAGAATTTTTTTGTTTTCTTCTTTTTACTTTTACTTTTAAGAAATGAAGAGGTACTACCACTTTTGTCATACTAAAAACAGCTCTAAATGTTAAAAAATAAAATGCAAAAATACCCCTTCACAATGCAGATAAGTAGTATTTACAAAGCAATTTGTATCCATAAATTTGTAAGTTTTAAAAGTCTGAGTTACAGATTTAACAAAAATATTACAAATACTGATGTAAAATATTAGAATATAAGAAAAGCTAAAGTCAGTGACATTTTATCAGGAGAAATTTTTTTAAAAGAACAGCACATTAAATCTAATTAAAGTAGAAGGAAATCATATGAGCAGAAATTAATGAGGAAAAAATAAACAACAGAGCAACAACAAAGGAAAAAATAGGTTCTTCGAGAAGATTATTAAAACTGAACTAGAAAATCCCCAATGTTTGGAAATTGAACAGTATATTTTATGACACAGATCTCAGAATAAATCGTTAGAAAATAAGGAACTATTTAAAACTGAATAACAAAAGGAAACACATCAAAACTTGTAAAATGCAGATAAAGTAATAGAGGGAAATCTGCTGCAAATTCATACATTAGAAAAGAAAGGCTGAAAATTTCTGAACCAAGTCTCCATCTCCATAAGTTATATAAAGGTCATCGAATTACACTCAAATTGGAAGGAAATAAGAACAGAAATTAATGAAATGGAAAACAAACAGATATTAGAGGGATTAACAAAGCTAAAAGTTGTTCTTTGTGAAATGATGACTCTTTGGCAAGAAGGCACATATAGCAGCCAATATTAAAAATGAGATATCATTTCATATCCTGCAGACATTAAATAGACATTGAAACTTTATGCCACAAATTTGAAAATTTACATGAAACAGACAATTCCCAGGAAAATAAAACTCATAAAAATGAATACAAAAAGAATGAGAAAAGCTGAGTAATTCCTCACAAAAAGGAATCAAATCAGTAGTTCAAAATCCTCTGGCATAGAAAACTTTAGGCTAGATGGCATTTCTGACAAGTTCTACTGAACATTTTGAGAAATAAAATGAATTAAGAAGCAGGAACAGCCTCCAATTCATTTTATGAAGCTAGCTTAAGCTAGATACTAAAACCTGTTAAGGACAGCATGAGAAACTTAAAGGACAATCTCACAATGAACATAGATGCAAACAACTCAAATAAAACATTAGCAAACTAAACCCAGAAATGTATAAAAATTACATCAGGACCAAGTTGAGTTTACCAGAGGAATGCAAAACTGTTTTACCACTTGGAATTCAATTAATATAATTCTGAACATTGAGATAAAGAAGAAAAAATCAAAATCTCAATAAATGCCAAAAACATCAATAAAATTTGTATTTAAACCTGAGGAAACTCTTAGATAAAGAGCAAGACAAAAACGTCCAACCCAACAATTTATATTCAACAATATTCTGGAGGTCCTAGCCAGCAGAGTAAGGGCAAGATAAATAAATGAAATGTGTAAGAATTTAAGAGGAAAAAACAAATTTTCATTATTTAAAGATGGTACAATTGCATATATAGAATATCTAAAATAATCAAAGGTAAAATCAGAATTAATCAGAATTAGGCAAAGTCATTATTACATTAAATGAAAAAATTTTAAAGGATGTTTTTGAAGAATGTAGAAATGAATCTAATAAAAGGATGTATAGAATCTCCAGAGAGAAAGGTATAATTTATTTATTAAGAGAATTTAAGACAAATTAAACAACTGAAATAAATGGAGAGAAAATTATTCTGTTCACAGACTGGAAGACTCACTATTGTAAGCAGTCAATCTTTTCCAATTTGAAGGCTAAGTTCAATGGAATTTCAATGAAAATCCCAACTGGTTTTGGGGAAACTCAATTAGAATCTAAAATATATGTGGAATTGCAAGAAGACAAGAAGATACAAAATGTTTTGGGAGAATAGTAAGGTGGGAAGATTTTCTCTGCTTGATTTCAAAAGTTTGTAATATAAAGCTTGGTAATTAAGACTGTAAGCTACCGACACTAGGACAAACAGGACAGTATAACATAACAGAGAACATAGAAACAGGTCCACACATACATGGATGCTTGATTTATGACAGAGGTGACTGCAGAGAACTGGGCACAGAGAGTCTCTTCAAACAAACGGTGCTTATGTGGACCCAGAGACGTGCGCCTGAATGTTTGCAATAGCCACCAGTGTCAACCACCCAAATGTCCATCAGTAGTAGAATGGATAAAACATTGCTTTATTCAATCAACAGAATACTACACAGCAATGAAAGAAATTAGCTACAGGTACACAAAGGAATTTGGCTGAATCCTAAAGATAAAACACAGTAAAAAAGGTAGAGACAGCAAAACAGAAACTATATGATTTCTTTCATAGAGAGTGCAAAAACAGAAATAATCTTTATTTGTAATAAATAACAATCTAGCATTTATTGAGTGTTTAGGATGTGACAGGCATTTCCTAAGTGCTTTATATGTATAATTTCATTTAGTGGTTACAAGAAATCTATGAGGTAGGTATTATTTTCACCCTTATTTTACTTATGAGAAAACTGAGAACAGCAAAGGTTAAGTAACTTGTCCAAGAGATCCCACAGTTAGTAAGTGGCAGAGCCAGGATTCAAACTTAGGCAATCTGACTTTAAAGTCCATGCACTGTGCCATCCACTCTCTGCCCCACCCCCTAAGTGCACAGGTTACAAAGAAGAAACCTGCTAACTTCTTCTCAAGGCTCTGAATTACTTAATGGAAGAAAAGAGATTACAGCTAAGTAGGTAAAATCGTAGTATGAGGGAGGGCTCTGTATAACAAATCTATTTTCATGCCTGTTATCGGGACCTGTGCTCCAGAACCACCTAGGGGATCTTTGAAAAGAAGACCCTCCAACCGCATCCTCCCAGATGATACGTGAGTAGTGTATTGTTGATACAGTTCAAATGAATCCTCTATATTTAATAAGTTTGCTGATAAATGCTTTAATCCTTGCATATATAAATCACTCTATTGATTAGAAAAAAAACAACTTCAACTTTGCTTCATTTTCTAATTCAGGGCTTTGTTTGTGGTACTGTCTTGATATCTTGACAAATGTCCTATAACTATCACTTTTTCCCAATACTTTTGCTCTTTATGCCCCTGGTAGGGATGTCCTCTCTCCACTTTTCTACTGGCCTCTTTCCTACACTGATGTTGATGTCCTTCATCAACTTTGTACAAAACTCCCAACCTACCTATTCCATTGTTTCCTCCACTGATTTCTTAGGGCCCTAAGACTCTGGCTTCTCTATGGCCATTTAGACCTACACTACCAGGTACTGTTATTTATTTCATGGATAGGCACTTGTCTGGTCTGTACAATTTAACTATAAACAACTTGAGGGCATAAACAGGTCTTTATAATCAGCATAATATCCTACATATTGATGAATATTTACAAATATTTGTTGGTGGGAAATTCATTCCTGAAAGAGAGAGACAAGCCATACACATGTGACCTTTTAAAACCCTTCTTTCCTCTAGATTACTCTATTTTGAGGGGTAGTTAGAACAGTGCATGTGAGAATTTTGATGGAACGAAAGGGTACATCTCTGAGGGAGTCAGTGTTCATGGAGTAAGTAACCTCTGAGATGGAAACTGAAGAACAGTAATGGGGGAGGGAAGAGGATGAGAATGAGAGCCAGAATTTGGGGACTGGGGGAGTAGTGGGGACTAAAAGGTAGTTAAGAGGACAGCAGCATCTCAAGGTATTTCTTCTGATGAGCAAACAATAGGGCCTGGAGCACTAGGAAATGAGTCAATATGTTAGGTGGGTTTGGGGTAGGCTCTGGGAATATTTAAGGGGCTCTAATAATTTGAGCTAAGCTCTCCTCTCCCATCTATACTGGAAACCAGATACAATAAAATTCTTTTAGTATGAACTTGGACATGGACTAGAGAAGGCACTTACACAGGATTAACTCTGATGTACAAGTAGAAACCTTCATGTTTTCAATGGGAAAGAGGATATTCATTTTAACAGGCATTGCTTAATAAAGCAATTCTCATACACTGTCAAAGACATTAAAATGACTGAGCATATCCCCATATGCCTATGTACCAGCTATATCTCTTTGGGGGAGAACTGTCTATTCCTGACCTTGCCCATTTGTATATGAAGCTTAATGATCTTCCCTTCCATTGTGCTGAGCTCGCTCTACTTATGTTTAGTAGCATGTAACCCTTTTATGTCAGTATTTGCAGCAAATTAATTTTCTAGTTTTTTAAAATTTTAGTTAAGTCTATTGATGCTTTTCTTTGTGAATTCCAGTCCTTTGAAGTTATAAAAGCTCTCCAAAGATCTGTTAAATAATTTTTTTTTGCTAGTTTTCCTATGATTTGATTTGTTTATATAAACTCTACTCTGTAGTTTTCTTTTTGGCAGGGGTAGTTGGATCCAAATTCACTTCTAAATAGCTAATTAGTTTTCTCAACACTATTTAAAAGTCTTTCTTTTCTCTATTATATTTACTGCACTTTATCATATGTCTTGCTGAAAGGACTCCTATGAGAAGGAATGCCTGGTGCTGCCTGGCTGGTGAGCAATGTTTCCCATCCTGTATCCTTCTAAGTGGATGTGATGCCAAGTGTGGCCTATGGTAGTTTTGTGGATCTGAATGTTCATAAGTGCCTAAAAAGACTCCCCACTGGTGGGTGCTGCATTAGGTAACAACTGAAGGGGCTTTCTTATAGTTCACTGAGGGAATGAATAATATGTGTAACTGTTGAACCACTGTGTTGTGTATTTGAAACTAACATAAGATTGCATATCAATGATACTTTAATAAAAACTTAACAAAATATAAGAAATTATTGGTTTCCTCAGAATTCCTCACCAAAACATGGAGCCTAGGGATATCTGGCCCTTGGCCTGCCCTCCTTCTCCACCTCACCCCCAACTCTATGCCTAATCTTACAGCCTTTCTAGGCTATGGCTGATATCTCAAGGTACAAGAGGTTTCAGTATAACCACAGATTTTTACAACCACTAAACAAGGTCACTGACACGCCTTCTTGGAATGGTGTCTTCTACCCCTCTACTCATTTTTGTTCCTTAATGCTGGGATCATTAAGGTTCTTAGTTACAAGAAACAGAAACCAATGCTGGGTGAAGCAGAAAAGGAGGTTATTAATAGGACACGGGATTGCCCACAGAGTGGTACAGAGGCCTGTAAAACCAAAGGCTGTGCTGTGCAGTCAGGAACAAAACTGCAAGCAGCCCCAGAAGCGCACACCAGCTGCAGTAGCTTGCGCTGCTGGCCCTGCTAGATGTGAGATGTTGGAAGCTATCCTGAGTGCTACTACTACAACTATCCCAATAATTGGCCCTGCTGTCACCTGAACCTTCCAGATGGTCCCTGTTTTTTGTCACTAGCTATATTATACCATGGGTGGATGTGTTGGTCTCATTAAACCTATGCCTATATCCTAACTGACAAGGAGAACAAATACCTGACGTTTTTAGCTTCTAAAGTAGAAGGTAGCCTTTGATTCCCCCACCACAAGACTCTTAAGTTGGGAGATTCTCCTAGTACTGGAAGAGGGTTCAGATGTTGGACAGCCAAAAATAATGAGAAATGTCCCTTACATCTGAGTTCTATTCTCAAGTCTATCTTTAACTGCCTAAGGGTTCCTGATCATGCCACTTAACCTTTCTGGGCTGACAAAGACTCTTCAATAAAATGATGGGATTTATCTTTAAGGTCTCTTGATATCCCACAGAATTCTGAGTTTTTGAAAAAAGACTGGCTTGAAAGAATTCGCCACTTCTAAAATTGAAATGTAGTCTAAATATTATCAAGTTTTAGAAACTCAGTCTTGTTTTAATGCCTGTCTAGATATCAAAGGCTGATTTGTCACCATGTTCAGGGGCCCGTATTTACTATCCTTTTCTTCTTTCTAGTCATTTCTTTTGTCCAGTTGCTTAAAGGACGAAGATCTGCTGACACCTAGATCAATGCTGTTTGACAATGGTGCCTCCTAGTGGTTGAGGGAACTTCAGCTACAAGAGATAGCAAGACAGGTGCAGCAGACCTCTAGATTAGTTGTTTATGTTATAGGGGAGCAAATTTTGCCACCCCAAGATAGGCCTCCTTGGCATACTGATTATTTTAAGCTGGTTATTTTTAAGAAACTACAGACATAAGAGAAGCTCTGAAAACCAAGAAGAAGTTACCCTTTTGTAAGAGACATATACATGTATAACAGAACTCTCCATTTAATCGGGTGTCTCTCTCTGTGCCAGAAAGAGGAGAATGACTCTAAATCCCCAGAAATTTACCAATGGAGAAGGTAATGCCTTAGATCTGCATAATAATGTGACTCTTTGATTACTGTGCTTTGCCTGATAACCTCCCATAACTGGCCTCCCACCCCCAACATCTCTGTCTTTAGCTGTAGATGTTATTTAAGGTGGTGGCTTTGGCCATTTTGGGGAGTTACTCAGTTTTCCTGGGTGTCTCCCATGTGTATAGGAGGTAGACATGTTATTAAACCTGTTTGTTTTTCTTCTGTTAATCTGTCTCATGTCAATTTGGTTCTTAGACCAGCCAAAGAATCCTAAAGAGCAGAGGAAAATTTTCCCTCCCTAGTAATGTTAACATGTCCTTTTGTATGCTTTTCTGAAATTCCCAGAAAAGAAAACAAGTAGTTGGGAACAATACCCCCTGTTCTGTTTACTACGTAGAACTTTACTGTTAGCCCTCTGTTTTCTCGCCAGTCCTCACAGCTAAGCACCCACCTCCCCAGCCTCCAACATCACATAAACACATGCCTGGTTCCTTCTCTTTCAGTTAAGGCTCTGAAGGTAAAAAAAAAAAAAAAAAAAAAAAAAAAAAAGGTGAGGGGCAGAAGCCTCTGGATATATATCACAATGAGTCACATCCCAGAATTTTAGAAGTAGAAGTTTAATTAAAAGACTTGTTTTAGGTAACAATGGAGGGGTTCAGGACAAGTCTACCCAAGACGTGCCACTTTTGCATGTGGACTATTTTGAACTGAAGGCAACTGAGGCCTGTGGGCTCAAGAGAAGCTTTGCCCCTGCCTTAACTACCTAGACGAATCTAAACTGAGGGTCTTTCCCAGAAAAAGAGTTATTACCAGAGATAAATTTACCTGAGTGACCATCTGTATGGCGGGGCAGGCATCTAATCACCAGACCTCTGCTGCTTTTCACCCTGTCATTGTCCTCTGCCCCTCTGAGGTCCCAGGCCCCACTCCTATCCCTTAGCTCAGTGTGGCACATATACCTCATTCTACCTTTCTGTCTTTGAACCTCTCATGTATGTGGAGTTCCTGTACATATGAAATTAGTTTTTCTCCTCTTAATCTGTTTCATGTCACTTTAATTCTTGACCAGCCAGAAGAACTTGAAGGCTAGAGAATTTTTCCTCCCCAACATTAATTAATGGCAGTGGGGACTAGAACCTCAGCCTCTTGATTCACAGCCCCTGGTATAAATCCATGCTTCCTGTTCACCTTTTTGAAGGAGGAGGCTATGCCCTACATGGACGTAACTTGGCTCGTTGAGAAGATAGTGATATTCTACTTCCTTAAGGTTTTTTGTTTTTTTAAATTACTGCAAATCCTTACAAGTGAAGGGAATCTCACCTATACTTTCTTTCCCAACTGACCAGGAGACAGGGTTTCATGGTGCTAGGTAGGAACTAAGTTCCCAAGCTACCATTTTTTCTGTTCTCAACATGAAGTCTACAGAGTGCATCTGAGACATTGGTTACTATGTGGCCCAAGTTATGTTTGCACAGGGCAAAGTGTCCAAAGGCCCAGGCCTTTGAATTTCTCTCTTTCTGACCCTAACTCTCTCCCCCCAAATCTTTTAACTCCATTAATTCTAAAAAAAATAATTATTGTGCGAATACCTTACATGTAATCCTTCATCTACTAGATGGATTCATTCAGCTAGTTTAAACACATTTTGCTGTGTATTTTTTTAAAAGTTTCTTAGATCTCTGACTAGTCCTACTTACTTTCGCAGGTGAGAGCCGGGAAAGAACCTCTGCCACTCAAATCCACATCAATCACATCATTGCATCAGTTTACCTCCTATCCTGCATAAGTTCTTATAACTCTGGTGTGGGTGAATAGCTGTGATTTACTAAGTCTCTGTAGCTCTTCTTTTTGCCTCTTCTCTCTAGAAATACGGTTCTCCCTCTTGCTCCTCAAAGCCTTCTCTTCATTCAGAGGCAGGCTCTTCAATACAGTCCCTGCCACTAACAGTAAAGCTCCTGGCCTATAGAAGGGAGTACACCTTTAAATGATGGAGCTATGAAAAGCATAACATGTGCCTTCTAGCCATTTGTAGAATTCAAGGATGTGGGGTCATTCTTTGGCATGTTCTACTTTGGCAAGTTCTACTTCTGGCATGCCCTCTTTATGTCTTGCAGAGTATCTAAAGAACTGTAAGTAATCATGCCAGACACTGATGTGGTCTTGCAGATGAGGAAGGTGGGATAATCTGGAAAATGATCTCATCTTGAATAAACACACCAGGGATTAAAAAATTATCACTCAATCAATTACTGATTTTGTTTTCATTTTACTGCCATTTGCACTGTGAAATCAAACTAACCAGTAAAATTCTTCTAGGCAAGCTTGTAGCTAACCTGAAAATGGTAATGTTGGTACCTACAAAGCTATAGCTGTGAAAAAGTAAAAAGAAACAAAATATAAATAAAAACAGAGACATAAGCATAAGTATCTGCCCAAGATTCAATTGTTCCAACTTAGCAAGAAAAATGGAACCATTACTGTGTCCTCACAAGAACATTCCATATGCCCATTAATTATTTCCAAGTTTCAAACATAACAAAAAAGGAGCTCTTTAATGTTCAACTAACATCATGGCTAATTTGTAAACAGCAATAAAACTCAGTATATGGACAAATAAAAGTCAGCAGTTAACTAGACAGATCCTTTGAGCATTACAGGAAGACACCAATACCTACATTTATTATCCTCATAGACTATGATTTTCACATTAGTCACTCCTTTGGGATAAGATGCTGAAGGTTCCTGTTAAATGCAGATATGTTAACAGCTAATAGCAGATTTACTGAGCATTTAACTACATACCAAATGGCATTTTAAGTGTTTTACATGTAATAACTTATTTAATCCTCCTAACAACACAAGGAGACAGGTACTATTTTGCAGATAAGGAAATTGAGGCTTAAGACAAATGTTATATAACTTGCCCAAGGTCACATGATCACAAAGTAGCAGAGCTGGGATTTGAACCTAAGCTATCTGGTGCCAGAATCCTGAGCTCTTAACTCCTAATCCCAAGGCTCTCCAACAAACTGAATTTTTAACACTGACAATGAGGGTGATGGTAAGACTATCTAGTGTTTTGATTATCAGAGAACTTTCATATTTCATTTCACTCTCACAAATTGATAGGGTAGAAACTGAGGTGCCAAGAGGTGAAACGGACCCTGTCCTAACGGTAATGACTCCTAAACTCCATCTCTAGCCCAGATTCTTCTCCTGGGGGCCAGACTCATAAGGACAGCTGTGTACTGGACATCTACACGTGGGTGTGCCACAATCACCATAAATTCAGATGATCTAAAAGTTCATTAGTAATTTTCTTCTCCAAATCTTATTTGTACCTGAATGGGATATTCCTTCTTCCATTTGGGAAAGTTTTTGGCTATTATGTCTTTGAGTAAGGCCTGTCCTCTTCATTATTCCTTGTGCTCCACTTTTGAATTTCTGTTTACGTATGTTGTATATTCTCAATCTGGCCTCTATGACTCTTAGCTTCTCTTTCATACTTACCATCTCTGTTTAACTGTGCTTTGTTCTATATTGGCTCTTCAATACTGTCTTTCAACTTGGTTATATTGATTCCAAAGGCAGACACACAGCCCGCACCCACACACACATGCTCCATTAAGTATTTTTCAGCATTTACCAAATAGAACAGCTTCTTGTTTGATGGATGTTACTCCTTCCCTTTATGTTTTTGAGGACTCTGAAGTCCTTTTCAGATTTTTCTTTTATTTCCATTTCCTTTGTATCAAATTTCCCATCTGTTGAGTTTGTTTCAGGATGTTAGTTTTTCCTTGTGTTCTTTGAAATATTCATTTGAACACTAATCTTTAGTGGGGATTTTTTGCTTTTGTTTTACTCCTTTTGACTGGAGCTATTCCCCCCCTTTTTTTAATGACGACTAGAGCTTTCGTCAGCCACTGTTTGATGTTAAGGGTCTCTGTCCCATCCCTGGACTTCATGCAGTGAGCCAGACTCCAGTTCCCTTCTCTATAGGGGCCCTCTGTCCTTATTACAATGAAGAATTAGAGCTCCAAATCCCATCTTGCCAGGAATTCTTTATTGACTCCAGTTTTGACCCTATACTACATTTTTCATCTTGAGTCTCTAATGCACAAATCTGATTACTGCTTTGGTAAAATTATAAAAATGTGCTCCACCACCTACAGAATAAAGTTCAAACTCTGATCAAGTGTCACCTTCTCAGAAAGGACTTCTGTGAATATCCTATCTGAAATAGCATCCTTATCACTCTCTATCCCTTATTTGGCCTTTGTTCTTCATAGCACTTATTACTACTTGCTATTATTACTACATATTTATTTGTTAGTTTGCCTGCAAAATGTTATTGGGAGAAACTGGCAAAGTCTACAAGGATCTCTCTGTACTACTTCTTACAGCTGCATGTGAATCTACAATTATCTCAATAAAAACTTAATTAGAAAACAAACAAACAGGAATAAACAAACCTAACTATATCAAGCTTGTGGCATAACCAAAGAGAAGAGTTATTTAAGTGACTTTCAAACCCAGTGTCTTGCTTGTGCATCCCTAGTGGAATATAAGGATGAAAAGAAGGTCAAAGAAGTCCTAATCTGCATGCAGTAGTCTTGCTTCTGTCATATATTTAAATTAGCAGGAGGAAGCAAAGTTAAGTATGTTAATGTGGCAAAGAACCCAGATTTCCAGAGAAAATATGTACAAATATAAAACTTTAAAAGTTAAGTAGAAACTAATTTCTTTTTCACTCTTCAAAAAACTTTACATTATGGAAAACTTCAAAAATGGAAAGTATAGAATCACAAAGCCTCATATAATCATTACACTGCCCCAACAATTAACAACTCATTGGCTATCTTGTTTTACCTATCCTTCAACCCAGTTCTCATTGCTCACCCCTCATCTTATTTTGAGGTCAATCCCAGACATCAGTTATCACTTTATCATCAGTTATCACTTTATAAGTATTTCAGTATTTATCTCCAAAAGTTAAGGACTCTTTTTGTAAAATAATTGCAATAACAAAGTTACATGTTAAAAACTAACAGTTCTTTATTATTTCATGTCTCATAAGTAAAAATCTGTACTTGTTATTTTAAATTGGAAATAATGATGTAAATTCATGGTTTTGTTTTTGTTTAGTTTTGATTGAAGACAACATTTAATTTAGAATAATTTTAGATTTACATAAAAACTACAAAGACAGCACAGAGAGTTCTTGTATAACCCTTACCCAACTTCCCCTAGCCTTACCATCTTAGGGAACTATAGTATTGTTTGTCAAAACTTAGAGAGTAACACTAGTACAATAATCGTTTGTTACTATTCATTAAACTCTAGACTGTATTCAGACTTCCCCATTTTGTCAACTAATGTACTTCCTTTGTTCCGGGATCCAATGCAGGACACCACAGTGCATTTTGTCATTATGTCTCCTTAGTCTCCTCTTGTCTGTGACAATTTCTCAGTCTTTCCTTGTTTTTCATGACCTTGCCAGTTTCAAAAAGGAGTACTGGCCAGGTGTTTTGTAGAACATTCTTCAATTTGCATCTGTTTGAAGTTGTTTTTATTTTTGGATGGGAGTGGTGGGCTGGGGAGGATATGGTAGAGGTGAAGTGCCCTTCTCATCCCATCACCCCACGGGGCACATGACAGCCTCATGACTTATCATGGGCAATGCTAACTTGATCCCATGGTTAAGGGGGTGGGACAGCCAGTTTCTCCACTGTAGTTACTATGTTCTCCTTTCTGTGCTCTGTTCTTTGAAAGCAGGTTACCAAGTCCAGTCCATATTTAAGGTGGGAGGGGGATTATCTCTATCTGCCAATGGGGGTAATATCTACATATATTATTTGGAATTCTGTAAGGAAGCTTTGTTTCTTCTCTCCATTTAAACATTTATTCATAGTTTATTTATATTAGTATGGACTCATATATATTTATTTTATACTTTGGGTTATAATCCAATACTATGTTATTTATTTTGTTGCCCAAGTTGTTCCAGGTTTGGCAATCAGGAGTTCTTTCTGGTTGGTTCTTCTAATCCTTTGGCATGCCCCCATCTTTTTGTGTTTGGAGCCCTTCCTTACTTGCAGGTACTATAAAATGCTCCAGGCTTACTTTGTATTTTCTCTGTCCCAGTTCTAGAATTAATCACTTCTCCAAGGAGCCCTAGCTCTTTCTAGCAGAGGATGATCTTTAGAAATGAACATCTGTGTGTGGGTTGCTCATTACTACTGCAGTGTCACTGCTTGTAGGCCCTCTCGGGACAGACTTAGAAAATATACATATGTGTAGTAACCCATGTGCACATATCTATATTTATTTCTGCAACTGTCTGCATGAATGTGTATATCACATAGGTATACATATATACAATGTGTACACGTGTGTACACATGTTAAACTATATGTGAGGCCACAGTGCCATCTCCACTCTAGCCTAGTACCACAGGGTTCATTCTAGCCTCCGCACTTCCTTATTTGTAACTTCTTTTTCTGACAGAATTTCAAACTTAAGCATATTTAAAAAATCAATACACAAAATACCCAATACCATAAACAAAATTAAACAGGCAAATTTGGAGAACATATTTTCAAGTACAAGAACAAGGTAAATATCCTTAGTAAATAAAGAATTTTTACAAAATGGCAAAAAACAAAAGAAAGTGAGAGCATGAAAATGAAATGGGTAAAACATACCTTTAAGATATTTGACCATACTAGTAACAAAATAAATGCAAATTAAACCAAAACATTATTTTGACCTACCAAAATGTGAACATGGATGCTCTCCTCTACCATTGGTTTGAATATAAATGGGTACAATCTTTATGGAGAGTAATATGACACTATGTCAGAGGAATTTTAACTCTATGGCTAGATTTCTGCTAGTTGATGTCTTCCATTAAAGACAACAAAAAAGCTGGACAAAAATTTCCCGAAAGCATCAATGTATTAACCATATTGTCAGGAATGCTGGCAAAAATTTGGGAGAGAATGGGAACTCACAGAGCCGAGGCCAAGAATCAAGACTCTTCTTGCCCTGGGGACATTTGCTTATACGGAAGATCTCTAAGGGAAAACAAGTCGGAATTCAAAGGAATCTCCTAAATTACTCTCCGAAACTGAGCGAGGACCCTAATGAGCCAGGGCTGAACCGGCAGTAGTCAGCCCCTTCATATACCTACAATCTGGTTTTACCTCTGAGTGGCCCTGACAATCTAAGCCTTGAACCTTGATTGTGACAGTTCCAAACTACTAGTGTCCCTGAAGGTCTCTAGTAGAAGCAAATAAAAGTCCTCTTGGAAGAAGAAAGCATCATTATAGGTCAATGACTTCTGAAATAATTTCCAGCACACAAAGAGTGCTGGGTCACAAAGAGTGATGAAAGAAAGAAAGGGGCAGAGGCAATATTTGAAGAGATAATAGTTAAGAATTTTCTACAACCATGAATAATATTGATACACTGATTCAAGAGATTTAACCTAAGGCAGGATTAATGCACACATACACGACTCATCACAGAGAAAACTACAGAGAACAGAAAATAAAGAAAACATTTTTTTAATACCCTTAGAAAGATAGATTACCCTCAGAGAAATAACAGACCATTATCTGAATTTTCAACATCAATGGAAGCCAGAAGACAATAGAATGATATGTAGTGGAAAGAAAATGCCAAGCTAGAATTCTCTACTCAGTGAATATGCTTCAAGACTGAAGGGGAAAATAATGAAATTCTGAAACTAATAAAAATGGAGAGTTTGCATTCAGTAGACTGACATGAGGAAAAAGAATCCAGAAAAAAACCTTAGAGATGCTGAAAGAATAAAGAACAGAGACAAGACACGTATGGATATAAATCTAAATGAACAAAAATAATAGAATAATTTGGAGTGATGTAAATTCATGTAACTTATGTATTTAAACATACAAATATAATTTACATACATGAAAACAATAGCCTACTAATCAAGGGGGGCATTATAAGAAATTCATGTGTTCTACAGTGCTTGTATTATTCAGGAAGACAATAATGATATCAATATTAGAATATGATGAATTAGGGAGTCATACTGCAATTTCTGTAGTACACACTAAGATAATAGAAAAAAGTGCTTAACCTTCCAAATTAATAAAGGAAAAATGGGATGATAAAATTATTAAATTGATCTAAATAAATTAGGGAAGCCAAGGAGAAGAAATATACAATAGGTGTACAAATAGAAAGTACATAAAAGACCATAGAATGTAAATAAAACTATCGTAAAATATAATGTAATGTAAATTGACTAAGTGCTCCATTAAAGGACAGAGATTCAGGTTTTAGAATAAAAAACAATATGCCTTTAATAAGAGATATATCCAAAACCCAAGGATACAAAAAGGTTGAAATTAAAAGGAAGGAAAAAAATCCTAGAAAATTAAACCCAAAGTAAAAGGATGAAAATAATAGCAAGCAGAAATTATTTGAAATAGAAAATAAACTACTTAATAAAAAGGATTTATAAAAGTAAAAGTTGTTATTTAAATGACTAATGAAACCAGTAAATACCTGGCAAGCCTGAAAAAGAAAAAGAAAAGGCACAAATTATCAGTATCAAGAATGAAAAGATCCTAGAGATATTATGAACTACTTTATGACAAAACTACTTAAAGTTTAGACAAAATACACTTGTTTCTAGCAAAATAAAATTCACCAAAAGTGACACAGTAATAAATAGAAAACCTAAGTATTCCTAAAATATTTAAGAATTGAATCAGAAATGAAAAACCTTCTCACAATAACGTCTGGCCTGGATGGGTTTATAAGTGAGTTCTACCAATCATATAAACAGAATAGAAAAACCAGAGACTATGCTCCAATTCATTTTATGAAGATGGCATAATCTATATATGAAAACTTGATGTGGATTGTATAAGAAACTTATAATCTTCCTGTAAATGTAGGTATAGAAAGTCTAAAAAAAATATAAACAAATCAAATCCAGCAATGTATAAAAAGAATTCTAAGGATTATACATTATTACTAAGTTTGGTTAACCAAAAAAGTGAATGAAATTCATTGTATTAACAGATTAAAGAAGAAAATCATATGATCATTTGGACATACAGAAAAAAGGCTTTTGATAAAATTCACCATTCATTCATGCTCAGCAAACTTTAAGATCAGAAAGAAACAAAGTAACTGCTATCACTATCATTCTGAATATTTAATCCATTGCAGTAAAGGCTAAAAAAGAAATGAAATATAAAAGGAATTGGAGAGGAATAAGTAAATCCTTACACATAGATGGTATGATCAGGTATGCAGAAAATACAAACAATACTACAGTTAAATTATTGAGATTGATGAATGGAAAGGAATACAAAGTTAATACAAGGAAAGAGGGAAGAAGAAAGGAGAGTAACAGAGATGGACCAACTTTTAAAGCAAATGCCTAAGAATAAATATAACAAAAGATGCACACAACCACTGTGGAGAAAAGTATAAAACATTATTGAAAGAAATCAAAGACCTTAAATAAATGGGAAGATAGACACCATGTTCATGAATTACAAGA
>JAVSCE010019135.1:0-303410 GCA_032199065.1 Smutsia gigantea
ATAATTACATTAGCTTTATAGTATGAAAAGAAAGTGTGGAAAAATATTTAGGTATATAAAGTATACACTGATGCAGAGTTGAGTGGAGATGCAGAAGCTAATGCCATAACTCAAACTTATAATAAAGGACAAGATGAGAATGGAAGAACATATGCCACAAATTTCACAATAATGGTAATTTAATTTTCTGTGGCTGAGTAAAACAGAACAATCTATTTATTTGTAAAAAAATATAAAAAAATTAAAGGTAATAAAGATGACAATCTGAAGAGATTATTTTCAGCAGATACAGAGTAAATTTGATAACAAGTTTCCTCACAATATTAAAAAAAAGGAGTCTGTGAAATTGGTTGCCAGAAAACAGAATTAAGTGTGCAATAAAAAGTTGTATATGATTTCAACAGTATCTGAGAGTGTGTAGTTTTGTCCAGCTTGGTTCTTGTTCCAAGAAAAAATGCTTTTAAGGTGGAGAGGTTATAGGAGAAATTATTTCAGTTATCAAAATTTTATTGAAAAATTATGAGGAAAGGTCTAAAGTGAAAGATCAAACAATTTTCTGTACAATATACAGCCATTCTAACAAACATCAACTGAGCCAGAGTTTGAAAAATTCCAAGTATTTTTCTTTGGCTTTAGATAAGTTGTGTGGCATGGGACACCACTCAATTAATAGTCTCCACAGAGTTTGTTTCAAAGAACTTCCAAATTTACAAAGAACTGTCAATACATGGCCTAAATAAATGAAAATGTAGATTAAAAAAGTATTTACATGTTAGTTTTCCATGGAGGATGGTACCCCAGCCTAGTGTAGGTCAAAAAAATCAAGATGTATGGAATTTTTTAAAAGAAAGACTAATATTTCCCATATTGCCTAATTCTAGTTAATGATACATATTGAAAATATTTGCAGTCAGTTTTGTGAAGTAGACTCCATGAAAAGTGTCATGGATTTAGTTGTTAAATTCACTCATTTATGTGCAAATATTTTTAATCATTGCCAGTTTATGGACCTATCAAAAGCAGTAGAAGGTAGTGAATTTAATGATCTTGTGCTCTTTGCCAATTCTCAGTGGTTGAATTGTGGAAGACTTTTTACAAGGATCACTGTACTGCTAACTCCTGAAAAAAGAACATATGACAAATACTCAATAATCAAAGGCAAAAACAATTTCAGTGTGATTTACGTTTTCTCACCAATGTAACACTGCATATAAATGAACTAAATTTGAAGCTCTGAGGAAAAGAAAAGCATTTTTATAACCTAGCTGGTTGTTGAAATTGAAAATTTTGCTAACCTATAGCAATGTCTTTACCCATTAAAAAAAATGAATAAATACGCAGATGATCTTAGTTGTAATATGCAGTATTAGGTGAACTTTCTGTAAAAAATCAGAACAACAGTTTGATGAATGCTTTGTTGAGGATGATAAATTTGGGCTTGATTTTCATTTTTGTAATATCTCTTTGAATTAAATTTCCCAAATACTTTGTTGATATGAGAGCTAATGAATTTACTTAACTTCACAGATGTTTTGAAACTGATATCTATTTTCCTCAAAGTCAAATTGTTAAAAACAAAGATGAACTGGTTTTGTCAATGTGGATGTGAATATATGAAAGGTCAATAACTTTGATATTTGATTTAGTTATTGGAAAATTTTAATTGTCTTTGGAACAATTTGAATCTATTTTTTGAGATCTAAACTGAAATTATGTATTTCTGATTAAAATACCGTATACAGATTGATATGTACTCTAAGTGTAAAATACATTCATATTTCAGAGTTTGAAAAAGTGCAAAATATCTCATTAATTTTTATGTAATCACACATTGAAATGATAATATGAATATATTGGGTTAAATAATATGTATAGTATTACAACTAATTTAATGTTTATTTTTTCTCTGTTTAATGTGACTACTATTGCAGTTGTGCATGTGGCCTAGAGTATATGTCTATTGGATAGTGCTGGTGTCAACGGTGTCATGAGTAGTCTGAGCTCCTCCTTGGTGCTGAGCTCATGGCAGAACTGGTTAGCAGCATAAGCCATATTTGTGGAAAAAGTTAATGTTTTAGTTTGTATATCTTTTACTTTTTTAAATTGTTGTGACAGATATCTGACACGTGATCATAGCTTCAACTTATTTCTTTTTCTGTGATTTTTTTTTTTTTTAACTAAGAGACCTAACTTTTTTAGGTTTACAGAAAAATTGTAGGGAAAGTACAGAGAGTTCCCATGTAGTCTCCCGCCCCTCACAGTTTCCTCTGTTATTAACATCTTGCATTAGTGTGGTACATGTATTAAAATTGATGAGCCAAAATTGACATACCATTATTGAGGTCTGTAGTTTATAGTAGACCTCTTTGTGTTGTGCATTCCATAAGTGTTCTAACAAAGATGCGTATTTTTGTATTGTACATTTTGTGTTCTGACAAATGGTAATGATAATGACATGTATCCACTGTTGCAGTGTCAGACAGAAGAGTTTCACTGCCCTAAAACTCCTCTGTGTTCTGCCTATTCATTCCTCTCTTGCTCCTCTTAACCCTGACCTTTTTAGTATCTCCAGAGTTTTGCCTTTTCTAGAATGTCATATACTTGGTATTATATGTGTAGCCTTTTCAGACTGGCTTCCTTTATTTAATGATATGCATTTGAGCTTCCTCTATGTCTTTTTGTAGCTTGATAGCTCATTTATTTTTATTTATTTATTTTTTAAAATTTTATTTTGGTATCTTTAATGTACAATCACTTGAACAACATTGTGGTTACTAGACCCCCTATTATCAAGTCCCCTCCACATACCCCACTACAGTCACTGTCCATCAGCATAGTAAGATGCTATAGAATCATTACTTGTCTTCTCTATATAGTTCATTTATTTTTATCACTAACTAATATTCCATAGTATGGATATTTTACAGTTTGTTTATCTACTCACCTATTGAAGGATATCTTGGTTGCTTCCAGATTTTGGCTATTAAGAATAAAGCTGCTATAAATATTTGTGTGCAGGCTTTTGTGTGGACATAAATTTTCAGCTGAGTTGAGTAAACATCTAATAGCATGATTCCTGGGTTAAGAGTATGTTTAATTTTGTTAAAAACTGTCAAATGGTTTTCCAGGGTGGCTGTGCCATTTTGCATTCCCACCTGCAGTGAATGAGAGTTCCTATTGCTCCAAGTCCTCCCAGCATTTAATGATGTCAGTGTTTAAGTTTTGGCTATTCTAATAAGTGTGTAGTGGTATCTCATTGTTTTAATTTGTAATTCCCTAATGACATAATATTTAACATTTTTTCATATGTTGTTTTGTATGTCTATTGAATCTTTTGCCTATTTTGTTTTCTTATTGTTTAGTTTTAAGAATTCTTTATATCATCTAGATCCAGCAAAGATTTTCTCCCAGTCTGTGGGTTGTCTTTTCATTCTCTTCATGGTATCTTTTGCAGAGCAGAGGTTGTAAATTTTAATGAAGTTTAAATTAGCAGATTTTCCTTTCATGGGTCAGTGCTTTTGGTATTATATCTAAAAAAGCCATCATCAAACCCAAGGTCACCTAAGTTTTCTCCTGTGTTGTCTTTTGGAAGTTTTATGGTTTTATATTTTATACTGAAGTTTGTAATTCATTTTGAAAAATGAATTATTTTGAACATGTAAGGTCTTCTTTGTCTAATTTATTTTTTGTATGTGTATGTCTAATTCCAGCACCGTTTGTTGAAAAGAGTATCCTTTCTCCATTGAATTGCTTTTGCTCCTCTGTTAATCAGCTTGCTTTTTAAATGAAATTTCTTATAGTCTGTTTTTTAATCAGAGGTAACTTAAATGAGTTTGTTTCTTAGGGAGTCATAGGTATAATAAAGCACAGAGATAAAGTCTACAGAAGTTGTTCAGAACTTGTATTATTGTCTCTGGAATGTTTAGTTACCATTATGGGCACATAATATTTATTTATTAGGGATTTGAGATATAACTGGGTGACTTGACTGAAATCAAATCTGAATAGTCAGGTTTTTTTTGTAGTTGTTAATAATTCTTCTTTTATTCTTCTTTTGTCTTTGTCATATGACTAGAGATTCTTACATACCACATTTTATGATTTCCTGGACAGTAAACAGTAAGATGGTTTAAAGATAAGATCATTTTAGTTGAAATCATTCTTCAAACATCCTGGACTTAAAAATTTGTACTAGGAGTGGAAAAGCAACTGAACTGTTAAATTGGGAAGTTATCCCAGGAATAGAATGTGATTATCATAGCAGCTGGCCACATAAATGACTGCTATGCTAAACAAATATTACCTTTATTATTTCACTGGTGATTCCAACTTGAATGATGTGGTACAGGAAAGTAGCCATGGTCAGAAATATGGGTTTGAGGAGGAAACTATTTGCTACTTGTAAAGGTCACTTGTGTTTCAGGAACAAAGTCTTCTGTTTATTTGATGCCATAAAAATATAGCTGAACTCACCTCATGCTCGTATTTGTTAAGGTTATGATTCTGAATGCTGGCTTGAGCCTATCTTGTCTCAAGGTCAGCATTAGAGTCATTTTCAGAAAGCAAATCTTTAAGTTTCTCATGAAAAAAAAGGATTATTTTCCATTTATAACAGAGTATATGTGGTATTTCCCAGATGAGGTTTTTCTGGATAGGTCTTGATGACTCAACTCTTTTGAGTTTTGAAAAAGTGTGTTCTGTAAGAGTTTGTTTTGTTTTGTTTTTAAGGATTCCTCTGGTTTCGACTGATCCCACATGGCACTGTAAATTCCTGTCCAGTATTTTACTAAAGTTACACAAAGCAGAGTACATCCTAGTTCTTGTAGCAACAGAGAATGAAGGTGGTTTTATTTTTCTAAAATTTTGCATGCATTCCTTTGTGTCCTGGGGATTCAAGGCTTGTAGTAAATGGAATCCTTGGATTTTTCATCAAATATATCTCTAATAAATACAGCTTATAAAATTTAAATTTTATCCTGCAATATAAATTGGACCTGGAATTTATTTCATGGTCTTTAGTGTTCTCTACTTTTTTACTTTGTAAGATCTTTATGTTTTTAGAACTTGTTTCTGTTTAGCTGTTTGGCTATACAGTCAGTTCTGTGTGTACTTTTGAAATACTGATGGTGTTATAGCTTTATGAAATACTGGTTTAGAAACAACTTGTTACTTATCTGACCCACATGGCACCTACCCTTGAGACATCTATTCTCTGCAAAAAGAAGTACCTGAAAGCATTTTCCTATTTAAGGAGTAGCTACCAAAATGCTCACCCATCTGTATTTTGTCCCTCATCTACTACTTTTTACTGAATCTGCCACTAACTTCATTGCTCCGTCCACATCACTTTTCCCTTGCCCTTAGATTAATCATATTCCCATCATTTCCTCTGAGACTTAACTTTGGCTCAGTTGTTCCATATGGCCAGTTTTCTCATGGACACTTGAGTGATTTCATTCTGACCTGACCTGGCCCCCAGAAGCCCCAGTTGGCCTTCCCAGATGCTCTGCCTCCTGGGCGTCAGTGAATCGATGGCTCCAGGGTTGTGCCTGTGAGGTATCTGAAGTGCCATGGGTGGCTGACAATGTCTCAGGAAGAAACCCTTGCCCTGTCCTCCAATTCCATACCTGGTAAAGCCTACAGTGCTGCTGGCTGCTTTGCAGTCTCAGAAAAACTCTCATCACTGTGCTCTGGGCAGCCACCACTGAACAGTTGGAGTTGGCACGCAAGTTGAAGTGTTTCCCCCATCTTTGTTTTAATCTGTTTTCTGTGTTTGTGTGGTGCAAACCTTGCCAGATACCTGGTGGGCTAACAAGCTTTCCAGAAGATTGGCTACATGCCTTGACACCCCCACATTTGGCTAAGCGTCCATCAGATACTCAGTCAGTTCATTAGGGAGAGCCAGGTCAGTCCCCCTTGACATCATCATGGCAGAGAGTGCTGTCTGCCCTCTGCCTCTCAGAGAGCAGTACTCATGCACAGCCCAGAGCTGTAACCTGCTGCCTGAGAGCCGGGCAAGTGACTCTGCAGTTTGCATCACAGGCCCTCGTGGAGCAGGAGCTTTCTCCCTCCTCCCTACAGGGCAAGGCCATTGCCTTCTGAGCAGGCCATAGGAAATGCACATATTCTCTGTGAGCATCAGAGCTCATGTGCTTCTGAAAGACACACACACAAACCTACAGCCAGGGACCAGCTCTTTCAGATATACCTACAGTGCTTCAGTAATGGGCAAGGAAAAGAAAATCTTTATTTTTATTTTTTGCATTGGCTAGAATTTTCAGAACAGTGTGAAGTAATAATGGTATTAGTAATAAGCAATTTTGTCTTATCCTGATTTTAGTCTCAACATTTATGTGTTTCACCATTAAGTACATGGCTTTGATTTAAGTTGATTATTGTTTTCATATTAAAATAATCTTTTATTTTTTGTGAACTAAGAGTTTTTATTAGAATGTGGTGAGAAGTAAAAGCAGTCAAATGGAGTTGTCAGATGATGTTTCATTAGTTTTAACCTTCTCTTGTGATTCTGAAGCAGAAATCCCATTTTAAATCCTACATAATCTCTATTTCACTTAATACGTAAAGATGAAAAGAAAAACACCCCATTGAAATTACTACATATTTATCTCCATTTCATCTAATAAGTAAAGACAGAAAGGAAAGATAACATTTCACTTGCTGTGCTTCCTACTCCCACATGTTAGTCTTCTGTTTCAATAGTAGAATTGTTTACTGTTGGATTTGTGAGTTCCTGATTTTCATTACTTGGTCAATTGGGAAAAAATCTTAATTAATGAAAGTAACCCTAAATCTGGATAAACATTTTATAAAGTAGTACATAAGAGCTCAATAAAAAAGTTAATAAAAAAGCAGCAGAAAAATTACATACTTGGTGCTGGAAAAAAATAACCAAAAGCTATTTGTCATTTTTTCAGAAGTCATGGAGAATAGGGCAAATGAAGTCCTTAGTAGGGAAACACAGATTTGGAAAATTATCAAAGTTCTTCAATTACAAAATTTTGGAACCAAATATTAGACACATTGCTTGAGAGTAGTTAGGAAAGTGGCAAACACTAGAAGCCAGTGGGGTGTAATAGATTCAGGTAAAATGTGGTGTTAATTGTTATTTAAGCCCAAGAGGATCCCATAGACATAATGGCTTTTGATTTGAGTGAAGTATTTGACAGTGGCTATTGTGCACAAGGTGGAAGAATGTGGGCTGGGTGATAATGCAGTTAGGAAGATTGATTTATGGTGACCACTTATAGCCAGAGTACTTTTGGATTTTAGTTAAAGAATAGGCTCTGTCTTGGCCCTTCCTGTTGAGTGTTTTTATCAAAGATTCATGAAAACTTGAATATATACTCAATTGAGCGCAAGGTATGCATGAGTAGGGGTGAGGAAAAAAAAATTTTTACTTTTTTTATTGTGGTAAAAACAGGTAACATAAAGTTTACCATCTTAACCTTTTAAAAAAGTGTACATACAGTTCAGTAGTTTCAAATAAACAGCGTATATTCACATTGTGTTGAAACAGATCTCCAAAACTTTTTCATTTTGTAAATCTGGAACTCTGTGCATGTACATTAAAGAGCATCTCTTTTCCCCTTCTTCCCGGATCCTGGTAACTACCATTCTACTTTGTTTCTATGAATTTGGCCATTTTAGATAGTTCACTTAAGTGGAATAAGGCAGTATGTGTTTTTTGTTTTTTTTGTGACTGGCTTATTTCACTTAGCATAATGTTGTCAAGCTTTACCCACGTTGTAGCATGTGACGGAATTTCCTTCCTTTTTTAGACTGAATATTGTTCAGCCACATTTCGTTTATCCATTCATCTGTCAGTGGGCATCTGGGTTGCTTATATCTCTTGGTTACTGTGAATAGTGCTGCTGTGAACATGGGTGTGCAAATATCTCTTTGAGACCCTACTTTCAGTTCTTTTGGGTATAATTCTACAAGTGGGCTTTCTGGATTATGCTATTGGATTTATTTTTTTAACTTTTTGAGGAACCTCCATACTGTTTTCCACAGTGGCTGCACCATTTTACAATCCCATCAACAGTGCACGAACATTCCCATTTCTCCACAACCTTGCCAGTGCTTGTTGTTTTCTGGGGTTTTTTTTCGTAGCCATCCTAATGGGCGTGAGGAATAGATCATGTTTTAAGATACATAGACAATATTCAAAAACTGTTAGTAACTAGATAGGCCAAATGCCATATGATGAAATTAAGTGTGGATAAATGTGTACTAAGCTTTTGAAGTTTAAGATGGGGGATACCAGACTTGATGTTGATTCATATGCAAATGCCTTAAGGGTTTACTTAATTTGTATGGGCATATTGGTTAGCATTATTATGTGACAGCCAAATAAAAAACCCAGACAGTAATAAAAGAATTAGGATGTTGACATCATGGGAGTGAACACTGCTATTGTTGTACTGCTTACTGGGCAAACTGATCAGGAGGGTCATGGCAGGTTCTGGGTGTTAGATATGGATATGAATATTGGTAAACAGCTTATATTCAACAGATAGCAGTCGTACGCACAAAGGGTCTGGAAACTGTGACCTACCAGTCAGTTGAGGGAACTGGGGCTCTTAATCTGAAGAAGAGCAGAAGCAGAATCAGATAGTTGTCTTCCTGTGATTTAAAGTGCTGTCATGTGGAAGATGGTGAAAGCTTAGCTTTCCTGTTTGAGGACAGACTTAAAAAACAAAACAAAACAAAGCATTATGTGGAACTAGAGAGAAACATGTTTCTAATGAGCTTAAGAAAAACCTTTCTGGCAGTCAGAAGGGTACAGAGTTCCCTGTTGTGAAAAGTGTTTGAGCCAAGGCTGAGTGAGGTAGGAGCCTTGCTGTAAAGGATATTCCTCTAGTAGATGGAAACCTGGCAGGGTGGATCTGTGCAAAATCTGTTCTGTGCTTTCTATGCACAAGAGAGTGTGAGAAGTTAGACAAAAACCAATTCTGTCCACAAAAAGACTAAAATATAGTAGCGTCCATTTTTGCCTGCCCAGGCTCAATCTTACCTAGACTCTGAGCAAATAAATCTCTGCTTAGGAAGAATCTGGACTGCTGAGAATTCTCCATTTGGGTGATAGGAACTGCACTCTTTGTCCACAGTGCCACCAAGTGTCCTACAGAGCCCAAGATCTGACCCGCTACTAACCTCTTTACTCTTGTTATCAATATTTCCTGCTTCACACTTAACTCTTTCATCATAGTTTTACGTTTCACTCACCTGCACACAAGTACCTTTGCTTTTGCTAGTCCCTTTACTTGGAAATGTCTCCTTTCTCACCCCTCCCTGCCCCTTATGCCAGTCTGGCTCAGGGGCCTCTCCTCTCTGCTCTCTGAATACATGAGGTAGGTCACTGTTGCTGTGTTCACTGCACATTAGGACATCTGTCCCCTCCCTCTGTGAGCTAACTCATGGTGACTAACTGTTGTTAATCCTTGATTTCTTAGTGCAAACAAGATATGTTTACTGAATGACATGAAAAGGGATGGAATATTATCTGTGTGCCCTAATGCCTGGGGCAGAGCTTGACACATTGTACTTGCTTATGACTTTTGGAATAGAAGAGTCAAATGCATATATATTTTTCAGTTTGGGTTTTAATATCATCATATGATTCCAGAAACCTTAATCTAGTTGGGATGAGTGGGCTGAATCTCAGAGTTGGGGGCTGAAGGCCCTCCCTTCCTGCCTCTCCCCTGCTTCTCCCCCTCCTCTTCGTCCACTTTCTTTCCCTTTCCTACTTCTCCTCCTGTTCATTCTCTCTGGTCCTTCCTCCCATCCTTTCTCTTCCTTCCCTCACCTCCTCCCCTCCTTCTTTAAAACTGTGCAGTCTCCTTACACAGTGTTCTCATGTAGAGTTTGGCAGGCTTTTTTAATTCTGTAGTTAATGTATCGGTTAACTGAGCCTGAGTATCTCTCAAGACTGCAGATGTAGAGATCATAACAGATATTCCAGATCACTTGTGTGCTGACCTGAGGGCTTTTTTTTTTAATATGGCAAAAGAGGTTCAAACATACCTTGTTCCATTTCTACACGTTTATTTATTTACTTACTTGTCTTTCTCTTTTGTATTTGTGCCAGGGTCCTGATGCCAACCATCTGTTGATTCTTTAATATTATGGCAACACAGGCTCTGTTTGTATTCAGGGTAGTTTACATTTTTGAGTTTGCCAAGACTTTTTGCTGTTTTTACGTAGTAAATTAAATGTGAGAACAACAGACAGGCTAGAAGTCTCTTTGTGAGCAGCTTGATTTATTTGTATCTGAGTACATAAGCTGTTGTGTGGTTACTGAGTTGTTGGTATGTTTTAGTAACAAATTGTAGCTCTCGCTTATGTGTAATTTAAAAAAGTGGATTTAATTTTTTTATTAAGTTAGGTATGATATTTTTTGTAAGTCAAAGACACTAGTATGCATGTAACTACTCTGCACACAACGGAGCCTCTCCAAACACCGCGGAGAGTCTGCCTGAAATTCTACCTGAGGAACTCCATGTTTTCTTTTTATATAAAGAAGATTAATGTTCATGGACTTGAATAAATTCCATCTCATGATTTGGCCCATCATTTCCTTACTGCATGATAAATGACTACTCTGAAAGTACTTTGTTCTTTGAAAAATTTTTAGGACAGCTTAGATAATTAATGTTTTGATGTGCATATTTGTTACTTTTTAACTTTTGATTAAAAAGAGTCATTTAAAAAAAATTTTCAGGTTCCGTCTAAGAGATCAATTAAAACACATACATATTCTTTTGTCTGCATTTAAGATGGTGATTTTATATTTTCAAATCTCAGATGTTATCAAACCAAAAGGAGGGCTTTGTTGACATGTTGCCCAGGACTTGCATGTTGTCTCCAATTTGTGTATTAATAAGTAGATTACAGGTGACCTGAAGAGGAGTATATTCTTACGATTAGAAAAGACTTAGTATTATGCCCTGATTTTATCAATTGGATTCACTTTCAGGTCAAAGAGAGTAACGAGTAGCACTCCACAAAGGAAACCTATTTTCTTGGGCTTTGTAGGGCTTAGCTGTACATTTCCAGAGTACCTACTGTCCATGCAACCATTTACAGAATTAGCACATTAAGATTCTTTGTTCCCAGTTAACTGGCATGTTTTCTTGAATTCTGTGACATTGTACTTTCCCTTGGTACTATTGCCACAGCAGCCAGTCAGTCTAATAAATTGATGTCATCTTTGTGCAGAAAAAGGGCTCTAATGGGTTCTCTAATCACTTCACTTTAACCTAGGTTCATAATCCTTTCTTTACCTGGAAATCTAAACTCCAGAAGCTCTGAAAACCAAATTTCTTTTTTTTTTTTAAACTTATTAGGAGCAAAATCTGTCTTGAACTTGTGTGAGGCAATTTGTACCCTTGCATTTTTATCCTACTTACCATGACTCTTCATACATTTATTTAGTTGTAGAAATATGAATGTGTTTGATGATGGGATTGTGTTCCAAATCCTGTAGTATAATGTTATGTAACCACAGTATACGCACCATATTACCTTTGTAAAACAAATTTTTAATTATCAGCTTCCCAAAACATTTGGTTAAGGAGTTCTTTGGGAACACTTCCAATTCTTGTTTAAGTAAAAGCCTAAGAACTGTAGATACTTCTTAGGAGGGAAGCATTAAAGGTAAACATAACAGAGTAATAATATTGCGTAAAGCAGTAGGTTTTAGAGTCAGTAAGGGACTCTTTGTCATTGAAAGTAAAATCTTGTGTGTATTCATGAGACAGAACATGGTAAATACCCACATGATTATCTTGCAGGAGTTCATTGAGGGCAACATGTCAGTGTTGTTTCCATTTCACCCAAAGAACACATTTGCAAGGTGCCTCCTGCATCCAGGGAACTGGTCATTAGAGTTTAATATTAGAGTTTTTGAATGGGCACAGGATGTTTTTCTCGCCTTTGTGCTACCAGCTGCCAGTGAAGTGAGATATCTCTGGACAAAGAAGTTGTTTTTGTCACTTTGTAATTTTAAATGACTTATCTCAAAAGTGGTTTGTTGCAAAATTAAAAACAGTGCCTTGGGGAAAGCCCTAGATTTGTAAACACACTTTTAAACACTCAAACCAATGTTACCTAATACCTTTTAAGCATCAGTTTCCCCAACCTCTTTATATTGTGTTCTACATCTGTATTTTTTATGGTTTATAATGTCTTTATGAGGTGAAAAAGTAGTAGAAAAATATTTAAGGTCAGTAGTTTTCTTATGCTTTAAATTCTTGATGCAAGTTTTGGTATCTGTATACACTAGAGAAAGCATACCCAGACAGCTCTATAATATATGTAAGAAAATACATAATTTAAGGTTTAAGGTTTGGAGAAAATTGGTGAAATGGGAACAGTAGAAACATGTTTTTAAAATATTTTGTACAGGAACTAATTATCTCTGTACGCCAGGAATTAACATTAAAATTTGTAAAGAAAATGAAGTAGGTCCCTTCCTGATTCTTTGCCTTCCCTTCCTTTATTTAACATCAGGCTAAACTCCTTACATTAAACATAGGTTTATATTATATTTAAATTCATTTGCATTCTTTTTACATAATTAACATTATGTAGATTAAAAATCATTATTTATCATTTCATTTAAAGTGAAAGAAGCAAGAAAAAGGACCTCTCTTATCCTACACCTTCAAGGGACTAGAATTTGGCCAAAAACCTGAATGAACTTAGAAGCCAGTTCACAAAGCCTTTCCCACAAACCCTAAGCAGAGAATACACTATGCCCACCCAGAGTTCTGACCTGTAGCGCTATGAAGGAAGAAGCGAGACTTGTTTAAAACTGTTCTGTTTGTGGTGATTGTTGTGCAGCAATATAAACCTCATGTGGATTTTGGTACCACGAGTGGGGTATTAGTTTTCTATTTTGAAACAAATCACCACAAACTTAGTGATTTAAAATAACACCCTTTGAAAAAATCTTACAGTTCTGTAGGTAAGAAATCTGGGTGGATTCTCTGTTTAAGGGTCTTACAAAGCCATACCAAAGGTCTTGGCAGGGCTGGGTTCTTATCTGGAGGCTTTGAGGATCAGTTTGCTTCCAAGCTCATTCAGGCTGTTAAATTCAGTTCCTCGAGGTTGCAGAACTGAGGTCCTTGTTCTGTTGCTGGTTGTTGGCCTGAAACAGCTTTCAGTGCCTAGATTTCTTAGGGGTCTCTCTCAGGACCCTGTGAAGGCTGATCATCTCAGTGGAGAATCTCCCTCATGTAAAATCCCTGCCATGCTTCCTAGCACTCTGACTTCTCTGCTTACCAGCCAGAGAAAACTGGTCTTCTCCCTGGGGATAATCTCTCTTTTTAGATACTACCTGATCATAGAAGTGATATCTCATCGTACTCACAGGTTCCACCCACACTCAAACTGAAAGGCCCTCTGCAAGGGCAAGGGTCATGAGAGGTCATTCTTAGGATCCTGCTCACCAGCTGGCAACTAGGGACCAAGGTTGTGAGTGTCCTGAGGTAGCGGGTAACGTGGTGGCTTCTGGATCAGGTTGTCTTGGTTCAAACCCTAGCTCCGATACCTAATTAGCTGTGGCACCTTGGATAAATTACTTATTCTGTTTGTTTCTTGGTTTCCTTATTTGTTAAATGTGGTTGATATGTCACACCCATTTCATAGGGTTGCTTTGAGGAGTAAGTTATGCATTATGTGTAAAAGTGCTTATTAGTAAAGTGACTGACACATTAAAAATAATAACTGTTGGCTGTTATTACTATTATTATTTGTTCTTCAAGGCAAGATCCTTTTCTTTCATGTTTCAGTTTTCTTAGACTGAATGTGACTAACTCCTAAGCATATGTTGAGTAATAGTAACATGATAATGAGCCAAAAAGGAGCCTTTGTTATTATGGAATATGACTCATCTGAACTTCACTCAGGTAGAAGTGGGGACACTATTCCTTTGTTTTAGGCAGGAATATGTGTATGGGTGTGTACTTATGTTTTGGGTCAGTGTCAGCCTATCAGTAGTGATGCTAGGCATTCTAGAGGAATGCCTGGGGACACTCATGTGAGTCCACATTACTTGTGGTAAGCACAAGCCATACTACTTGTACTCAGTTGCAGGACTCAGTGTTGTGGCTGGACTGGTCATTGTAGTTCTTATGATTACCTCTATAACAACCGTCAGGGAACTGGAAAAACAAGGTTTATCCTTCACAGGTCCTAGAAGGTACACCCTGAACACCAGGGGCCACCCAGTAAAGTTGTAGGTAGAGAGAGAAAGAGACTGTGGACCTAAAGTCCTGCCTTTATTGGGGTTGAGGTTGGGGTGGCTAGGGTTTTGGGTGGGTTCACTCTTCACTGGTGAATTTAAAACCTAAGAGTGAGAATCATAAGAAGGGAAAGCTAGTGGTCAAATAGTCATTTATGACAGCCAGAGCTCTCTAAAAGGGAACTTGATGAGTGGGACAGCCTGGCTCTTTACTTGTATAGCTGGCAAAGTGTTTATTTGAGATGGACTTTTGAAGTGCATGCTTTGGCAACCTTAATGTTAGGGGCTTGTATTACAAACAGACTAATTGTCGGGTGCTTACTACAGCCTGTGTGCAGTGCAGTGCGAGGAGGGTAGAGTGGCCTGAGCTGGGGTAACACAGGTCAGCATGTAGAGGGCCTTGTATGTCATGCTAAGGAGCTTGAACTTCTGACAGGCAGTGGGAAGCTTTTAAAGAGGCATTGGTATGAGGAGATGGATCAATTGCAAATAAAACTCTTATGACAGTGTGAAGGATGGATTTGAAGATAAATTCTGAGTCAGTGTGGAAAAACATTCATATATGAAAATGCTATTTATGTTCAGATAGTGGATCATTACCAGACACACCCCAACCCAAGAGCTTTCTTGACATCTTACTAAGAAAAGGCTAGGAAGCTCTGATGGAGGTGAGGGCGAGTCAGACTGAGGAAGTCTGGATCAGTAAGTCCTCGTGGAGTCTCTTGGTTGGTAGAGACATAGCATCTGAGCTAGAAGCAGTTCCATCTTTGAGTGAGATTTGAGTCCAAGGATAGATGAGATTTGAGTCCAAGGATAGATGAGGAGCATCTAAACTGACGCTCAGGAGCTATAGTCTACCATCCAGGTTACCCATCCCAGACGAGTGGGACTGCTGGAGGGGCTGTCCATCTGGCCTGGAGCAAATCCACAGCACATGGCTATGATCCTGTCAAAAAAAGGTTAGGATTAAGGAAAAGGAATCTAATGAATAGAGTACTGGGTATAAAACAAGCTGAGTAGGAACCCAGTTACTTATGGAGAAGTTGAGAATGAGATATTAAATTATTTCACAGGAAAACAAATCAAAAGTGCAATTTTACAATTTTTGTGGGAGCAGAGTTAGAGCAGGATTGGCTCAGCAGTAGCGAGGACTGAATAATCTCTGTGTCTGCTCATCTTCTTCTCAAAACAGGCCATGAAGTGGCCTCAGAGGTGAGTGGATTTGCGAGTGAAGACTAAGTGGCTTGAGTGGCAGAGTCAGAGGGCTACCCAGGCAGCTCAGTGGACTCCAGATTTCTGAAGGATACTTTGGGGTGCCCCAAATTCCTTTTCTGAATGGCTCTTCTCCAGGGGGAGTTCCATTTCCACTGACTTCTTGTCCTGGGCATGTAATGCCAGCTGTGAGAAGATCAGATCAAGGGAAAAGTCCCAGTTTCCTTTATCGGAAAACATCTTTGGCTACATATTTATGTCCTAGGTTTGGATGATCCTTGCCAGGCCTTTCGTTGCCAGAGCAATTATGAGTGTGAGACACAGCTTGGTCTATAGCAGGGAGATTTTCCTGTTCCTGTGATCCTGCCTCCTGGCAACATGCACCTCTTGGCAGAATTCTCCCAAATAAGCTACAGTAAGAGAGAGAAGCATGTATAATATGGATGTTGTGGCCCTTTCTGAGTCAGTCCTTCTGTTCACATTTGGGTGATAGGAAGTAAGAGCTTTAGCTAGAAATTTTGAGTGAGGACTCACATCTTTCAGGAGCAAGTAGAGATCAGTTTCTTGGAAAAGCCTTATTTTTCAGAGGACGTATAGTAAATTACCCTTATTGATACTGTCCTACGGCACTCAAGGGCCTCTTGTGAGTTATATGTGATGGTCATATTTTGACATCTTTCTGCTGTGTCCTGATCCTACTAGGAGATGCAGAGTTGAGAATCCTTGGCCAACCCACCTGATGGGCTGGATGTGTTGGGGGAGTATTTGAGAAGAATTTTCTGCTCTCTTCTTTGCTTGCATACAACATAAATGTTATTTAAATTTTGTGTTTGTAATCTTTCCTATAGTTATCTTAAACATGCCTGTCTTTTTTTGCCTGCTTTGAATTCAAAGTTTCTAGAGGTTTGGTCTGATTTTTTTCCTTCTATGGTCTATTTTTTAGATAATAGATAACAACTTCAAGGCTTTTACATCAGCACTTCCTACCCTCATCTTTCATTTTCTCCTAAACTCTTTTTTAATTCCAAAGGACATTTCTTTGTAGGTCTTTTTATATGTATGAAAGTTCTCAAGTTGAATGCAAGGCTTGTCTCTTCCTGTTGCTGTTTTCCTTAAAATGACATTGTCTTTTCAATTTCTCAGTGACATCATTGAGAGTGATGACTGAGGCTTACAATGTTGGAGTATTTGCAGTTCTTTCTTTGGCTTATTATTCACAACAATTTCATAAGCAGATTATACACAGGTGTATATTTTGCTGTTACCAATTGTTTTCATTTTTTTTTTACAGCCAGTAACGCTTCCACAGCCTATTAATTCACATCTTGGTCATTGTAATTGCCTAGTTAGTTCTCTTCCTTTCATAAAATTTTTCTTACACACGCAGTCCATCTTGCAGAATGAAGTTGTTGATTTTCTATCCATCGTCCATTCCTCTTCATCTCTCCCAGCTGCGTCAAAATATTGGCTGAGTTTTCACTCTTGATCTATGCAGCGGTGTGTTATTACCGAGAAGCTCATCCTTATGGGGGTGGACTTAGCTGTTGAAGCTTGTTAGCTGAAGGGAAAAACATCCTAATTGAAAAAATTGCCATTTATTTCTGTTGTTTCTCTGATTTTGCTGCTTGAACCACCAAATTTGAGTCACAGTGTCCTTTACTGTGTCTTCCTACCCAAATTTACCCAGAATGCTTTATCTTGCCTCCTCTGCACAGAATGGCTAAGCTACTCTACTTTCTTTCACTGGTATAATTTTCTCCAAAGTGGAGTCACATCTTATGCAGGGCTTAGGTTCTGAAACCAGTTCTTAAGGAAAACTTTCATATATTAAAATTATTCACCATGAAAAAGAATGGTCCTTATTATTTAAATTTATTTTCTTTCTTTGATCCTTCTCATTTCTTTTTTCCCTTTGGTTGAATGGATGTAGTCTAATTTGTATAAGTTAAATATGTGTATAATAAAACTTGATTTTGAAGTGATCTACTGTCTCTTCTGTTGATAAATTTGTATCTGATTCAGCACTTGGAAATGAACTCTTCTTGTGTGTTGGGGGTCCCCAAGACTACCCCCGCATTTGGAGATTCACTAGGTGAATTCATGGGACTCAGCATATAGTTGTACTCATGGGTGAGACTTACTGCAGTGACATAGCAAGTAAATACAACTGGATTACAAAGGAAGAGGCACAGGTGGAGTCTGGGAAAGCCCATATGCGGGCTTACTTAGGCTCTCTCCCTTTCATAAAGGGTCACAAAGAGCACATTCTTCTCCCAGTAATAAAGATGCAGCCACATGCATGAGATGTTTCTGTACAAGGAAGCCCATTAGAAATTTAGTTCCCAAGGTGTTTATTGTAGACTTATAGGCACTTTCTGCTTAGCATGTACCAAAATTCCAGATTCCCAGAAGAAAGACAGGTGTTTAGCATACAACGTATTATTTACATAGTCTAGGCACAGTGAGCCATGCTTATCAATTACCTGTTGACTGGGGACAGCCTGAGAACCCAAATTCCCACCTGGCAGCTCAGGGCCAGTCTTATGAGCAGACCTTTCTAAGTATAGCTGTCTCAGGCTTGCTAGGTTTACTCTTTTTGCACACCTTCACTGTGGAAGCTGTTAACATACTCTTCTCTGCTTTAGCACTGACCTTTCCCTCTGTTCCACCCTCAGGATGTGACACTGCATGTTACTTTACACCCATATGTACTAAATGTTTTTGAAATGAGTGAAGTTCAAATATATACCTACGTTATAATAATCAGGACATTGTGAGTTTTTTAAAAAATATTTTTTATTTCCTCAATACTGAAGATGCTGAGTAATAGAACTGTATTCTAGAATTTCATCTGTAGCTTTTCATAGCATATTTTGAAATAACATATAAAAGTACAGTCAATGTTCAATAAATGTTTACTGATAACTGATGTTTCTTTTTAGAATTCTTCAGCATAGAACTATGATTGTTGGCTGATTATGAGAAGAGAAAGGATGAACCTTAGTAATTGGGGACTATTTGGTTGACTTAGGTGCATTTTTAAGTAAGATAATTAATTCGTTATCTATGTCAAGTTGTAGTCATTTTGAAGATGTGGATGAAGAGAATACAGTTAATTTAAATGGATTGGCAAATTGAATTTTAATCACTATAGAAAAACTATGTATTTAGGAATAATCTGAAAACACAATGACCACAGAGGTAGGATTTGGCTTAGAAAATTAGAATCAAATGAAAAATTGATTCTTTTTTTTCATTTTTTTCTCCTGACAGACTGCACAGTACTTTTTGTTATTCAGTGTTTCTATAACCTTTGCCCAGAAGTGTTCAAATACAAAGCATCTTCTTTTAAAAACACCATCAAAACTGTGATCCCTGGATTGTGGAGATTATCTTTGTTTTTTATATAACCAACTTTTTCAAATGCCTTCATGTCTGATGATTAGAATTTTGTTACTAACATTTGCTTATTTGGTACATTTTGTATACTTATTTAATATGCCATGGGGTAGGTTCTCCAAAAACTGACTTAATTGGGCAACACTCTAGTCTCATAAAACTTTAACTAGATTTAAATTTGGTGAATCATTTCTGATGGATCTGATGGATGCTATCAAACTACCAAAAGACATGCTGACTTTGTTGCCGGGCAGCCACATGTGGGTCATCTCTCCCTGAGCATTAAGCAAAACCTCAACCCAGACAAGGGAAGGTTCTTGACTCTGATCAGGAAAGAATTCTCAATCAGGTTAGACAAGTGCCAGCAAGGCAGGAATTGAGTAAAGCGAGAGTAGAAATGAATGGCAGCAACCATGCAGGCAGCAGAGAGCAAAGAAGAGCAGAGGGAGGAAAGGGAAGCCCACTGAACTCCTGCTCGGCATAGGGCACATCCCTTGCCATCTCCTAAAGCCAGAGTCACCTGGCATCCAGTGTCTCCCTAATCTGCATGGCGTGGGAATTATATCCCTACCACCTCAGGTTTTGGGGAACCGTGGACCCTGGATGGAGTGAGATTATGTTCTGAGAACTTCCGCTTCCTTATTGGTCTGAAATAAAACAGGTAGAGAGAAAAAATACTGCACTGAGACTAGAAAGGTGAATGAAATAGCAAAGTGACAAAGACATTCTCCAGCAGAGGTGGAGGTTGGTGAGTCCTGTCCTTGTCATGAAAAAGAGTTCAGAGACAAAGTGCAATAGGCTTATGCAACAAAAAGTTTATTTGCTAAGACAGTACACACTTTGGAGTGCAGGTAACCTCAGAGAAGAGGTGAACTTAAGGTCTTAGGGCTTGGGGTTTGTAGGGCCTTTTGGGTAGGGGTTGGCATAAGTCATGATTTATATAGGTGATTCATAATTCCTTTGAAGTTTTGTCTAGGAATAGGGTTATTTAGGTGACTGTGTTGATCCAGATCTCAGCATTCTTACACATGGGTTCATTTATACTCAGGAGGCCAGTCTCTCATTCTGGTTACAGAGTTACTTAATTGATTAAGGGGCTGGAAGAAGAGGAAGGAACAGCATATGGCCTTGCCCCATTTCCCTGCTGTATCTCAACTTTATTAATAAGGTTTTCTAATTCCTTGGTGAAATAACACTTCACTTATAAAGAAGCCAGTTGCTTTATGATATTGAAAAAAATCAAAAAGTAAACAAAAAAGCCACTAAGTACTCAAAACAAATGCCACAGTATTAATGCACTAACCCTTGTGTGTTGTTTACTGAAAACCCCTAACTCAGTGGATAGAATAAGCTAATGTTGTCTAAATTTACTTTATTCTTTATGTGATAAAAAACTTGTCTATCTAAAAATGTCACTGAAATATGAATAGCAACACGTTTGCGAAACTGTAGGAAGGACAATGGCTACACTGTTAAGGCTCTCGTAAATTTACCCTGGAAAAGATGGTGTGCTCTTTGTTCTGCTTTTGGGTTATGTTAGTTATTTCTTCTTTTAGAAAATTAGCCCAATTTTAAGTGTACTTTGAAAGGCAAGGCGAGTGTCCAAAAAGGAGTACTTTAAAAAGTTTTACATTAAGTTTCATTACTTCTCATAAAATATTTTTGAACTTTTAAAGGATATAAAGGGAATGGCAGTCAAAAATAAAGCATTAGCTGGGCTTTTAGTGAACAAAATATTTATTGGGCCCATACCAAATAAAACTTTTCTATCTCTGAGTGGTCAGTTGCCCAAGTTCATAATTTACTTAGCTGCATAAACCTGACCAAACACCTCAGTTAACCTTGCCATTGTGTCTTTGACAGTATCACCAGAATTTCCTTGATGCAGGTTAGTTGATTATACAGGCAACCTCACCTAAAGTTACAATATAGTAACCAAAAGGACTTTTGTGATTTTAATTTGCATCAATAGAAACAGTGCCCAGATCCTGGGTCATAATAGTCTTTTATGTGTTGTATTCTGTCCTCTACATTAAGAGAGGTTTGTCAAGTTAATGTGCATCCATAAGACGGCAACCAGTTTAGTGAAGGAATTTAAATCATATTAGACAAGGAAACAGTTATTTGTCTTGTAGAGGAGAAAACAAAGAGGAGGAGGGACTCCTGCCTACAGAAATTTGAAGTGCTTTATGTGGAAGAGAATTAAGTCTGCTAAAGAGGACAGAGCTGGAGTTGATGGCAGCTGGTCATAGAGCAATGTGTTTTCATTTAGTTTAAAAAGAGTGTAATTCAGCTGAAATGGCATCTGGATTTGCTACTATCTTATAATGGCACCTGCTATTACAGTTACATGTTCAGCCAGAGGGTAGTTGAATATGTATTTGGTTTTGAATAGTGTTTTTTAGGATATCCTTCAAGTTTGTCCTTTGAAAAACTTGACATAGCAGGAAAAAGGTATGTGTGCTCCCAGCTGTGTCATTGAAAGCAGTTTGTCTTTAAGGTGTCTGTTAGACCCTGTGAGCTTCGGTTTTCTCAGTTTAATGGAACATTAGACTCGTGAACAACGTGTGGGTTAGGGGTGCCAATGGTCCTGAAGTTGAAAATCCATGTGTAATTTTTGACTGCCCAAGTGCTTAACTGCTAATACCCTACTGCTGACTGGAAGCCTTAATGATAACATAAATGGTCAAATTAACACATATTTTGTATATGTATCATATACTGTTCTTACAATAAATTTAAATAGAGTAAATGTTTTTTCAAATTGTCACAAATCTCCAAAAATTTTTCTAATATATTTATTGAAAAAAAATCCATGTTGTAAGTGGACCCATGCGGTTCAAACCTGTGTTGTCCAAGCAAGATTCAGCTGTACTTGATGATTGCAGAATAGCCGTTGGTATAGAGTACTGTCATGCCTCTTACTGGGCTCCCAAAGTTTCTGTGAAATCAGAACAAAGACTGTTGTCCCCATTTTAGAGGTTGGAGACCATGGCTCAGCTCAGTGAGAGGAGATGACACCCCTAAAAAGGATGCAGTCAGAGCTTGGAAAGCACCTTGCTCTTTGATTCCTAGTCCAGCATTTTTACTTCTCCAGAATGCCTTCCTGATGTTCCTTTGAGCTTGAAATATTTAGGGCACTAAATTATTTGTAATGCAAAATAGACTTTTTTTCTTATCAGTTCTTTTAAGTTATTTAACTTTGCGTGTATTATATTCTGGATGCTATTCAGTAAGACAGGGATCTGTAAAAGTCTGTTCTGTCTGTCTGCTTTCCCATCTCAAGGTGGGGGAATCCATGTATAGGGATTATTAGATACTATGGTGGGGAAAGATATAAGCGTATATACTATAGTGATGTGTGTGTGTGTCGTGTGTTTTATAAGCACCAAAGCAAGCAAGAATTTTAGACAGAATCCTTGGAAAAATCAGTAGGAAAAAACCTATACCCTTTGCTTAGAAACTATAAATCACTGCGGTTTCCTAGTGATGATCCAGGCTCATTTCTGAAATTGTGTCTCTCTGTGGTTTGAATCTGACAACAGTGTGCTGTCACAACTGATTACTTGAGCACTCTTGGTGTTTTGTGCTTCTAAAGATATCCTGAAGTCTGGCTAATTAAACACTGAAGCCAGAGCATCTGGCTGCACTTCAGTTAAAAGGAATTGCAGAAAGAATGCCTGTAGTTTAAATACAAAAAATATGATGACATTTTGTACTCTAAAGACATCCATGTTCTAAATCTTAGTGCTTAAAACTACCTACTCTGAAAAGCTTTCTTGAAAGACAGAAAGAGAAATACATTTTCTTTAATATATAAATCATACAACATAACATACTATGACTTCTCCTTAAGTACATTATTGTATATTTTTTGGAACTGGCTGTATTTCACTGCCATTAAATTTTACCATATGTTAAATAAAATTCTGTTGGTTACATTTTGCCATGTCTGGGGACAAATTTGGCTGATTATTTTGTCCTGGGAACCCTGATGGCCTATATGTAGTGAGTGAAAAATTCCTCAGGGGTTCAAAATAATTTAATTGAAGGAAAATAATAGAGTAACATTGTAGACCCTTTTCCTATGAAAATTAACCATCCAAATAATAAATAAGCTTCTCTGTGTATAGTTATTCCAGTTTAACCACAAAGATGTTTAAATTTAAGGAAAGAAAAATTGTATTGATAACCTATTTCCAATTTTTTTCTTTCATTTACATGTTTGGGTTTTCTCTTACTGAGATCATTCTTTTTGTGATTTCCTTCGTCCTTTACTAGGTGGGAAAACAGATTCAACTGTGACTTATATTCAATTCTGCTAATATTTAGTCTGGAAAAAGATCCATGGTAGCCCATTCTCTTGGATGCTTGAAAATGATGGTAGCGTTAACAGAGACTGGAACCTGCCAAGTTCCTTCACAGTGATAGTTCTCATTTAATATAAAGTGGCAAAGTCTTAGGGATATGAATATCTATATCAAAGCATGAAGGTTTTCATTTTTCACATAAGCATTTCTTTCCTACTTCAGCTAACTTTTTTGTGCAGCTGGCTTAGGAAGCAAGTCAGAATTCAGAACTGAGTTGGTTTTTACTGCAAGATGATAATGTGGCCTTCATTACAGACCCCAGATATGATGTGTAAGGAGAGCCTCATTCGGACAGTAACCAATACACTTCATTGCCATGAATATTCAAGTAAAAGAAGGTGATATTTGGAAGACTGGTTTTGACAGGAAAAAATGCTTTGTCTGCAAAGGTTAGTTAGGTGCTGTAATATGATACTCAGAGGAATTTTGAATCTTCTTTATTTGTTAGACTTTAAAAATTGTTCAGTTTATTACCTCAGGGTTCAGTATCAAATTAAAATATGTGAGTGGAGCCTTTAATAATAGCCATATGTCTGGAGATTTTTTGATTTGGTTTCTCTGGAAAGAGGAAAGATAAAGTTATCTTTAGATTGTCTCTTTTAGTTATTTCAGTGAGGAGAATGCTATGGCTAGGGTAGGAAGATAAAAGTTGTGTGAACAGATAATCAAACAGCTAAAGTGAAGTGTTGAAGACCAGGATGGTAGAATGAGGAAATGACCAGCCACTTGAAAGTTTTGAAAGTTGGAGAAAGCAGGTAGCCCATTAAGACTGTGTAGGAACTTACAGTCATACAACGGGCAGTGGCTCTGTTAATGAACAAAAAATGTTATTTCAGGATGAATGTGTAGGCAACCATAGTATATAACTGCCTGTGAAATGTTGTTTTGAGAATATGAATAATAGTAAATCAGTATAAAAATTTTGGTTATTGAGAATAACAGAGTTTGGAGAAATTTTAATATAAAATTAAATTGTATGTGTCTCTTAAGCCAGAATATGGAGTGAGAAGGTATAGACAACCAGAAAGTGCATACATCTAGTGGATGTGAAATGAATCACTAATACTGAATAATTGAACATAGTTGGAGCCAAAGGGCCTGGGAAAATGCTGCAAATACGTAGAGAACAAACAATGCCCTTGGTAAAATGTGCTTATTATAATAAGTCACAGAGAAATATTTGCTGTGTTTCTCATCTTTGAAGAAAGAATTCTGAATGTCAAAACATCTGATATTTATTGTACTTAATACTGGGTAACAAGTGTATGACTAAGAAGGGCCATTAACTAGTTTTTGTAAGTGGTGCTATTCTCTCAAGCTGAGAGATGCCTTGGGCAAATGCATTGGTGTTTCCCTCCATAAATTTAGTTGGATTGTGTGGATTTCAACAACAGTGTAGATTTTAAATTTCAGTTCTGAGAAAATTGTTCTTTGAAGTATCTAATGGTATTGCTACCCATTCTGCTTAATTTAGCTGTTTATCAATATAAATAGTTTTGTTTCATAGTTGTGGAGGCACATGGAAGGGAAACTTTATACCCAAATGCTCAAAATTATTATTGTTGCTACTTAAAGAAAGGTGAACTGGTGTTCTCTTTTAAGAGAGGTATAGAGGTTCCTTTCTGTCTATCATAGCAATATTGCTGGACATTTCTGGCATTACCCAGCAGACAGGGAGGGTTCTGAATTGAGGAGTAAGCAGGAAGGTAGGATAATTTTCGGGTGCCTCCCAAAGCAGATCTTCTAACTATATTTAGTGAGAAGTTACAAAATCATCATAGCTTTACACCTAAACATATGAGATGTAAATAGGATGTATTTATATTTCTACATTCTTCTTTTATTGAACATTCACTGGGTAAGTAGAAACTTACCCAGTGAAGGTCTGGCCTTTCATTAGAGCGATTTTTAAATGGTTATTGAGGATCATTGGGCATTTAAGAAAATAAATTATTTGAGAAACATAGCAGATCGGCGCCTTCCCTCCAATTGAGTGTTAAGTAGGTCTGCCCAGGAAATCTTGCGGCATGAAACAAAAAGCAGAGAGCCCACTGTTTTTCTCAGCAAGCCGTGAACAGGCCATAAAAAGACAAAGTGGAACTTGTTTTACTCATCCACTAGTTAAAAATGTGAAATTGTGGCCCAGTGAATTTCAGATTCCATTGGTAATGTTAGCAAGTTCTCATATGAAAATAATTCAGTAAGCAGGTGGAGAGAGAAATTGAAAGGATTGCCCTATCTCGACCCCTATCAACTGGGAACCTACCCTCTTCTGTGGGAAAAAGGGGGATGGGTTCCATTATGGTTATCCCCTGAACAATTGTAGTTGCCACACGTATGTTAAAATATATCTACAAAGAAATAATTTTGACCAGAAAAGAGCTATCAACACAGAATGTTTCTAAGAGTTGACTGCAATCGTGAGTCATCTAGGCATCTGCCAAATGAAGTAGTAGGCTCTATTTGTACATATTTTAAAGGAGAAGAATAGGTGTTAATACAGCATCTGTTCAACACCTATCAATAAGAAAGGTATATACTTATGAAAAAATATTGTATATTACCTTGATATGTTTAGTAGGTGAATACTGAGTTCAAGTATAGATTCAGGAGCCTTTTGTGTTTCAGGTTCGTGGGAGTAAGGGAGAAGTTCTATACATTTTGGATGCTACTAACCCACGACACTCCAACTGGCTTCGCTTTGTTCATGAGGCACCGTCTCAGGAGCAGAAGAACTTGGCTGCCATTCAAGTGAGCTTATTTGCTGCTTATTTGTTCTATGTACTGTGGGGGGAATGAACTAATTTATAATTGTACTCCATTTTAAATGTATTTCTGAATGACCTGCTTCAAATACCAGTAACTAACTCATAAAAGCAGAGAAATCTCATCTACTCAATATATGCAGGAAAGGGCAAGCCTAGCTGTAAACTGACACCAGATCACCCACTTTACGAGAATTCTTGAGGCAATGAATTACATGGTCTGATATTGTCCTTGGCAGGTTTTGCTTTCAAGTATTTTTAATTCATTCAGTGAATGTTTATTGATAGTTTTTTTTACTTGATGGTTTATTTGGCTCACAGCAAAATATTCTGTGTTATTATTTGGGAAAGACTTCATGGAGAAAGTTTACTGGATATATCCCATGAATAGACTTTGAGCTTCTTCAGGGTAGTGTACTAGTCAGGGTTCCCCAGAGAAAGAGAACCAGTAGGATCTACAGATGTGTGTGTGTGTGTGTGTGTGTGTGTGTGTGTGTGTGTGTATAGAAAGAGAGACATTCACAGATTTATTATAAGGAATTGGCTTATATGGTTATAGAGGCTGGCAAGTCCAAAGTTTGCAGAACCATTGTCCCACTTTGAGTCCAGAGGCCACAGGCTGCTGTAGAAAAAGAACTGATGTTCTAGTTTGAGTCTGAGACTAGCAGGCTGCTGTAAAACCAGAAAAAGGCTATGTCCTAATTCAAAGTCTGTTAGGGCAAGAAGAGCAGATGTTCCAATCTGAAGGCCATCAAGCAGGAGAATCCTCTCTTACTCAGGAGGGTCATTCTTTCGTTCTGTTCAGTCCTTCAGCTGCTTGGATGAGGCCTACCACATTATGGAGGGCAAGTTGCTTTACTTATTCCATCTATTTAAATATTAATATCAGGTAAAAACACTCTCACAGAAACACCCAAATTAACATTTGAACAAGAATCTATCTGGATGCCCCATGGTCCAGTCAAGTTGATGCAAAAAGTTAACCATCTCAGGCAGGAATCATGTTTTATTAAATTCTGTTTCTTTGTATTTTAACATAGTGCTGCACATACCATTAGGCTCTGATACAAACTATGAGTTGAACTTATGTGGTTCCTCAGTGAAAATTAAGGCAAAAAGAGAAAAAGTAAAAAGAAGTTTTTAGAGGGGCCCTATAATTAAAACTCATTGATCAGATGATGAAGAGAATAAAGAAACATTAGGTTCTGTTGGGGAATTGACTGATCACACAGGAATACCCAGGTCCTGGATCTAAATTGCAGAAGAGGAAGCAAGGCTGTGGTTGGCAGAAGCAAGAGGGAAGGGAAAAGAATAAGAGATTAACATTTCTTTGATTATTTACCATGTGCACTATTCTACAAGCTTCATACATATCATGTCATTTATTCTTAAAAACCCCTGAGAGTTTAATAATTTATTGAAAGTTATGCTTTCACTCAATTTTGAGTATGAAATTGACAGAGGCAAGTGGGAAAATGCACAGTATTAGGTTTTAAAGTAACCAGAAAAAAACAGTCATCTAGAATGTTCTATTTCCTGATGTTATTAGCTAACCAAATTTTTTTCAGTACAAATAAATATTGGATAACCAATGTGGTTACTGTCTCTTTTGTATGGATAAATGAGAAATGACTCTTACCAAAAGGCTGGGTTGGGACAGAAAATAGGATATTTTGGAAGCTAGAGATATTCAAGTCATGTTGTAGATTTTTCATGACATGCATTGATCCAACCACAAATTTAAACTGATCTCTTTTTTTAATGTAAACATTTTTCATGTAAACAATTTTTTTCAAGTATTGTGTATTTTTCATGGTTTCCTGAGGCCAACTCATCTCACAGGATCTTCAGTTTTGTCATAATTTTGATTTACAGACTCATTTTAAGTGTTTCTTTGAAATGTTACCAATATCAAAAATGCCCATGGAGCCATGAAATTCACTTTAGACAAACCCATTGTTTTGTAGGTTCTTCATTGTGTCTTAGAGAATATTACATGTAAAGTAGATTCTTTTCTCCTTATGCTTATGTAATGATTTTAATCTTTCCTCATGGTCCTTTAGTTTGAGAAAGTTCTTTCTATTGGCTGTTATTTCTGTAGCATCAGTAGCTCTCTCCATTTGTCCAGACTTTCAAGGTATACATGCTTAGCTTTGAGTTTTGCCTCAGACGCTCCCAGGTAATTCTTAAGAGTTCCCTTTAACTGTATATTTTGCTCATAACAAGCCCTTTAGTTAATGGAATATGATACCAGTGTTTATCTCTGTCTTTTACTACCTACATTTACAACTTCACACCCTATTCATTTATTTCACTGTATTGCAGCCACCTACACTTCTCTATTAGTAACAAGAATGGCTAAGACTCACACAGTTTCCACGTTTATTCAGTGCACTCATTGCAGTACTTTTCTTCCTCTGTATCAACTGTGTTTCTTTCCTTGAAAGAAAATAGGAATCTACAAAAGATGACTGTTTCAACTTTGGTACTGACTTAATAAGGGGGCTAAGGTGGGGCCAGATTAGAGCGGAACTCATTAACTAAAGGCTCTATTAAGTTTCACACTTGAACTCAATTAGAATCTGTTCGGAGGCCACTGTGAGAGTTCTTTGGTGGAAATGTGATGACGGTGCTTTTAATTCCTTTTAATACTATTTGGCCTTTCCTAAGAGAGGTGCTGAGTGCACTGTTACCATGCCTCTTGCCATGGAGCACAGTATGGGCCTTTGTAGCTCCCTGGGATGGTGTCTTTTTACTTGAACAGTAGCCAGAGTAGCAGATCGCTCAGGGATCAAAATCACATCCGAGCTAGGGGCCGAGTGCTTGATGCTGGGGTCACGTGGCTGACAGTGATGTCAGTGTTCTGATTGGTTTGGATAATCTCCTGAGGATTGCATTCCAGAAACACTGAGTTGGTAAGAGAAGGTTGTAATGTTTCCTGTATAACGTTATGAATCACTTGCATTCAAAATTGCATCTGAATTTGGGATATTCAGGAAATTTTTTATTTGAGCTGTATGTCCCAGGAGTAGAGTAAATGAGAAACATTTGTGGCTATGTGGCTTGCTTGGTAGAAAACGTCACTACTTGGTCCAATTTTTTTGGACAAGAGATTAAGAATTTGAGGTCTGTTTTGGCAGAGGATTGGAACTCCTTTTTGGAGACTCAGTTATACTTCTAATTTTGGAATTTATTTGAGTTTGGATAATTTGCTTTGGAAATGATGATTTAAGTATCTGAATTATTGAAGGATCTCCTAAATAAACAAGTCTTCTCACGTGCACACATTTTACAGTAATCAGTTCAACTTCATGTTCATACTTCTAAAAAAATTTCCAACTGAACCAGAAATTCTAAATGTGAAAGGTGCAGCTTAAAATAAACCGAAATAATTATTAAGCTCCATAGGAAATAATTCTTATTAAATGTTAATTTGTTGCACTAAAGGAAAAGTGTTTTGAAGGCTTTTAAAAATTTCTGATCTTTTGCTAGGTAACTACTTGTTTAAAAAGAGAATTATGTCATTTAAAGTTGAAATTTTGAATTCTTTGAATGTTTCAGAGCTGGAGTGTTACATCTCATTGTCCTAAAGACATATTTCCAGACCTATTTTCCCTGGGATTTTTGCAATGTAGTATTGTCTTGCCAATGGGTTTCAGCCCCGGGCAAGTTCACTATGGATTCAATGTGACCAAAGAAATTGACAGCAAAACGTTCTTGGGGTGAAAGGGTTATACCCAACTTTATTTCCAGGGTGGCAGGTCAGTCACTAAAATCCCGTTCACTCAGAGCAAGTCTGCATGACGAAGCCGGTCTCTGCCTCTGGGCCCCTCTGTCTTTGGTGCTTCATCCTCTGGGCCTCTCTGCCTGCACCGCTGTCCCACACAGCCGTCCTCTGGGCCTCTCTGCACAGTCGTCCCACACAGCCGTCCTCTGGGCCTCTCTGCCTGCACCGCTGTCCCACACAGCCGTCCTCTGGGCCTCTCTGCACAGTCGTCCCGCACAACTGCACAGGCGTCCTCTGGGCCTCTCTGCACAGTCATCCTGCACAGCCGTCCTCTGGGCCTCTGTCCTTGGCGCTGCCACTACACCAGCCTCTGCTCTGCTCTCCTGCAGCCTTACAGCCATGCCACCATGTCACACCCAGAGCACTGGGTGGAGCTGTTTATATAGAGTCAGCAGTCATATATTGCCCACAGGTGTACAGTGAGCTAGTCAACCAGGGTCAGGTGAGAATCCTGGCCACAGGAACTCTCATTTTATCCACAAGTATCAAAATAAATGAAACCGTGGCTTGGTGTTCTTAGAGAAAGGAGCACATGGAAAAGCTTTTGGGTCTTGTACCTTCTGAGGAGTGTCTGGATGTGGGGATGGTGTAAATAAGTTGGGAGAGCAATGGGCATTGAGCTGAGCTTGTGATATCAGCACAGCTCTGCCCCAATTCTGAGTCAGTTGGGTTTCCCCATCACCAGAGAAGATACTTTATTACATATCATTGGCTCTCCTACCTCTGCCTTGTGTGAAGATGGACAGTCTTAGGCGGTTTATCCTTGAGTCTTTTTTGGGTGACACAGGAGATTTATAAATGGCAAAGCTGGGAGGTCAAATGTGGATCTCCAAAGACAACAACTTGGATGTTTTTATAGCTCAGACGGACTCCTCCATTGTCATCAGGCCACCAAGATCTTCAGACATTTCAAATTGTGTTGATGCAGAATTCAAATAGCAGTGATACCAGCCAAGCAACCAGCAAAAGAAATATCAAAAGTGTTTTTCACTTATACCCCAAATTGTAGATATTTTCCTCTAATTCTGTTTCTTTTCTATTTCTCTGTCTTACCATCAGCTTTATAAAGTGGTATTTCTACATTATTTTACTGAATCTGTTACAGAATAGTAAGGTGTAACTGTTTAATGATTTTCTTCAATCATATTATTAAAAATATCAGTTAAATAACTTGCAGAACTTCTAATGAATTATCTTCCAGTAAGGTACATATTTATCTTTTATTAGGGTTAAAAGTTTCAACTAAAGTAAAATTACAAGCAGTTGATCCTTTGAGGTTTTAAATATGAGCCCTGCTGTGGTGATGTGTTTCTGTGGGGAGTGGAGGATTTTATTACTTGTCGATTTATTATTTTCATTCCGATTGTAGTTTATTGACAAGGGAAATAAGTATTTATAGAAATAGCCTTAAGTTATATATAGTGATAATCTTGAAATATGTAAGTTAATCCTTAATAATGATGATGATTATAGCAGCTAACCTACTGAATGCTATGTGCCAGTGAGTGGTTATTCGTATTACAGCATTACTACTTACTGTGACCTATGAGGAAGGTTCTGTGCTTGTCATCTTCCTTTGTTATATGAGGATCCTGACATGCAGAGCTTAAGTACCTGACCTGAGGCCACACAGCCAGTGAGTGACTGGGTAGGATGTGAACCCAGCTGATATGTCTTTCCTGTCCCCTCTCTTAACCTCTGTGCTCTAAGACCGTAGAGTTGAGATAGTTTATAAAAGAGTTTTAAAAATCTTCCATGTTTCTGACCTTGCTGTTTAGATATTTTTGAAACTTTCGAAATTTTGCAAAAATTTTACTTTAAAAAAATAAATGTATTCCTTCATCTTTTTTAAGTTCCCAAAATATCCTTAATTCATTACAAAGCACTGCATCTTTTTTTCCCTCATATAAAGGTCATAACTCGGCAGTCTCTGTCCTTGTCTCTTTTTCTCTTTGGTTCCTTTCTTTTCATTTTAGCTGCTAACTAATGTGTTAAAGTTAACATTTGGTGCTCTTTAAATTGGTAATAGTAAAATTTCAGAATCAGAGTGTGTCAGGATGGGTGTAGAGTAAATTTTTGAGTAGGTGGGACCCTCTGTGCTTCTCAATCCAGCAAACATACACATAATTTCCTCCACTACCCCCACTGAAGACAAGCCCTGCTTCCCAGTGGTCATGTCTCACCCAGCAGTCAGATGGAATGTGTTGTTACTCATTGACTTCTGCAAGGGCTCTGTGAATCACTTCTTTTAAAGCATGACATCTGAGCGATTTTCCAGAGTGATTTTTATCATAGCCCATCTTATCTGTACATATTTGTGATTGCGTTAGTTATCTATTGCTGTGTGACAAATTTTACAAAAATTTAACAGTTTAAACAACAAACATTATTTCATGTATTTTCCCGAGGGTCAGGAATTCAGGAGCAATTTTGCTGGATGGTTATGGAGTTTCAGCTCAGGAACTCTCATGAAGTTGCAGTCAAGCAATCAGCAGGGCTGTTTGGAGTCCATGAAGACTTGATTAGGGTTGGAGATTCCAATTCCAGGCTCACTCACATAGCTATTAACAGGAATTAACCAAGTGAGCCTTCTATAGGGCTGCTCATGACATGGCAGCTTTCTTCTTCCAGAGACAGTGATGTGAGAGAAAGAGAGCAGCAATCAATCCTATACAGCCTAATTTTGGACATACCATAGCGTCACTTCCACAAGATGCTGTTAGTCACACAGACACAGACATAGACCAACCCTGATATAGTCCTGATGCAGTCCAGGAGGGGACTGCCCAAGGGTGTGAATACCAGGAGCTGGGGCATCACTGGGGACCATCTTCAAGGCTGGCTATGGCAATGATCAATTGGGACAATTTGCTTTATATTTACGGAAGGATGGGTAATGTTAGGGTCAATGTATAAAACAAGCATTTAATATAGAAGTAGAAGGAATACAGAATCCAGCCCAGTTCAGATACTATTAAGAAAGGCAATTATAAGCAGTAGATTCCTGGCTCTGGACCTCAGTGGCTCAGCAGTTTACTTAACCCATTCAGTTAAATGATAGCACCAGAGCATCTGTGCTGAACAACTGGAGATATTACAGTTACAAAGATGATCTAATTTCCTATCTTTATAGTAAAAAATAATCTTTAAAATTCTGTTCTTCTTTGTGAATTAGGTATGATACCTACCTCACTGTATTTTTATGAGGATTAAGTTAAATGAGATGATGTATGCAAAACACCTGGGTCCTTTATGTGCCAATATGTGTTAGCAAGTATTTTCATTATCACTACCCCTGCTAATTTTTAATTTTTGTCTTTATAGTTTTGTCTCTCCATAAAATGGAGAAAAATCTCCTTTAGTTCTTCTAAATTCCTCTCAAGGTAGTTAATGTATTCTAAGCATGTAAAAGACTTGCCAGAACACAGTCACCTAGCAAGGCCCACCCTGCTATGCGGGATGACCGGATCCCAAGGGGTCTTTCCCTGCTCACTGAGCTGCTCACTTGCTGGATGCACAGGGAAGCATGCATCTGCTTAGGATGCTCGAGCACTGTGTACTGGGACAAGTTACTGGCTGTGGCTGTATGGCCACTCCTCTCCTTGGAAAGACAACTAGGGTTTTATAGACAGAAGAAATGTCCCGTGAGGAAGACTTGTTATTGTGCTGTGTGGAGACATTTATTAGATATAGTAGTTTGGCAGTCCCAGTGGTAGGTTTAAGATCATTATGATTGTGCTAAGCCACTTTTCAGTTTTTTTTTAAAAAGCAGGTTTTGTGTATGCCAATTATTACGTAGAACACTTTTACGTTCTGCCTGCTCTCAAACATCTTTCAGAATGGGGAATGCTGGACACTAATAGGTAGAGGCCCTAACAATCATTAAAAGGCTCATATGCTTTCATAATTTTGTAACTCTGCAAAGCCCAATTGTAAGGCATTGAGCAAAAGGAACCTAGAAGGCTTAAAAATGATTGCTTCCAGCTTGATTTGGGGCCTATGGCAGCAGGTTTGCTGATAGTGAAAAGTATGAAGTAGAATTGAAAACAGAGATTTTGTGCAACTTTTCTTCTGGGAGGAAAAGTACCAAATCTTACACTGAATATTTAAAATTAAAATAACTTTGAATATTTAAAATTATCATTGATTGAAGATTAAATTACATTTAAAATTTAATTCAAAACTCTGAATATTTAAAACTTAAAAAAAAGTTTAATCTAAAATATTCCCACTATCTCCAGAACAGAAACCCAAACTGCCTAATATATCCCTGGTCTCAGTCAGATAAATGATTTACTTATGTGTATATTTCTGTCACTAGACTGAGTTCCTCAAGAGCAGCCTGCCAGTTACGTCTGTTTTCCTCCTGCCCACGTGGCATGGATGCGCCCTTTGGGGCATCTCAGTGCTGCTGGCCTGGCTTCTTCTGCCAACTCGTGCCAGGGTCTTGATGTGCTATGCCTACGTCAGTGTGCCTTGTCGATTTGGAAAAAGCCTATGTCCATTTCCTTTAAAATAAATGAAAGGGGATTTTGGATTAAAGATGGTGGCATGAGAGGTGAGACGGAGGCTTCCTCCTAAAACCTCATATAATATGAAAATAAAGCTACTACAACTACTCTTGAAAGAGCAACAGGAAAGAGGACGGCAACAAACTGCATACAACTGGAGACAAGAGCAGCCCTCACAGAAAAGGGTAACTACTAAAGGTGTGGTCCTGTGGGATCCAAGCCCTTCCCCCACCCCAGCTCACCAATGGGAGGAACAGGAACGGAGCAGGGAGGGAGAGGAGATGTGGGACTGCTGAATACCTAACTCTGGAGATCTGCTCTGGGAGCACAAACCTACATTTCATGGTGCTTGCATGATACTCTTGTAATTAGGGGGTTGGAAAGCTAAGATAGGCAGAATTCCTGGAGAGACTAAGAATCCAGCTGCTTGTGAAAGCAGGGATCCATACCCAGCTGCTTGGGGACAAAAGAAAGGCTGGCAGTCTGAGAGACTTCCCAACAAAGAAGCCCTTAGCAAGAGGGCTGCTAAAGGGGCAAGGATTGTACAGAGCTTACTGCTCAGGAGAAAGGACAGGCAGACAAAATTGTCCGGGTGCACTCTGCCCAGCAGGTTGGGAGCTTTCATGATCTTCAGGTGCTCCAGCTCCCTGGCTGCCTACACAGCTCCAAGAGCCCCTTCTGTGACAGGCAGATTAGTGCGCCTTTCTTCTCGCCAGCCCCACAGGGCTTGCAAACCGGGAAATCCTTCCCTGGTGTTACGCCAGCCAGAGGGAAGATCTGTCTACAGCAACTAAAAACGCAAAGCACAGAGGTTTATAGCTGTGTGCTCAGCCCACTGGTTCAGGCAGTGGAGAGAGGCATAGCAGCCAGGAACCAGGAAACAGCCCTTTCCTCCCCTGAGGCACCAGTACCACTGCCCTACAATCCCCGCATTGCTTCAGGGGCTGAGCAGCTCCAGAGAGTAGAGCTTCTGGGCACTAGAGGGCGCCATACACAAATATGAAACGCCAAAGGAACCTGGTCCAGAGTAAAATTATGAATACAACTCCTGAGAAAGACTTAAATGATATGGACCTTATGACTCTCCCTGAAAGGGAATTCAAAATAAAAATCATTAACATGCTCATGGAGGTATGGAAAGATATTCAAGAACTCAGGAATGAATTCCGGTCAGAGATCCAATCATTGAAGAACACAATGGACGGTATTAAAAGCAGATTGGATACGGTGGAGGAGACAATAAATGAAATAGAAGCTAGAGAAGAGGAATACAAAGAAGCTGAGGCACAGAGAGAAAAAAGGATCTCTAAGAATGAAAGATTATTGAGAGAATGTGTGACCAATCCAAACGGAACAATATTCGCATTATAGGGGTACCAGAAGAAGAAGAGAGAGAAAAAGGGATAGAAAGTGTCTTTGAGGAGGTGATTGCTGAAAACTTCCCCAATATGGGGAAGGAGATAGTCTCTCAGGCCGTGGAAGTGTGCAGATCTCCCAACACAAGGGACCCAAGGAAGACAACAGCAAGACATACAGTAATTAAAATGGCAAAGATCAAGGGTAAGGACAGACTACTAAAAGCAGCCAGAGAGAGAAATAGGATCACATACAAAGGAAAACCCATCAGGCTATCATCAGACTTCTCAGCAGAAACCTTACAGTCCAGAAGGAAGTGGCATGATGTATTTAATGCAGTGAAGCAGAAGGGCCTTGAACCAAGATTACTTTATGCAGCAAGATTATCATTTAAATTTGAAGGAGGGATTTAAACAATTCCCAGATAAGCAAAAGGTGAGAGAATTTGCCTCCCACAAACCATCTCTACAGTGTATTTTGGAGGGACTGCTATAGATGGAAGTGTTCCTACAGATTAATAGCTGTCACCACAGGTAATACAACCACAGAAAAGAAAATAGAACAGCTAATTACTAAGAAAATGCAAAATTAAATTAACTATCCCCAAAGTCAATCAAGGGATAGACAAACAGTACAGAATATGATACCTAATATATAAAGAATGTAATAGAAAGAAAAAGGAGGAAGGAAGCAAACAAAAAAACAAAAAAAGAACCTTTAAATTGTGTTTGTAATAGCATATTAAGTCAGTTGTTAGACTTTTAGATAGTAGGGAAGTTATCCTTGAACCTTTGGTAACCACGAATCTGAAGCCTGCAATGCCAATAAATACCTATCCATAATCACCCTAAATGTAAATGGACTGAATGCACCAGTCAAAAGACATAGAGTCACTGAATGGATAAAAAAACAAGACCCATCTATATGCTGGCTTCAAGAGACTCACTTTAAACGCAAAGACATACACAGACTAAAAGTGAAGGGATGGAAAAAGATATTTCATGCAAAGAACAAGGAGAAAAAAGCAGGTGTTGCAGTAATTGTATCAGACAAAATAGACTTCAAAACGAAGAAAGTAGCAAGAGATAAAGAAGGACATTACATAATGATAAAGGGGTCAGTCCAACAAGAAGATATAACCATTATAAATATATATGCACCCAACACAGGAGCGCCAGCATATGTGAGACAAATACTAACAGAATTAAAGGAGGAAATAGACAGCAATGCATTCATCTTAGGAGACTTCAACACACCACTCACTCCAAAGGACAGATCAACCAGACAGAGAATAAATAAAGACACAGAGGCACTGAACAACACACTAGAACAGATGGACCTAACAGACATCTACAGAACTCTACACCCAAAAGCAACAGGATACACATTCTTCTCAAGTGCACATGGAACATTTTCCAGAATAGACCACATACTAGGCCACAAAAAGAACCTCAGTAAAGTCAAAAATATTGAAATCCTACCAACCAACCTCTCAGATCACAAAGGTATAAAACTAGAAATAAATTTTAGAAAGAAAACGAAAAGGCTCACAAATACATGGAGACTTAACAACATTCTCCTAACTAATCAATGGGTTAATGACCAAATCAAAACAGAAATGAAAGAATATTTGGAGACTAATGACAACAACAACACAAAGCCACAAGTTCTGTGGGACGCAGCAAAGGCAGTTCTAAGAGGAAGGTATACTGCAGTCCAGGCCTATTTAAAGAAGGAAGAATATTTGCAAATGAATAGTCTAACGACACAATTACTGAAATTGGAAAAAGAAGAACAAATGAGGCCCAAAGTCACCAGAAGGAGGGACATAATAAAGATTAGAGAGGAAATAAGTAAAATTGAGAAGAATAAAACAATAGAAAAAATCAATAAAACCAAGAGCTGGTTCTTTGAAAAAATAAACAAAAAAGATAAACCCCTAGTTAGACTTATTAAGAGAAAAAGAGAATCTACACACATAAACAGAATCAGAAATGAGAAAGGTAAAATCACGACGGACCCCACAGAAATACAAAGTATTATAAGAGAATATAATGAGAATCTATATGCTAACAAGCTGGAAAACATAGAAGAAATGGACTTCTTCGAAAAATACAACCTTCTAAGACTGACCAACAAGAAATAGAAAAACTAAACAGACCAATCACCAGCAATGAAATTGAATCAATAATCAAAAAACTACCCAAGAACAAAACCCCCAGAACAGATGGATTCACCTCTGAATTCTACGAGACATATAGAGAAGAAATAACACCCACTCTCCTTAAAGTTTTTCACAAAATAGAAGAGGAGGGAATACTTCCAAACTCATTCTGTCAAGCCAGCATCACTCTAATACCGAAACCTGGCAAGGACCTCACCAAAAAAGAAAATTACAGACCAAATATCCCTAATGAACATAGATGCAAAATACTCAACAAAATATTAGCAAACCGAATTCAAAAATACATCAAGAGGATCATACACCATGATCAAGTGGGATTCATCTCAGGGATGCAAGGATGGTACACCATTCGAAAATCCATCAATATCATCCACCACATCAACAAAAAGAAAACAAAAACCAAATGATCATCTCCAAAGATGCTGAAAAAGCATTTGACAAAATTCAGCATCCATTCATGATTAAAAGTCTCAATAAAATGGGTATAGACGGCCAGTATCTGTGCACACGTTTCAGTCTACTGTGGAAGTGTCTCTACCTCTTAGCCAGATGACTGTGTGACCAACCGCACCTCATGGTTACGTCAAGTCTTTCTACTAAAATGACCACAATCAGAGCCTTAAATTTACATACTCTTTTGATTAACAACCAGATACTCTAGTCTGGACTAACTCAGAAACCTGAGATATAGAATAGGGAAATGGCACAGGTTAATGAGAAAGGTGGTATTTACTGTGCAATGGTAGGGTTCTTTCAAATTCTACTTAACAAATGTGATAAAGAAAGATTAGTGTTCTCTCATTATTAGTCAATTAATTAAATTGCATTAAATACATTATGCATCTTTATAAGGTTTAAGAAAAGAAATGGTAGAAATTAAAAAGAGAAAAATTTAAAATCTAGTTGCTAAAAAATATATTATGAAAAAGAGAAATTTGCTGTAGATTCAGTGAAACAAACAACATATATATCCCATTTAGCAGAGGAAGAAAGTTAACAGATATATATATATATTATATTTTCTTATATATATTATATGTAATATATTAATAATATATAAATATGCACACATATATATATATATGTATTATAGTATTAAAACTAAAATCCAGATACCTAAAATTAAGCATATATACACCTTGTTGTCAGGCAAGATTTTTTTGTGTGTGTGACCATAAGGAAGAACAGTGCTTTGGTTTTGTTTTTCAAAATTGGAGATACATTTTATGATTAATTTTAGATTTTTTAAATGACTGATTAATCAATAAATGAAGTCAAAGTAGTATATCTAAAACAGAACACTAGAATTAGCCACATTAAGTTCTTTATCAATGGAAATTGGATTTTCTAGAGAAATTTCTATTCAAAGAAAACTGTACCCCTTCCAATGAATGGATTCATAAAGATTCATCCAGTACTGAGCAATACAGAGAAAAATGTGAAGTCCTACATTTCATCATTGAATTAGTAAATCATTCAAAAAAAGGTACAAAATTCTCTTATATTTTATATCTGTCAATTAATGTAATCTATACAACAAAGGTATGCTGTATTCAAAGTGTATTAAATTCTGAGAATATTGAGAAAACTTTTTCACAAAATCTTGGGAAAAATGTTATCTTAGAAACTAACCTAATCATCCTCAATTGTGTCTCAGTCCTCCTTGGAAGTCTCACACAGTCCCAAAAAGTCAGCTTGGGGAAAGAACAAAGGAAGATTACTTGTGAGTTGTAGGCATCACTATCTGTGGTGCTTTATTATGTCAAGAAGGTACAGAGTTGAATGAGTGGAAGAGAAGTTCTAAGATTTGAGGATGGCCTTTCCTTCCACTTAGAGGTTTATTTAATAAGAGTGTAGAAAGTAATTAAATATATTATTATCATGGCTAGCTTATGTCAAAAATTATATACACTGACTCTTTACTGTACTTAAGTAGGTGAACGATTGACTAATATGTCTATGATTTCCTAAGTTGGCATTTAATGAACATTTTATTTAATCCACCTCAGTGGGCAGAGAATAAAGCAAACACATTTTATGGTTTCTTTTCCTGTAGTTAATTAAGTCCTTTGAGATACAGCTGTAGTTTACACATTAGTTTTTCAGACAGGAGACAGGAACAAAAAGGGGCATGGCCATTCTCTCTGAGAATTAACCCTTCTCTTCTTCAAGCAGCAGCATGTAAACCTAGTGAGGCTTTTGAGAGCTTTCCCTGTGTGACTTAATTCCATTCCCATTTCTAGACTTTGGAATGTATCATGCTTACTTTACCAGATTTAAAATACTTACTATCAAGCACTTATATGCTTGCAATAAACTTCTGTGAATATATTCTGCTTTGTTTCAATTCATGGTAGGACCAGTGTCACATTGTATACAAAGATGTTATGTAATTCTTGAAATGCTTTGCACTTCACTGTTGAATAACACAACTTTTTAACTCTGTAGACATCATCTAAAACCTGTAGCAAACCATGTAATTTCACCTCTAGAGAGTCAGTCAATAAGTGAAAACAAAACAAAACAAATAAAAACTGATTATTCATGCTTATGAAATGAGATTTCAAGCTGTGCCACTCTGGCCCATTATAAAAATTTGTCAAAAATTTTCATCAGCATTATCTCATTTACTTCTAACAGTTCCCCTTAAAGTATTGGTATTATCTTCATATTGCAGATGGAAAAGCTGAACTCAAGTTTATAGAGGGTAGAAGTGGTAGAACAGAGTTTTTTGCTGCAGGCTGTCTGACATGCAATTTTGGCATCCGGATTCTCACAGAGAGAGAGGGATGATGAGCACAATAATCAGGGTTCATCTAGAAGGCTCAGAAGAAAGTGTGTACGTTTTAGAGCAATGATGAAGATCTTCAGATACATTTTTCTTGTCACCATGCAGTACATTACATCCTCAGGACCTACTTTATAACTAGACGTTATACCTTTTGACCCCCTTCACCCAGTTCACCATTAAATACATTTTTCGTAAGTGAATTGTGGTGATGTTTACTGAACTATATTGCTAAAGCTAGTGAAATGTCTGTGAGACTTACAAGAGAAATCATAGATAGAAGTCATTTGGGATTCAGGACACTTTATTTGAGAGTTCAGTGGTTAAGAGTCTGTTTCTATAAAAGAATGTGAGTAGCCTGTTTTAGTGTTTGGAAATATGTGAAAATTAAAAAGATGTTCTAAGAAGATACATTTCTACTTACTTTGGTGAATGTTAAGAAAGGAGATATAAAAAATACGTATATATGCCTCAGCTGCTAACGTCAAGCATGTATGCCTGCTTTCAGCTGCCCCTGTTCTGTCCTCTCTCCCAGCATAGAGGAATGTCCTGTTTCTTAAGAACAAGCCCTTCACCTGTGTACATCCTTCTGATGAGCACTTACAATATAGATTATCCCTTCTCTCCATTTGATATTTACACTCTCTCAACAGGATTCTTCTCATTGAGTTTAAACATTCACACTTCTCTTTCTTTTCAAAATCTTTCCCTCTTAATCCAATATTCCGTTCTAGCTGGGATCAATTGTTCTTCCTTAAATTTTCTGCTAGGTCTCCATTTTTCTCACCTCCAACATACTCCTCAATGCTGCCTTCTAACAAGAGCTAATGTGGCTTCAGTCTCCCCTAGCCTTCTAGTGATTCTCTCAGGTCGTTAATGGCCTTCATATCTCTAAACCTTTCAAGGCTTTCTGGACCCCCTTCTACTAGGTCTTCTCAGCAGCACTGGGTATTGTTGACAAATACCTACATCCTGAAACACTCTCTACCTTGTTTCTTGGAAACCACCTATCATCCTAACCAGTCTTTTTCATTCCTTTATGAAGATTATGCACTTTTACTCAACTATTAAATGTCTGAGTTCCTTCCATTTGCTCTACACATATATTTTCCCTTTGCTAGGTTCCTCCTATTCATGTCCTTCGAATCTGAGCTAAGTCATCGCATTAGCAGGAATCATCCCTGAACCCTAGATGAGGTTAGCTCTCTCCATTATATACTCCAGTACCGCCACGTTCCATTCTGTTTTTGCATTCATCCAGTCACCTTCCATTTCTGTAGTGGTTGATTAACGGCAGTCTCCACTTCTACTCTCTAATCTCTTGAGGGTAGGTGCAGTATCTCTTTTATGTCAAAGTTATATTTAGTCCTAGCATAGTTGTTGGCATATAAGTGCTCAGAAAATGTTTTTTCAAATGAATTACTTATCTCTATCAGAAGTGTTTCAATCTTAGTTGAAATGGAAACTAATATAGAATTTAAAATTATTGACATTGAAGGATTATTGCTCTGAAATTATCTGTAAGCTTTTTTTTGATGGAAGTGTCATTGATGTACAATCTTATATTGGTTTCAAATGTACAACACAGTGGTTCAACAGTTACCTATGTTATTAAATCCTCACCCCCTCTAGTGCAGTTACTGTCAATGTAGAAAGATGTTACGGAATCACTGACTGTATTCTGCATGCTTTACTACTGTCGCCATGACCAACTTATATTGTGATAGCAAATTATTGTGTCCCTTTATCTGCCTCCCTTCCATTCCCCACACAGCCCAGACCTTCCCCTTTGGAAACCACTAGTCACTTTTCAGTGTCTGTTAGTCTACTGCTGTTTTGTTCTTTCTGTTTTGCTTTGTTGTTATACTCCACAAATAAGTGAAATCATATGGTATTTGTCTTTCTCCTCCTGGCTTATTTCACTGAGCATAATACCCTCTAGGTCTATTGATGTTGCTGCAAATGGCAGGATTTCTTTTCCTTTTATTTTTTTTATTTTGGTATCATTAATGTACAGTTACATGTGCAACATTATGGTTACTAAATGCCCCACTTCTTCAGGTCCCCCCCCACTTACCCCATTACAGTCACTGTCCATCAGCGTAGTGAGATGCTATAGAATCACTACTTGTCTTTGAGTTGTACAACTATCCCCGTGCCCCCTCAACATTATGTCTGCTAATCGTAATGCCCCTTTTTCCCCCTTGTCCCTCCCTTCCCACCCATCCTTCCCAGTCCCTTTCCCTTTGGTAACTGTTAGTCCATTCTTGGGTTCTGTGAGTCTGCTGCTGTTTTTTTCTTTCAGTTTTTTCTTTGCTCTTATGCTCCACATATGAGTGAAATCATTTGATACTTGTCTTTTTCTGCTTGGCTTATTTCACTGAGCATAATACCCTCTAGCTCCACCCATGTTGTTGCAAATGGTAGGATTTGTTTTCTTCTTATGGCTGAATAATATTCCATTGTGTATATGTACCACATCTTCTTTATCCATTCATATACTGATGGACACTTAGGTTGCTTCCATTTCTTGGCTATTGTAAATAGTGCTGCGATAAATATAGGGGTGCATATGCCTTTTTGAAACTGGGATGCTGCATTCTTAGGGTAAATACCTAGGAGTGGGACTCCTGTGTCAAATGGTATTTCTATTTTGAGTTTTTTGAGGAACCTCCATACTGCTTTCCACAATGGTTGAACTAATTTGCGTTCCCACCAGCAGTGTAGGAGGGTTCCCTTTTCTCCACATCCTCCCCAACATTTGTTGTTGTTTGTCTTTTGGATGTTGGCCATCCTCACTGGTGTGAGGTGATATCTCATTGTGGTTTTAATTTGCATTTCTCTGATGGTTAGCGATGTGGAGCATCTTTTCATGTGCCTGTTGGTCATCTGAATTTCTTCTTTGGAGAAGTGTCTTTCAGCTCCTCTGCCCATTTTTTAATTGGCTTATTTGCTTTTTGTTTGTTGAGGTGTGTGAGCTCTTTATATATTTTGGATGTCAACCCCTTATTGGATATGGCATTTATGAATATATTCACCCATACTGTAGCATGTCTTTTTGTTCTACTGATGGTGTCCTTTGCTGTACAGAAGCTTTTCAGCTTGATATAGTCACACTTGTTCATTTTTGCTTTTGTTTCCCTTGCCCAGGGAGATATGTTCATGAAGAAGTCACTTATGTTTATGTCCAAGAGATTTTTGCCTATGTTTTTTTCTAAGAGTTTTATGGTTTCATGACTTACATTCAGGTCTTTGATCCACCTTGAGTTTACTTTTGTATATGGGGTTAGACAGTAGTCCAGTTTCATTCTCTTACATGTAGCTGTCCAGTTTTGCCAATTCTGATTTCTTTTCTTTTTATGGATGAATAATATTCCATTGTGTATATGCACCACATCTTCTTTATCTATTCATCTGTTGATGGACACTTAGGTTGCTTCCATATCTTGGCTATTGCCAATAGTGTGGCAATAAACATAGAGGTGCATATAACTTTTAGATCAGGGATTTTGTTTCTTTTGGGTAAATTCCTTGAAGTGGAATTACTGGATTGAATCGTATTTCTATTTTTAGTTTTTTGAGGAACCTCCATACTGCTTTCAACAGCAGTTGCACCAACTGACATTCCCACAACAGCGTAGGAGGGTTTCCTTTACTCCACATACTCGCCAACATTTGTTGTCTGTCTTTTGGATAGTAGTCATTCTAACCAGTATGAGGTGGTATCTCATTGTGGTTTTGATTTGCATTTCCCTGATGGTTGGCTATATGGGGCATCTTTTCATGTGCCATTTGTGTATTTCCTCTTTGGAGAAATGTCTGTTCACATTCTCTGCCCATTTTTTAATTGGGTTATTTGTTTACTGGGTTTTGAAGTGTATGCTTTCTTTATATATTTTGGATGTTAATCCCTTATCAGATGAGTTGTTTACAAATATATTCTCCCATATTGTAGGATGTCTTTTTGTTCTGTTGATGGTATCCTTTGCTGTACAGAAGTTTTTTATTTTTATGTAGTCCCTCGTGTTCATTTTTTATTTTGTTTCCCTTGCCCAAGGAGATGTATCCAGGAAAAAATTGCTCATACTTATGTTCAAGAGATTTATGTCTATGTTTTCTTCTAAGAGTTTTATGGTTTCATGACTTACATTCAGGTCTTTAATCCATTTTGAGTTTGCTTTTGTGTATGGAGTTAGACACTAATCCAGTTTCATACACTTACATGTAGCTGTCTAGTTTTCCCAACACCAGTTGTTGAAGAGGCTGTCTTTTCCCCATCATATATTCATGGCTCCTTTATCATGTATTAATTGACCATGTATGTGTGGGTTTATATCTGGACCCTATTACATTGATATATGGGTCTGTTCTTGTGCCAGTACTAAACTGTTTTGATTACTGTAGCTTTTCACTGGTGAAAGCTATTTAGTCTGAGGAACATTTCCATCTAGAGCAGTCCCTTTAGCATATCCTATAAGGCTGGCTTAGTGATGGTGAATTCCTTCAACTTTTGTTTATCTGGAAATTGTTTAATCCCTGCTTCAAATTCAACTGATAAGCTTGCTGGGTAGAGGATTCTTGGTTGACGGTCCTTCTGTTTCAGTACATTAAATATTTTATGCTACTCCCTTTTGGCCTGTAAAGTTTCTGCTGAGAAGTCTGTTGATAGCCTTATGGGGTTTCCTTTATAAGTAATCTTTTTTCTCTTTCTGGATGCTTTCAGTATTCTCTCCTTATCTTTGATCTCTATCTTTTGAATTTATTATGTGTCTTGTGTTTTCTTCCTAGGGTTCTTTTTGTTAGGGCTTCTCTGAACTTCCATGACTTGAGTTTCTGTTTCCTTTCCCAGACTGGGGAAGTTTTCAACAATTCTTTCCTCAAAGAGACTTTCTATCCCTTTGTCTCTCTCTTCTCCTTCTGGTCCTCCTGTTATGCAAATATTATTTCATTTGGTTTAGTCACACAGCTCTCTTACCATTCTTTCATTCCTAGAGATATTTTTTCTTTCTGTTTCTCAGCTTTGTGTGTTCCTGTTCTCTTGTTTCCATCTTAATGACTGTCTCCTCTACCTGCAATAATCTACTCTTTAATCCCTCCATTGTATGTTTTATTTCAGATACTGTATTCTTCATCTCTGAGTGGCTCTTTTTTCAGCTCTTCTGTCTCTTTGTTTATGTCCTCCCTGAGATCTTGAGTATTTTTCTGTAAACCAGTGAGCATGTTTATGACTTTTACTTTGCAATCTTTCTCAAGAAGACTGTTGATCTCTGCTTCATTTAGCCCTCTTCCTGGTGTCTTGTCCTGTAGTTTTGTTTGGAACATATTCCTCTGCCTCCTTATTTTGTCAGGATTTCTTCTTTTGTATTATGTGGATCTGATATTCTTCCTGGCTTATAGAGTAATCTTTATGAAGGAGGTGGCTTGTGGTGCCCAGAGCTCCAGATTCTTTACTGTCCAGTCCCTGGTTCTACCTTGTGGGAGCCCCAGCTGTTGTAGGTGTGCAGTGTGGGGTCCTTCTTTCTGTCTGTCAGCTGGTAGTGCTCTGAGTCTGTAGTGCAGTTTGCTTCAGCTGCCTTAGTGATCTGAGCAGAGGCCTCTGCTGGGGGTGCCTTGGGTGTGGCTGCCCTCATACTGCCCTGCAGTGTTGGTGGGGCTGTAGGATTATTGGCATGGGCAGGGCCATTGTGTGGCTCTGGGGCAGGGTAGGACACACAGCACTGGGCTTTGACACCCATGGGGAGGAAGGAGTTTTGGGGGCTGGCTCCTGTAGGCACCTCCCTGGCTGGGCTGAAATGGACTGAGTATGCTGGGAGAGCCTCCCTCTGCCTCCCCTGCAACAAAGTCAGACGCTGCTGCTAGGCTGATTGGGTTGGCTCACCTGCAGTGCACACGGGGAGGAAGGGGTTCTTGAGGCTGACTCCTGCAGGCACCTCCCTGGCTGGGCTGAAATGGACTGAGTATGCTGGGAGAACCTCCCTCAGGTAAGGGAGGTTCTGTCTTACTTAGGGGAGGGTTAGTCTTCTGTCCTGTTCAGATAGATCTTCAGCTGCTTGTATGAGGTTCATCCACCTTGTTGGGGGCAATCTGCTTTACTCGGTCTACTGATTCACATATTCACCTCATCTAGACAGACTCTTAACAGACACACCAGAGTAATGTTGGAACAAATATCTGGGCTCCCAGTCAAGGTGAATCATAAAATACCTTCACAAGGATCAAATGAACAAAATTTCTTTCAGGTTTCTACTTTGTCAATCTTTTTATCCTGCCATATCAGCCATATGTGGTTACCTTATACTTTTCTTCAAATATTGCAGCTTATAGGGCATGTTTTTAAACTATGCCTGATTTTTCAGTCCCTCTACATACTAAAGCTGCTTTTTCAATATAGTTTTTCTACAACTTTTCTGTAATACTTAATTTTCTAGCTAGGCATGTTGCTTTCCATACCGTTTCCATACCAACAGGTCTGCCATTTGCAGTGCTGTGACTTTGCCAACATTTTTCCTATTTTAATAAGCCCATTTCCTTCTGACTTTATCCTGCACACACGTCGTACCCATCTCACAAAGTTCAGATTGGATTTAAAATGCTATTGTGAAACCACCTCCAGAACTTCTATAGCTGCTGTGGTGCTTCTGGCTCCTTATTGTAATTTAATCAACTTGTTGTATTTCCACCTCAGCATTTAAAATGCCTGTGGGGCCGGAACCAGTGTGATTATTCTTGTGAGTGTGGGTATTCTGCAGCTCTGTGTACATTGTGTGCTACAATAAATGTTTCAAACAAATATTCAGTTTCTTTAATAGGTTTTTGAATTACCATTTGGTATGTTGAGCTGGGTATGGTTGACCTGATCTGGTCCTCTTTCCAGGAGCACATTTGCTTGTCTAATCTTTTCTTACTTCCTGTTGGTTAAAACACTGGCTAATTTTTGAATTCTCAAGAATTTGTTAGGAATGTGAAGTTAATTCTGCAACCCTTTTTGTAGTGAGTTCCACTTTCCTGAATGACATTCTCGCTTTACTGTCTTACTAATTCAAAACATAAAGACAATTATCTTTTCTCCTACTTAGTTCACTTAGCAGATCCTTTGTTGATAGCTTTCAGTGAGGAAGGTGTTTTGTCAGGTTTCGAGATTTATACAAAGATGAGTATGATTTAGTATTTTCCCTTAGGGAGCTAAGAATCTTTGTGGAAAGGAGGAGGCAATGCATTGGAAGGAGAGGTGTGGTTTAGCTAATTCTCATGCAATTTAAAATAACAAATATTTGGGGAGTGATAATTTACACATAACTTTTCCCTCATGAATTTATAGCCCAGTGGGGATTCAGCTAAATAAACACAGTGCTGTGTGGTAAATACTTGGATGGGGACAGCATAATGAGCTAGGATGGCATGTGTGAGGAACCTATTGTTCAGACTTGCTTATATAAGGATTAGGTTGAAACTCTATTTTCTCATGTGATATGGACCAGTACTTGGTCATTTAACAGAAAACATTTGTCCACTTAGGGGTCATATAATTGATATTTCAACCATTTTGTATTTTAACTTACGTTTTATAAATATACATTTATTCACCAATTTCTTGATCTATGACCAAAGCCTTCTTGATTTTGAGGATAGGTTCTTTCACTAGAGTTTGCTACTAGAGTCCATGACTGCTTTGTATAGTAACCAGCTTTGCTATTTTTAAAGTAGTATGAGTAAAGACTTCCTTGCATAGCAACCTGAGTGGAGAATCCTAGATCTGTGTTTTCCCCCATCTTCTATAGTTGTTTGCCTTCTGCAATTTGATCGGTTTTTTTACAGATTTACCTTTGAGCCTTTTCAAAACATTCAACTGATTTTCTCAGAAACAGATGAATTTTTTCTTACTCATATATCTTTGGTTTATGTAGTATTTAAGTTATGTAATTATAGTAGCTTATACCAGTGGCCTAAACAGGTGTGTGAACAAACACAGCTGGCTCTTGGACACAAGCACGCACATCAGGTGGTGAGGACAGAGGTGTTCGGGCAAACCCGAGAGTAGGCTGCTCATCAAAGAGACTGCCTTGGGCGCTACTCAGCAGATGTTAGGGTGTGCAGGGTGTCAGGGAAATTGGGGAGTCGGTTTAGTAGAGGTTAGTTATAAGTGCAGTATGTCAAAGAGACAGACAAATACCATGATTTCGTTTATAAGTAGAATCTGAAAAGCAAAACAAAAAAGAAATAGACTCATACACACAGACAAGGAGCTGTTTGTTACCTTAGGGGAGGGGTGGGAGGATGGGTGAAATAGGTGAAGGGGTAAAGAGACACAAACTTCAAATTATAAAATAGTCATCAGAATAGAAGTACAACATAAAGAATATGGCCAATAATATTATAATATCTTGGTTTAGTGACAGAGGGTAGCTACACTAACCATGGTGAACATTTAGTAAAGTATATAATTGTTGAATCACTATGTTGTACATCTGAAACCAATATAGTGTTAAATATCAACTATATTCAAATAAAAGTAAAAAAAACTTCTGATGTAAAATAGAGCAAGTATTTTGGGAACACAATATGACCAACAATCACTTGTATATAAAATAGCTGCCCTGCCCTTCATAGAATTATCTTATTCTAGAATTTCTTGGCCTGTCAATATTGATATCTTATCTTTAAATAAAATAGCTGAAGTACAGTTTGTTTGTTTTTTCTGTGAGGAGCCACCGTTTTCCAGAATTATATCATTTTATTGCTATGTAGCAAATTTTTCTTTTTATTCTTTTCATCTTTTCTGTTGATTTTTTATCCATGATGTCAGAATTATGTTGTAAGATGCTTCAAACATTACTATCGTTGTTGGAACCCCTTAAAGAAAGTTATGTATATGTGTTAGTGATTCGTGATTGATATTATTCATAGACTTGATTTTTGTTTAATATAGTATCCCAATCTTAGAATCATATTATACTATTTTCTGGCTTTGTGGCTGAATTCAAGCTGTGATTATAAAAGAGACAATTTTATTTGCATTTGTTTGAAACTTTTTTTTTCTTATACATCCTGATTATTGTACTCTAAACATGAAATTAGCTTATCCTGCACTATTCACTATTTTAAATACACCTGTCATTTTTCTACCTCATACTGTGTGCTTTGATTTCAACATATTTTCCCCTTACTCACAAAGAAGGTAATTTAAAAAATATTGTTTTGCTTCAGTTGTTGTGTTAGTCTGCTTTTGCCAAGAAAACTGCAGTAACCATCCTAAACTCTTAGTGGTTTATGGCAACAATGATTTACTTCTTGTTCACATAAGTATGAATTACTGGAGGCTACAACACTCCCTAAGCTCAATTCCACATGGTTTCTGAAGGAACTGTCTTATCAGAGACATTAGTTTTCCTGGCAGAGGAAAAGAGCAGTGGCCCAAATGTGTGACAACTCCTAAAGCTTTCCCTTGGTTATGGTTCACTTTTCTTCTAATCACATTTCATGGGTCAGAACTGCAAGTCACCTGGTCAGGTCCGATGGGGCTCCCCGCCTCCACGCCAGCAGCTCTCTGAGCCACGTGGCCCCTTGGTACAGCCCTCCTCCTGGGAGGGGAGTGACTAAATTAGAATACTATGATCTATTATACTATTATACCTATTAAGCTGCTATATTATTAGACTATATTATAATAGATTATCATATTATACTATTATATATCATATTATCCATATGTCTCATTTTAAAGATTTTTGGTTTTATTGTTAGGTCAGTATTAATACATATACGTTGTGAATTGTACCTTGGAAATAATTTCCTCTGATGTTTTTCAGCTTTGTATATTAAGCTCTATAAAAATGATATTGATACACAGGTTAAGACTGATTCAGGATTTTAGTAAAGAGTTAAGTAAGAGGATTATAATTATGAAATTCTTATACGTTCATTATATTTTCTTCTCTTCACCTTTATCATTTGTCTCCTGCTTCCAATGATTATTGAGTAGGAGTCCAAACTTTTTCCCCCTACATTAGTATAGACTGTTTAAATTTGTAAGCCCAAGAATTATTTTGAAAATGATTTCCTTTTGTGTTGTTACCTATTACTCATCTTAGCTGGATAGTCTGGACTTCCACAACTTACTACCTTTCCAATATAATGAATTGTGCCTTTGCCAATTTCACAATCATGGTTTTTCTTACATTGTCCGCATGTGGATAATGGCCTGCCAACAAGTACACAAAACCAAGTGAAGTCACAGCCAGACACAGCTGAAATCCCAAATCACCCATGGCCTCTTTGGAGTTATATTTATTTCCACACAGTGGGAATTAGTATTTCCTTGAAAAATAAGAGGCAGTTGCTTTTGTTATTTTGAAATAGCAAAACTGAACCTCAAAATGCATGAATTCATGAAATCTATCAGTGAGGGATGGTACTTGAAAAAGGACAATGGCCAAATTGTCAGAGAAAGTTGAAGTTTGTAAGTAATGTTGGATGTTGAGGGAGATAAGGAGTTTAAAAAAAAATAGATACATCTCCTAGATATCCAGGAGTAAATGTGCTAAGATAATGATAGAATCAGAAAGAATTAGACTGGAAGGCATGTTGAGTTTATTTGCTCCTAATTATTGCTGCAGTGCAGAAGCAGTCACATGGATAAAACTGTGTGGCTTACATTATTCTATGTAATTTTGGAGAAGGGGCCCCCCACCTCCAACCTTACAAGGTTGTGTATTCCAGCTTTTCATTGAAATCCTAGTCGAACATTTCTCTTAATTCCGTACCAGATATAGGGCGAGGTCTAAGGGGGACAGCAGTGATCCCGTCAGCCTGCATGTTCACTTTTCTCTTGGGTCATTAACTAGGTTTCATTAAGATGAGTTTATTTGACTTATGAATGAATCCAGCTCTGTAAGGGATGAGAAGTCTACCTCCATCATTTACAGGTGAAATACAAGAGTTCTGAAGATGATAAGGGACTTGCCCAAGGTGAAAGACTCCAAGAGAGGAAAACCAAAGCCAGAATTTTGACTTGTGATTAAGTGTTCTTCCTTCCTATTCTACATATAAGTAGTTATGCTAAGAATATAATATCAGATATTAGTATCAGATAGTCAGTGGAATGTAAGTTTTTCCTGTGCATAAGACTGAGGCAACGTACTAAATAATAGGTTCTGAACCCAGTGTCTGAATAAAAAGAAAAGTATTTTGTGAGTCATTGAAAAGTAAACTGAAAGAGTAAAAAATCATATGGGGACAAATTCCTTTTAGGCTTTAAATGCAATGGGCTATTTTAGGTCTATTAGAAAATGTTTTATCCAGGTAAATTAATTGTAGCTGCATAATTAACGATTTCTACCTCATTCCTGACCTACTCATACCATTTCTTATCATGGTTCTAGTTCTCACCTTAGGTTTCAGACTAGCCCTAGGATTTACTATGTGTGGTCTTTATAATTTGTTTACCATTTCTGAGCCTAAATTTTCCCATATGTAAAATGTGGGCTGGTTGGAGGAGTTCTTGTTGAAGATGGATCCTGATGCTAACCACCTCCTAAGTGCCTACTGTCTACCAAGTATACTTTGTATGTTCTGTGTTTTTGTAATCCTCAAAGCAACTCTCTGAGGCAGGTACTGTTGACCCCAATTTATAGATGTGGTAGCTGAGACTAAGAGAAGTTATTATAACCTCTCCTAAGGATATATAGCTAATAAGTTATGTGGTAGAATCCAAGTTTATGGCTGGCTGGCTCCAAAGCAGTGTCTGCCGGTCCAATGTACTTGACATTGCTGTTCATATCTCACAAGGTTACTATAAAGACCTGGTGAAATAAAGTATATGAAACACTTCAGAAAACCACAAAGTGCTATATTGATATGAGATTATTTTTTTCTAAGCATTTTTAGCTACTTATCAGAAATTAGCAGTAAGGACCAAGGCATAAATATGTCTAAGGGTATTGTATTTTCTGCTTTATGGATGAGGAAATTGAGGTCCACTGGGTAAGGAAGGTGCTCACATAGCCAGAGCAGTGTCAGTGCCTGGTCTGGTTCCAAAGCCAGCATCCTGGCTTCCTCCTGTGTTCTTCCCTAGGCCTGGGCTCCTGCTCTGGCATAGGGGCTGGGATCCCATTGCTGGTGGACTGATTTCTATGATGGAACTTCTAACTGAGTGTGCTAAGATACCCCAGTAATCTCAGAGTAGGTTACTAGTGTGCAATGAGATATTGATATTGTTGGTAGTATTATTATTTAAGTTCATTTACATAAAGTTAACCATTCAAAATTCATGACGGTTGGTTACAACTATGTTTATATGGCTAGCCTTCTATACTTAATGAGTTCAGAAATGAGTATTCTGGTACATAAGAATTTTGGTGAGACCTCTGTCTCAAGAGAATGCTCTGTAGTAGCCATATGACACACACTATCTCTGACTTCAGTGCTGAATCATCCTAGCCAGATGATTGCTTTTTTTTCTGGATTTGTTAAGTTTTTCTGAAAACCCTGACAATCATGATATTTAGAGAAGCTGTTGTGTGAAAATCTGCCTGTAAATTTGATAATATGTAATGTTACCAAAATGATTAATTTAATGAAACCTAAGCCACCACCATTTCTTTTTCAGCTTCATTCAGAGAACAGATCAGAATTCCTCTATGCTCTTCTTATCAGAATGCATTGGCTGTCTAAAGGAGGAGCTTTGCAAGTAGTTTATAATCTAAAATAATTTTTTTTTGGTGGTGATTACGAATAACTCTTACATTGCAGATTTGTTGAAGAATAGTAATCAGCTTTAAAAAATGGCTGAATTGACTGATATTCTTGGGCACCTGAGTGAAGGACCACTTGAAAATATATACATATAGAAAAAATGTAGATTCAAAGCAAAAGTTTGTAGTTGGTGTTTTATTTTGAATCCTTAAGAAAAATATTATTAGAATAACATCTGTAAATGCTTGAGGGAAAACTTCTTCACCTTGGACTTGTCCTTAAACCTTCTCCTTCTCTCACACTCCATACACAGTCTGTCAGGAAATGGCATTTGCTTTCTCTCCATCATACACAGAATCTGATTACTTCTCACATCTTCCAGGATTGCTCTGTTATAATCCTCCCAAGTCACTGATTATTGTATTAGCCTCATAGTAAAAGAAAATAAGAGACAGCATTAGTTAGTTTTTTACTAATAAGTGTTTTTCTTCTGTAGACACAAGAAGTTTAGTGTTCTCGTTTACTATTCATTATTTGTAAATTACTGAGCAACTATTATGAGTACAGCTTATGTTGTGGGGGACACATGGTCATTCTTGTTGACTGCCTCAAGGAAATCATCTTTGGGTAGATGAGAACAACACATTAGAATTTCATTGATCACATGAATTAAATGACAAAACCCTCAGAAATAAATTACAAGAAGTCAAGGCATTTTATATAGAGAGCTCCTGGAAGCTACATGAATTTAGTAGATGAGAGAAGGTTTCATGGGTGAGGATGAAATGGGCTGTCCTCAGACGTCACTGAGGAGTTGTAGCAGGAAGCCAGGTGACGTCTCTGCAGTTGTTCTGAGGCAGGAATGAGCTCAGTGTTTTCCAAGAGGAAGTGTACCAGTTGGACTGAAGAACAGGGGGCAGGTTAATTTGAGGTTAGTTGGGGATGAGATGACAAAGTGGTTTTAAATTATGGGAGTCTATTGGTAAGCCCCTGGAGCCAGAGTTGGGGACTTGACTGGGTCTGTGTTTTGAGAATCCTGAGTTGGGGCTGGAGATGGGGGAATGAATCTAGTCAATTATATTGGTAGGAAATCATAAGTGGAGGTTAGAATATGGTTTCAGAGAGCGTGATAGGTGTAGTTAGGTGACCAAATGTCCTGGTTTGCCCAGGACTTTACCTGTTTTAGCACTGAAAGCTGTTCCTGGGACACTCCTCAGTCACAGGTGAAGCGGATGGTTCGTCACTTAGGTATTGTTCAGATAAATGATTGTTATCAGAGGGCCAAACCTGAGTAAACCATCAGCATGTTAACAAGTTGACAAGATGACAAGAAATACACAGTATTTCAGAGCTCTGGTAGACATGCAGTGGAGGTGAATTATATTTTGGCTGAGAGCAATTTAGTCGACTGAAATTTAGTCAAAAGCAGCATTGTCAAATGAATTTCATTTATGTGACAATTTGAAACAAATTTTGGAACAAATGAATAGCTATTGGTTTTCAAGTTTTGTTTAATAATAATAATAGCTGCTCCCGTTCATGAATGGTTACCATGTGCCAAACATCCAGCTAGATTTTACAAATATTTTCAACTTTAATCATCACACCTGGCCTGTGAGATAGGCACTATTTTCTCAATTTGCAGATGAGGAAACTTGTGGTTTGAGAGATTATTATAAATAAGATTACATAGCTAATTAATCACAGAGAGAGACTTTGAACTCTGGTCACCCCCAACCTGTGCTCTTAGTCACCATGCCATACTGCTTCCTGGTATTATCAAGGAAATGGGCTTGTTTATTATTTATTGGTTTCTTTTACTACAAAAGTAACACTTGTTAATTCTAGAAAAATTGTGACATGTAGCCTAGCAGAGAAAGACTGTGCAGAAGACTTGCAGTTCCTTCTTAGAAACAATCTCTAGTAGCACATTTGTTGATATTGTTTTCTTTGTGTAGCACAGTGGGGTGTGTGTGTGTGTGTGTGTGTGTGTGTGTGTGTGTGTGTGTGTGATGTATGTACATGTGTGTATTTTTTTCTATAAAAGTAACAGTTTGAATATGTTGAAATCAGTTGTAAGGCATTTAATATTTTCTACCCAATATTGTTGGTCATTTATGCTGTTGCAGCTTTTTGAGACTACAAAGAGCTTACAGTAGAAATAATCAGCCCAAAATGAAATATGCCAAGAAAATAAAATGAAGTAAGCCTAAAAAACCCAAAAAATTCATAATGATGGACAGTAATGCAGGAAATGAATAACAATTTTAAGATCACTCACTCTGTGTGGTATCCTCATTACCAGTACAGTGAAAACCAGTGGCTGAGGAATGTTTGCTTTTGACCTGACTATGTTGTTGACCAGCTTTCTTTCATCTAAAGCATTTTCAGCAAAATCACTGGGAGCCAGAGACAGGAATCATAAGCAGGACCTCAGCCCACAGGCAGAGTTCAAGAATGAAGCTAATCCCTAAAATGTAAATGCAGGGAGTGAGTCTCTTACAGAGGAGTTGTGTTCAGGGAAATAAGTCACAAACCCAGTGGCCAGTAAGGATCTGTAATAAGAAGTGCATTTTAGGATAAAAGTATTAGAACAGTTATCAAAGCTGGAGCATTGAGGGCATAGCCAGGCTAATGACAAAAGGGCTGCTGACCCCCAGGCATTGGGTCAACTCTCTTTAAACCCTTCTTGCCAAAGGGCAGGCGAATGGCCCCAGAGAGCTCCAGAGAGAGATTAGGAATCTGGCAGATTCTGAAAGTTGGAGGTTTTGTAGAATACAATGAAGAGTTTTGCGCGATTAAATCAGTGAAGTGTAGGCAAGGAAGCAATTTAAGGGATACATCTTAAAATTTTGTGATAGATGGAAAAGAGACTGTTGGTCTGGGCAGTGGCAGGAATTACATGCAGAAAGGTACCTAGATATCTCCATTAAATAGATAGATTGCAATAATACCTATTATGACATTGCTCTTATCACTTCTCTGGCATTCAGACAAAACATGTAGTTGGTCCTTTGAACCTGTAATGCTGCCATTATTTTTATTAAATTGAAGTTTTAACTAGGATACTGATTTTCTCTTTTACTCCAGAGCCCCTAAATAGGCATGCTGTGCCTTATGGTTGCAGTGTATGTTATTATGTTTCAAAATTAAAAATTTTTATCTTTTCTTGGTGCTATGAAGGCCACACTACAAAATTAATGGCTAATATGCTGGGAAGACATTTCAATTAACTTTCTTGGCTGTTGATCAGATAAGCACTAAGATTTATGATTGTATTCTGAAATCTTCATTAGGTGAGTGTTGCTTTGAGTAACTCTTTTTAACAAGTAATTTTCAAACCCTGGAAAATACTGCTTCTGAGTTGAATTAAAAAGAGACATCTGTCTGGCTGAGTGTCTACATGCCTTTTTGTTTGTTTTTGTTGCACTTACAGTAACAGTTGTATATAAGTTAATTGTATTCTTAATTACAAAATAACTTTTCATGTTTCCAGAGGTATGAAATTCAAGAAACTTCTAAGGATGCTTTAAATATTATAAGAACTTCCTTCAATTAACTGTAGCTAATAGTTAGATTTGTTTCAGTGCTTTGAAGTTTTGAGTCCAGCCTCCCTCTGCATAGTGTTTGATGACTATGATTGTCATTTCTGTCTCTTCCATGGAATTTTTTAATATACATTGTTTTAAAAATTACAAAATAATCTTGTCAAAAAAATACAACTAACACAGTATTGAATATAGACTACCTGTTCTCTAAGTCGCAAAATGATAACTGCATAACAGTTTGATGCATATTTTTCCAATTTTTCATGGGTGTTCAGTTTGGGTATCCATCCATCCATCCATATATACATCCATTACACATTCCTCTTCCTCCCCTCTATCCTCTCCTCTCTCCCACTCTTCTTTCCTATTCTCCCTCATCCTCTGTCTCATCTCCTCCTTAAATTAAGTGCTGCAGTATTGCCAAAGGAGAGGTTTTGTTCAGTGTTCTGTGCCTTCCTGACTTTTACTCCTGGGTGGAGGTACTGTCTTTGTGCTTTCCTCCCCTTGCCCACAACAAGGGTCAATGAATTCAGGCTGTGCTTTGCTTCTCTCTGTCCTCAGCAGCCAGACTAGAAGCTCTTCCAGAACAAACCCTCAACTGTAAAAGGCAACAATTCTGGGTGTTTCTTTTGGGGACAGGCAGTCAGGCGGCCCCAGTCCTAGCTTCCCTGGTGATTGGCCTCAGGCCCAGAGGGGGCTTTTTGTACCGATTGATTCCAAGTGTGAAGTTTTTCTGGGGTTTCTTTGGGAAGAAGGTTTCTCTTTGCAGTGTTGTTTTTCTGTGTTACGGACTGAGATTTCTTCTGCATTAGTTGTCTATCATTTCAATCCTATCTGATTTCTATCTTCTAGAATGTTCTAAAAAATTTAGGCATGTTGATGCTGGAACTTGTTTTCTCCCCTCTTTTGTCATTTTAGTGGGATTTAGGTACAGTAACCCAGTCAGTACTTTGAACTTTCCTGTTGCCTAGTGTTTTTTATATTTCTGGGCCAGCTTTTTGGAACTTCCTTCAGGTTTCTTTTGCAGTTCCTCTGGTTTGTGTTGTAATTTGAAGGTTATTGTTTTCTTCCAGTTTTGCATTTACAGAAATGACACTATTACTCAACAAACCTCTTTCTATTGCATTTATGGGCATCTAGAGGGTCTTACTGCATTAGGCTGGTTAATTATACAAAATTCACTTTAAGAAATTTCAATATCTTTATTTCATTTGCTATGTATAAATGTCACTATTTATAATATATATTTGTATTTTATTTTCCAGGTTACTGAATATTGTCAGTTTCATTTTCCAGTGTCCAGATCAATTGGAGATATAAAAAAGTAATAGTAATTTTTTATGGGCACATGGTACTCAGTGTATCATAAAGTGATTCCTTAATTACTATTAGAAACAATCGTTCAGCATTTTTTGTTACTGAGATATATTTGTCATACAACAGCATATTTTTAAAATTTTGTCTCAGGAAGGAGAAAACATTTTCTATTTGGCAATTGAAGATATAGAAACAGATACAGAGCTTCTGATTGGCTACCTGGACAGTGACATGGAGGCTGATGAGGAAGAACAGCAAATTATGACAATGATCAAAGAAGGGGAAGTTAAAAATTCTAAAGGACAATCAGCAGCTGGCAGAAAAGGTATTATCTCTAAATGGTGAGCTGAGAGAATGAAAGTTGTAGAAGAAATACAGTTTCAACTGTGGCTGAGTTATAGTTGCATTATAATAGGGTTTTCTCAAAATAAAGTGAGTTTTTATCAAAACTGGTGTCAGTGGGTATCCAGCTATCTTAGTTCAACAGGACAACAATGCTGAGTGTGGGTGGAAGAAGTGCCCTGTGGTACCGCGCAGGTCAGCTGCAGTCCCCGGCTCTCACTGGCTAATAGTGAGGACTTTTGTCCTCTAATATTCTGAGACTTTCTTTCTCATCAGCACGTGGGGAATGGTGGCTAGAGTTGCACAGAGGGTCTTACTGGATCCTGTGGGATTATTCATGGGCCTCGCTCTTGTTTGTAGCCTGCTGAGGATCTGGAGCATCTGGAAATCTCTTTTTCTCTGGAGAGGCCTGTAGGGTTGTTGGGTTGTTCTAGCTGGGTAACCAAAAATGTGCAATGAATATACATCAGACCTACTTAAATCCAGGAGATAGATGTCATTTGTTAGTCAGAATCTGCTGGGGAATAACCAATTATTATTGGGGCTTGTTTCTATTATGTTTTCCTCCTCATGGGGTTGGAGGGAAATATGAATGATGTTATAGGTGTTTCCATTTTGTAAAACTGATATTTACTATAGAGTATTTTGTCCAAAGCCACTTCAGAAGTAACACTGATTGCTTTAGTCACCATGGTAGTAATGTCTTTATGTGAATTTTTTATTCTAACTGTACGCCGTTGGCTGAGAAAATAATGAGCATTCCCAGCATTGTCAGCTGATGCTTTGGTTTTTGGGTTTTAGTTGGGTTATGTAAGGGGAAGGTGAGGGCAGGCTGTTTTGTCTTTCAAATTATGCTGTTTGGAATGTCAGATTTTGGGTGATGGGAATTATCTCTGTATTATTCTGTATTTTCTTTGTTCTTGCACATATATTTTTCAAAATCATCCCCAGGGCACATTATTATTGTGTCCACTATTTTAAGTTAAAAATAAGTCTGCTGCTTATCTATTACCACCCTAGTTGTTCTTAAGTTAACAAATAGCAATTTCCATTATCTTTGTTGAAAGAATCAGCAGAAACATAAACAGATTTTTAAAACATATCACTCAGGTACATATATTGTGTTTGTTTTATTTTAGAATTCAATTTTTTTTATAAAAGCAAAAAATACCCCCAAGAAGCAAAACAAAACAAAACAAAACAAAAGGCATCAAAAAACAAAACAACCAAACAACCAGCAAAAGAAACAAAGAATCCATTCAAACAGTGGGGAGTTTGGTTAAATCAAGTTACGGCACCTTAAGTTTAACAAAAATTTTGTCTTGAGAAAATGTTAAATGAATGAAAAGCAACATATGAAACTGCATAAAAGGTTTGATCCTAAATGTAGCTATTAGACTGTGCATAAAATGTGAGTGCAGACGAGACAGGGTTGTCTCTTCATTATGGAATCGCTAATGGTTTTTATTTTCTTCATATTTTCTGCATTTTCTAAATGTATTTTTATGTGATAATCAGAAAAAATAGGTAATCCGAATAGTGCACTTTGAGAAATTTGGGTAGAGCTGTGACAAGGAGCCAGAGAGCCAGCGGAGCCTCATTACACCTGCTGTAACAAATGCTGCTTTTATGACCTTGGCCTTTTCCCCGTGTATGTGAGCTTCTGCTCGGTGATTCAGCGTAGTTCACCTTGCTTGGGTTTCTCTCTTCATAGGATGAAAGTGAACTCAGGATGCCCCATTTCAGGGAAACCTTTTGATTTGCAATTCAACATTTGTAATAACTCTTTGATGTGAAAAGTTAACAAAATAGGGTAAATTTAAAAGTTGGTTTGGTATTAATTTGATGAAACACACGTGAAATGGTTTTAAAAATGTGTTTTTCTCTAGTAACTCTTCCTATTACTTTTTATGGACGGCAGTATTAGTACTTCTAGAGATAATAAGAATTTACTAAGCTGATACCATTAAACAATTAATCTTGATTTTAAAATGGGGGCAAAACTGAGTGGTTCTTGGCTCTTAATTTTTGCCTTATAAATCTGTTTCCCTGAAAATGTGCAGATTGCTTTGGCTGTAAAGAGGACTCTGCTTGTCCCCACTGTGAATCAAGTTTTGCCAGTGAGGAAATTCTTGCTGAGCATCTTCAGACATTGCACCAGAAACCCACAGAGGAGAAAGAATTTAAATGCAAGAACTGCGGGAAGAAATTCCCAGTTAAGCAGGCTTTGCAAAGACAGTGCGTACATTAAAGAATATCTTTAAAATTATATGAGAACACTTTTGTTTGTTCCATTTGGTTTATCTTACAGTTTCTAATCTGTGTGTGTGTGTGTGTGTGTGTGTGTGTGTGTATGTGTGTATGTGTTGGAGAGAGAGAGGGAGGGAAGAGGAGACTAAGCATTCTACATTGTTATTGTCATTAACTAATCTTCTTAGTATATAGTATGTTGATTTTTGAAACATTCTGATTGTGAAGCTTAACAAGTAAACATTGTTTATGCTAATCAGTCTTTGTCCATTCAGTAATTTTCCATTAAATACCAAGCTCATTCGTTTACTAATCTGAAATTCAGTTATGCAAAATTTAGCTAGTGCTTTGAGGTGACAGATCAACAAGTTTCAGTTGTCTGCAATTTGATACTCCCTCTGAAATCAGTTAAAGAAAAGTTTGGGAATGGAGTTCAGAGTATTAAAAATACAGAAACATTTTGGGAAGTACTGTTTATTTTATAGCCACTTGGAAGAATAAAGATGATTAGGTATAAGATATGATTATAAGATGAATTAAATGATCCCACACATTGCTCTGCACCCTTCATTATTTTAATTATATTAACAGCATACAAAGTATCCTTTTACTTAAGTATTTTACAGTATCATTAATTATTAAAAGTGAGAAAGTAGATACATACATTTATAAACTTTTATTTTCACAGACTGTCATCTTGCATATGAGCAAGAAATCTTTAACATAGGCTTAATGTTTCATTTTTTGTTCATTAAAGTAAAATTCTGAAACATGTTATATTTTCTGTTAAGACTATTTCCAAATATTATATGCATCCACTTTTGCTTATGAAATTTGAGATGAAAAGTCTGTGCTCAAGACTTAAACTTAAAAATTTTAAACTTTTATGATGGCAAGAGATTAAACATATGGAAATTCTATTATAGGCTTTAAAAAAAACAAGCAAGGGCTATATACATTTTAACGAATAGATGTTAAAACTCCATTCTAGTCAGTTTTTATTGAATTTAGTATTATATATTCCACACCAAAGATACTTTTGCTGAGCTGGATCTTAATAGTTAAATTAGGTACTACTAAAAAGTTACAAGGACAGACAGAATGAAAAGAGAAATCATGAACATGACTTTATTCACAAGAAAGATATTTTCATAAGTTTTTTGTCTTAGGCTTCCAGTTTTTGTTTCCTTTTTGTTTCCCCTCAGTGTTCTTCAGTGCACAACGAAAAGCAGTCTCAAGGATTCTTCACGAAGTTTTCAGTGCTCTGTTTGCAATTCTCCCTTCAGTTCAGCATCGAGGTTTTGTGTCTGAGTTATCAGATGACGGTTATATAATTGCGGGTCATTTTTGGCATGCATGCTTTCATGCTTCTTAGTGATTTAGTATCACGTGGCAACAGAATTTAAATGCTTTCCTTCTTATCTGCTCAGGTAATGCATGAAATGACCCAGAAACTCTACTAGGAAACATGCATTACAGTCTGCTGTGATGTTAGAATTTTGTAGGCGAGTCTTCACCATTTCTTCCCCCCACCCCCTTTTTCTGGTTGTCTTGTAGTTTTGAGCAGCACCAGGAGACTTGCCGAGGAGATGCCAGGTTTGTGTGCAAGGCTGATAGCTGTGGCAAGAGGCTGAAGAGCAAGGATGCCCTGAGAAGACACCAGGAAAATGTCCATGCTGGTGAGATGTCATCGGGAGGGTCATTTTAAAAGGGGCTTCCCCTCTTCAGGCTGCTGTGATCTGTTTTTAATTCTTACTCTTGAGGGGAGTGCTTGCATTTCCATTGTATTTCACACAGATGTGGAGCTCTGGCAGCCGATATTTTTCTTGCACTGAATACTATTTTTCAAGTTGATTTCAGCCATCCTTTGTCATTTTTCCTATCTCTGGATTAATCATAAATGGAAACCTAAGCTAGAATGCAGTTGTTTTAAAAAGTAATATTTTATGTACATCTGAAACCAACATAATATTGTATATCAACTATATTTCAATTAAAAAAGAATAATATTTTAAAATAATAATTTAAATATTTTAACATATGCAATTCCTCTTTTAGTAGATATATTTTAAATCTATTAAATGATGCCCATCTGCCTTAATATTTTTACAGTACAATTCCATTTTTTAAATGCTCATATTTCTTCTATGTTGGAGAAAATTACTGACTACATTTTGGCCAGGGAATTTAATATGTTTGGATTGATAAAAGCAGATTCTGTTTGAATTCCTTCTAATGGCTAGCTAAATAATAAAACAAATATAAATTTGATTGTCACTTAGATTTTATCGTTTAGTGCATGGTCAGTGTATGTTGGTCTAGGGAACGAATCTGCACTGAGTTGACCAGGTGTCTGTACTGGCAGAGGTGACTACTTCCTTGGTGTCTTCTCCTTTAAGGAGGCTGAGGTTCACAGAACTCCTCATACCCTTCGCACCTATATTTTTCTTATGTGTTTACTTTTGCCCATGGCTTTTGCAAAGTGGGTAGAGATGCATCTTTCTGCATATGAGGGAAGTGGATTTCTTTTTTCCTATCTCATTTATTCTCACATTCCAGAGAAGAGGATAATCAGCTTAGGTTCTTTATCCTGTGTGTGTTCATTGCTCAAAAAGTGTCTCCTTCAGTGTTCATTAGAAACTAGTATGTGCGTGACTACCAACTCCAGCTTTGTACCATGAGTTTGGGCTGCCCATTAAGTCTGAGCATTAGGAAAGCTCTGGGGGCTGAAGGGATAGCCTTGGGAAATACAGCTTCAGGATGATGCTCACCATAAGGACTTCAAGTGTTCTGATTCCTTTCTTCTTTTTCAAAGACTGTGTGGTTGATTAGGGGAGATGACATTTTTCTTAATTCATTATACTTGGGTCTTCCCTGTGCTTGCATTAGCATAGCTTTTTGACAGACATGTCTTCATAAATTTTTTTAAAGAAAAAGCTGTTATGTTTAAAATGCTGTTCTTAATTTTCTCCATCTTAGTCTGCAATGTATTATAAGAAATCTTTCATGTCATTTTTAAGTTAACTTTGCTGAACTAAGTGAAAAACCAGATGCATACTGAAACTCTGGAAATTGGCATTATTATTATTGGGCATGTGGTCTTCAGGCTGTGCTACAAGCAGAATTTCTTAGAGGCTTCTTGTAATTAGCCTTGGATATTGTGATATTTTGATTCTGGGAACTCATGGTGATTTTGTAGGAAATAATTTATAAAAGGAAATTTTAAATTTTTTCTGTTGTCGATCATGTAAAATGTGAAACTTACTGTATTTCAGCCAAAGGTCACCATGCATACCTTTTGCTGGGACTGGAACACAATCTGTGTCTCATTCATAGCCTCTCTCTTTCCTGTGTGAGCTACACAGACATTTGGGAAAAGAATATTCCATATGCAGAATAACAAACAAAACAGTGTTCATGCATGTGGTTGTAGAGCACTTTACTGTAGAAAGGCAAAGAAGATCTTGCAGCTTTTACCACTGATGATCACAAATGTTCCTTGTTAGGTAATATGAATTGAAGATGCTGAGGAGAGAGAAGCTGAATTTTGAAAACATGGATCACATTTTTCCAGAGGGACAGTAACATGTAGTGGGTAGGTTGTCAGACTAGCTCCTAGCAGCATACTTAACCCACATTGTGCTGAAACTTGCAGTACTTAAGTGACTACGTATTCAGTACAGTTGTATTAGTTTCTTACACATCTCCTACCTTTGAATGTAATGTGGTACTGAATACTTTTGAAATTGAATCTCAAAGTCAAAAATCAGACTTATCTGAATATAGGAAACTAAAATAGTATAAAGTTTAGTTATGAGTTTGTAGGTGTTCTTGTCTTTGAATCTGGGGAAGCTGGTGGGATGATGAGAACCTTCACAGTTATGCAGAAGGAAACAGAATGAAGGGACTGACTTCCTTAATCCACTTGCATCTTTCTCTTTTTCTTAGATTCTGGGTATATATGTGGATGCTAAACAACAGATTTTGTATTTATTGGAGATAACATTTATTTACATTCTCAGGCAAATAGTCATAAACTTTTCCCATATTTTTTCTCGAAGGAGCTAGGATTCCAGTTCTAGGATGAAGAATCTAAGACATAAGGAAGAGAGAAAAGGTTGAAGGCTAGGGATGGGGGCTTGCCTCAGGTTCCAGCTACAGGAGCAGTGGCAGCAGTACAGGGGTCAGCGAGATGGGTGCTGGGGAGGTCTCACTTCTTTCTCTCTTTTCCCCCAGGCTCTGCCCTGTCCGGTGGGAAAGGATAGGGTCTGGATTCAAGGAGCAGTTGAAAGGATTATGGATTGAAGGAGAGCAGTCCCAGCTAGTGGGACCTGAAAAAGGGGATATTCTTTCTAAGTTGGCTCATCATATATGAGAGCTGTTGATGAGGAACTGATGACTAAATAGGTGCTGTCAGATACTCATTTTGCTTTGGGAGAATTTTCTCTTTTAGTAGCCACATTCCTTGTCAATCACCGAGAAAAATTTTCTTGGCTGAAATATTTAACATACTAAATTAGTTCATTATATGAAATAAGTATCTTGAATAGTAAGACAAAAATTCCTATTTTCCTTTTGCTAAAAGTTTTTCTCTTTCATAAACACAGTCCTGTAATCCAAAGAAGTCATTTTGTAATGTTCTCAATTTGTTTTAGATTCTTTCAAAATAATAGGGAAGTGAAGGAGTTGGTGCGGTGGAGTTTGGGGGAGGAACAGCCATAGATTAGTCATCCTTGGGGCCAGGTGATGGATACATGGTTGCTTTGTATATTATTTGTTTACTTTTTGTATATTTGACATCAATCAATTAAAAGTTTAATAAAACATTTTGTGGTTACTTATGCTAGCACAGATGATACTCTTATTACATCACATTTAAAAATGTTTAATTCAGTCTTTTCATTTCTGTAACCACTGGAAATTCAAAATATGAAATGAGCTACTATAGTCACTGTAAGAAGATAAAATTGGGCTTTGTTTTGATTTGTATAATAATATAAATGTCAATGTAATGTTTTATTGTACTTGATTTACTTTATTGTGTTTTTTAGCATTAATATGATAAAGCATATGCTAGATTTTGCAAGAGCCTTGTGCTGGACAGAATAATTTATGAATCCCATCTTTAAAAACCCAGCTGATTAAACTAAATATTCTTAAAATTTAAAGCAAGTAGCAAAATCAACTCATGAATTAATAAACCCAGCTTTTCTTTTATAAACACATTGGATTCATTTCAATTTAAATTTTTTGTAGAAGTGTGCTTTTCTCTTTTAATTCAGAATTAGTACATAGAAAGGTGAAAGGCCTATTTTATATATGTGGAAAATGGTATATCAAGCTGAATACTTCTTAAATTTAAAAAAAAAGGGTTTAAAATACAACTTACTCTTCATTTCAGTTTAATGGGTATAACCGTAGCAGTGGAAGTTTTGGAATTGTAAATTAAGAAGATAAAATAACTTTAGAAATGATATGTCACCTAGCAACACTGCATCTGGTGCTCCTCTTAATATTCTCATTTCAATCATGATGATATTTTGTTTGTATTTCAGGAGATCCTAAGAAAAAGCTCATATGTTCAGTGTGCAATAAAAAGTGTTCTTCAGCTTCCAGCCTGCAGGAACACAGAAAGGTCAGTAAGATAAAGACTAGTGTTCATCAGAGTTTAAGATCATCAGTCATTTATAGAGTCTGCCATGAAAACTTTTAATTTTTTAATGTCATAAAGACAAAGCTTTGTCTTTAATTTAAATACTAACATATTCCTAAATATAAGAATGATATGCAGAAAAGTTAACTCTTACAAAAGAACATTTTTTTGCTCAGAATTAGTAGAAATATTTCTCTAATGCAAAATGTTATGTCTAGCTGACCCCTTCAGTATAACACCTGGTTTCAAGCTTTGTCAGTTGCTGTTTGCTCAGAAAATATCATAAAATTGATGAAGCCATATATGTTTGTCTATTTATAATATGCTTTCCAGTGGCATTTGTCTATTAAAATGAATGCATATTATAGTTAAGTCTGGCAAAGCAAAACAACAGCTCCCATTATTTTGAAGAGCTAAAAGTAATGTACAAGTATGTCGAAGAGTTGTTAGCAGAAATAAATGACTATATTAGGAGAAAATAAATGTAATCATTTTGTAGTGAGTGTAAAGCTTACTAAATTATTATTTTAATGTGAACAGTTAACCTGGAAAATAAATGGAAGTTACTAATCCTAACAACCTTAGCACCAATTAATAGAATTTACAATAGAATATAATTAAAATAGAATTTAGATTTTCATTTGTATCATGGCAAGTCCAAAAAATTTCATATTGTATTACATTGCATTTTGTTACATTAGCTTACATTATATTATTATAAAAAATATAAATGATTCTTTCCTAATTTCACATGTTTTTAGAATATCTAGGACTATATTATATTATTTTAGTTATTTAATACCAAAAAGAGAAGAGATGGTACTAGTAAATGTAAAATACTACTTTCGTTGTGGTTTATAAAATGAACTTTGTCTCTTTATTTGTATATTGATATTTTTCAAAGTAACTTGAGAGGCCTTAACATTCATCAATCCAGTAGCTCCAACCATGTGCTATGGGTTTAAACTATAAACATATGAGAGAGTTAAATTGTTAAGATGTCTGAGGTTGTATCCTATATGTTGAGTGATTTTGATCCTTAGGGAGAAATAACAGAAGCAGCACTGGACTGAGAGTGAGGACAGTGGGTGTCATCTTCTGTCCCTAACCTTCCATGTAACACTGGGCCTCTGTTCTCTTATTTATTAAAGGTGACATTGAATTGATCAGTGTTTTTTTTTAATATCTTCTCTAAGTGCCATGTAACTACTTTTTTTTTCAGTTTCCAAATGGTTATTTTACAAGATTGTTTAAAAATATGGAGAACTTCAAGAAGTTGCATGTAATTCTCAGGCAGGGGCCATGATAGTCTTCTGCATCATTCCAGTTTTAGTATATGTGCTGCCAAAGTGAGCACTGAAACTACTTTTTAAAATCAGTTTTGCATGGAATGCCAATCCAGATGCTTCCTTGTTTAGGTCTCCCTTTCTCCTTTTCTGTCACTCTTATGCTTTTGAAACAGAACCCTAGTCTGAGACAAAAAGATTAAATCCAGTTGAATAGATCTTTTCTAAATATCCTCTTACCTTTGTAATTTTGATTTATTTCTCTTTAATCTCTTAAAATCTTAAGAAATAGAAATTAGTTTTTTACCAAATTTAAGATTTTACCAAATAAATGTTTAAGCAAACTTGGTTGGAGGGCATATTTCTGAAAAATGTTCTCTTTTCCATTTCTTTTCTTCAAAATACAAGAACTCTTTTCCCAAGGAATATCTGGGTAGATCTAAATTCTGCCTGGTAGTGATGTAATACAACACACAAGTTGTTTCTGTAGAATGTTAATAATTTATTAGTTCGGTGTAACACTTCCTTCTTTACAGCATAGCTTCTCCATTTTAGCCTTTCTGAATCCATAGGCAGCTTTTATGACTCCATTTTTTACTTTATTCTTGGTATGTCATACTTGGGTATGTCAAAATGTCTAATAGAGTTTGGTTGCAGTACTTCATCTTTCCAGTAGATGGTGCTTTATGAATACACCAAATTGCATTATAGTCTAGAATAGTACTTTATTTTATTGCATACTATCCTATGTTACAATAAGCTGTATTATGATCCTTCTTGAAAATTATTTAATTTGGGACTTCCAGTTGTAAGTTAATACCCCCGTATTAATTTAGTAAGCTGGATGTTTTCTAAAATGTGCTTTATTTAGCATTAGGCATAAATAAATAATATTACTTATCACTTTCACTTTAAATCTGATTGGGTTATTAAACCTTTTTAGGAATTTTGGAAATAACTTTGGCCTGAATTTTCCACTGTAACTCAGAGAGTCAATGTAAAAATGCTTTCATGTATAGTAAATATTCTGTTTTATAATTTTGGGAATACCAGTTCAATTCACTTTAAAAATGTTTCATGTTTTAGAAGCCATAAGAGTTAAGAAATGAGTAACTATGAGTAGTATTCTGCAGTATTTTATTTAGTAGTTGCCATCTTATATATGGATTAATCATTCAAAAATTTTAATATACTAATATAAATTTAACATTGAAAATAAACTGTGTTTTCACTTATGTATGGCTCAGAAGCCATTCATCATTTTTGAAGTATCTTGTTATTATAAAAGATCTATGTTATATTACTGAAATACAGAGTTTAGAAATATAAATCTGTTCTTACAATCTTTAAATGAACATTATATATCATGCTATTGCTCTTTAAACATAGGTGTTCAACAGAAAACACTGTGAGGGTCTTTGATAATTGAAGAGGCTGCCTTGAAAATGTCTTAGGCTGAAAGTTTTCCTTCTGTACGGTGTGGCACTTGACTTCTGAGTACTTGTACAGATCCCATACTGTTTTCTGAGGAACCATAGAACTCCCTGGACTCCATACATTCACTGAAGGAGATTAGATGCCATTGCATGTAAGCAGGGATGTAAGTCAGCTAGTGGAATGATGTCTTTCTGCTTCTGTCTTGTTTCTCTACCTTTTCTCTGCTTTTCCCAACTGAGTTTACTGACTCACCAAGAATCAGACCTGACAGAAGCAGAAGGTTGGTTGGGGGCCACAGACCTGCCATGGGCTGGGCTTGGAATTAAGGCCCAGCCCATAGACCTGGGATCTGTTAGCCTTGCCCCCTGATATGTTTGCCTGCTGTCAGTTCTTCCATGGCCACTTAGATCAAGGGAGCCATTCACCAGGAGACAACCCATTCTGCCACTCGTTATTCATTGCTTTACTAGTTCAGTGTTTTCTGCCTTGACTTTTACTCTTTGGCGGGCCTGTTTTGTCCACAGGGATAACCATGGTGTCTTAGCTTCTTGCAGAAGGGTTTTTGCTTGTGTGGGGTTTAGTATTGTGAGCTCTACCTTTAATGAGGTTGGAACAAAAACATGACTATCGCCAAAGCCATTTTTAAATCTTCAGCAAGACAGTGTCGTGCTCTTGTTCATCGGGATGATCAACCTTTCTAATATAAAGCTTCTTGTATACATTCCTCTTAGAACTTTGTACATTGGTTTTGATAATAAACTGTTCTTGTACTTTTCATACTGTCTATCCAATTTTTCCAGGAGGGAAAAAACTAAATATTCATTAGAAATATTTAGCCAGTTTATTGCTAAGGTTATGCTCTTCCCCCTTACTTCCTGTGGTTTTTGATCTTTTCATTTTTGTGATCCTCCTACTGTTCAAGAGTTTTACTGTGAGCTAAATGTTTTTCAGAATCATGTATTTTGTCTTTCATGGTAATTAATGTTTTGTTCTCTTTTATATGTATACATTAAGTTTAAAATAGTGTTGACTACTGAAAGGAAATATTATTGCCTACATATTTCCAAGTCTAAATTTGTGCATAATAAAAAGAGGTAATGTATACTAGGTAGAATTTTTTACAGAGTATATAATTTAATATGCACTGAGTAGGTCACAGTATTATATATATATATAAATAGTGTGCAATCTTACATTTTATTTTAATCATATGTTTTTACCAGATAACTTATATTTATTGCATTTTCAATTTATATAGTAGCATGAACAAATTAAGGCTGAATTATAATGTGGAGTACGGATATTACAGTAGCAACTGTTCACATGTTTATACTTTTACTTGAGCTTTACATAATTTATTTGCCTTTAAATTATTTGACTTAACTGTCAATTCAACCTTTTGCAGATTCATGAGATATTTGATTGCCAAGAATGTATGAAGAAATTTATTTCAGCTAATCAGCTAAAACGTCATATGATCACCCACTCAGGTAAAATACATATTTTTCCACTTATGTTGCAGTCACAGCAAAAGACTGTCATTTTCAGAAGATCTGAGTGCAGTAATTAGGAGACCTGGTGATTAGTTCTAGCTTAGCCATTAACTAGCCTTGTGATTTTGAACAAATTACATAACTTCTGTAGACCTCAATTTATTTACAAAGCAAAGGTGGTTGGACTAAGTGATATCAAAGATCTTCAGAGTCACCATTTAATTTGTTCATACTCCTCCTTGAGTGGCTGCCTAGAGCATCGGTTTCTGTATTCTTCATCTGTGTAAAGGTATTTGACTTTTCAAAGTTGCTGGGAAGGTTAAATGAGATCGTATATGCGCTGTGCTAGCGTAGTGTCTGACATTTAGGAGGGATTCAGCAGTTTTAGTTCTTAACATTTATAGTTAGTTTTATAGTCGAACTAAGGTATTAATAAATGTTAGTGAGAAATTTGTAGGTACATTTTGAGAGTATGTTTACAATGCCAATATTTTCATTTTAAGCAAGTTTGAGTAAGGGTCTGTTGTACAGATTTTCTTTTTTTTAAAGTCAACTCTGAAAATAATTTTTGCTTTATGAAGTCTTTCTGTAGAGTTTAGAATGTCTATAATTTGAGGCCATTGAAGGTAAAATGATTTTGAATATCCACTTTGGAGACAGATATAGATATTTTGGTAAATGAAAATAGATCAAAATCTGGTGGCCTTCAGATCTGTTTTGTTTGAAATAAACTATGTTTTTATCTTGGTGTCAACATTACACAGATATTGTATAAATATGGATTTTTTTTTTACCTAAGTGTGTAGTTTCTGCTGAGAAAGGGAAGCTCTGCTTATATGGGGTCTACTTGTCTGAGCAGGACGCTGGTCTGTTGTTCACTTCATCATTGTCAGGCCACTCAACATTTGGAGTTATGACCCTGATTTCATCTCACACTTATCAGCAGGTTTTTCACCTAGAAGTAAGATTTCTTCCATGAATTTAAACTTCATCTTTACATCCAAGCTACTTTATACATTTAGTTTACAAGATAGGTGTATAAATGAATAAGCTCACATTTCTTTTATGAATAGACTCATGTATCTAACAGATGGATTGGGTAGTAGATATTTTTCAGTTGTTTTGATATCACATTTAGTTGATTTATCCATAAGAAGTAAGATAAGGTAAGGCTATTTCCCTTTTTATCCTTTACCTTTATGTAGATATGAGATTGTCTCCACTCATTTTTCACAGAAAAACGACCCTATAATTGTGAGATTTGTAATAAGTCTTTCAAGAGGCTTGATCAAGTGGGTGCCCACAAAGTGATACATAGTGAAGATAAACCGTACAAATGCAAGCTTTGTGGAAAGGGATTTGCCCACAGAAATGTTTACAAGAATCACAAGAAGGTAAAAGTTTATTTATATATATATATATATTTTTTTTTTTGCTGATTTTCTCCTATGGTTTCCAACTGTTTATCTTTTACAGAAGTTTCTGTGTACTGGGGCATGCTGTCCATGTGGAATTACAGAAGATCTTGCTCCTGCTTTCCACTCATTCAGACCCTCACCCCTTGTGGCCTTGTTTCTGTCTTCCATTCTCTAATGAGACTATTCTCCTCAAATCCAGCATCATCCAACATTTCACAGTGTCGTACGAATTGGAAAGTCTTTATTCCCTTCCTTCTTTGTAGAGTTTGGCGTTCTTGTCCATGAACCACCCCTCCCCGGGAGGTTCTCCTGGATACTTCGGCCGTACACCTCTTCTGCCTTCTCTGTGTCGGTTACGTCCATGGCTTCCGTTAACAGCTCTCTACTGATGAATGCCAAAGAATTTATTTTTTTAATCCCAAGCTTCAGACCCACATTTATTACAGCTTTTTGATATATAACTGGGCATCTTTTTGACCTAATGATGTTTAGCGTGTGCCAGAATGACTTTTTCATGCTTTTTGCCCCAGATAATCTCCCTTTTGGAGTTTCCTATTTCTCTTAATGAAAAAAGTATATAATTATCTCTAACTTTTTCCTTAGTCTTAACCCCTTTCTAAAATTAGAAGCCAATTCTTAAAACTTCTGCCCTCTACACCATCTCATCACCTTCAGGATCGTCTGTGCTGTTACTGTTCCAGCATCTTGGTCACTGCTCATCTTCACACTTTAGTGGCCATTTAAGTAGGCTTCTTGTCACTCATCACTTCCTACTTATCTATCCTACTAGATAAATCTTCCCAAAGTGCAACTCTGATAAATCACTCTTGTACTCCAGCATTTAAGTGGGTTTCTGATGCCTGGCTAAGTTGCAGTATATACACCTTAGCCTGTCATTCCGAGGCCTCAGTTCACCTCTCCAGCCCGTCACCCTTTTGTTCTCTGCGTCAGCCATACCTACAATACCGTGGTATTTGCCTTCGCTCAGCGTGACCTCTCTAACTTCCCCTCTAGGACTCTCTTCCCATTAAAATCTCTTTATTTCCTCCATTGATTTTTGTTTGCATGTCTTACGTTTTATCTTTACTCAAGCTCTTGTTTCAGAATATTTTAGTTTTACTTATACACTTTACATAAATAATAATGTTTCAAATGAATTCATAAAATTTGTCTGAAGGTATTCAATATCTAAGAAATGTATGTTAAATGTATTTGTGATGCAATAAATATTTGTGTATTGATTTTTTAAAAAAATTACCAAAGTATAAATGACCTACAGTATTCAGTTTCATTTGTACAACATAGTGATCCAACATTTGTATACATTGAAAACTGATCATCACAGTAAATCTAGTTACTATCTGTCACCATACAAAGTGATAAGATATTATTTAAGTATTCCTTATGTTGCACATTATATCCCCATGACCTATTTATTTATTTATTTTATAGCTGGAAGTTTGTATCCCTTGATCCCTTTCACCCATTTCTCCCTTCCCCAAATCCCTTCCCCTCTGGTAACCATCACTATGGTCTCTGTATCTATAAGTCTGGGTTTTGTTTTATTTGTTTGTTCCTTTTGTGTTTTAGATTCCCCTTATAAGTGACATCATGTGATATTTGTCTGTCTCTGTCTGACTTACTATACTTGGCATAATACCCCCAAGGTCCATCCATATTGTCACAAATGGCAAGATTTAATTCTTTTTATGCCTGAGTAGTATTCCATTGTGTGTATGTGTGTGTGTATCTCACATTTTTATCCATTCATCTGTTGTTGGATACTTAAATGGTTTCCCTGTCTTGTTTATTATAAAGAATGTTGCAATGAAAATAGGATTGCATACATCTTTTCAAATTAATTGCCTTTATTTTCTTCATATAGATACACAGAAGTGGAATTTCTAGACCATATGGTAGTTCTATTTTTAATTTTTTGAGAAAATGCTATACTATTTTCCATAGTGGCTGCAACAGTTTACATTCCACTAACAATGCACGAGAGTTGTCTTTTCTCCATATCCTCTCCAACATTTGTTATTTCTTATCCTGTTGATATTAGCTATTCAAACTAATATGTCTGCTAGTTCATTATTTGTATGTAGTGTGTGAGGTGGTATCTCATTGAGGTTTTAGTTTGCATTTCCCTGATGATTAGCAATGTTCAGCATCTTTTCATGTGCCTGTTGTGTGTCTTCTTTGGAAAAGCGAATTCAGATGATCTGTCCATTTTTAAGTCAGATTGTTTGCTTTTTTGTCACTGAGTTGTGTGAGTCTGTATTTTGGATATTAACCTTTTATCAGATATATGATTTGCAAATATCTTTCCCCATTTAATAGGTTTCTTTTTCTTTTTCTTCTTTTTTTTTTTTTTGATGGTTTCCTTCACTGTGCAGATGCTTTTTAATCTGTTGTAGTCCCATTTGTTTGTTTTTGCTTTTGTTGCTCTTGCCTTTGGTGTCAGATCCAATAAGACATCACTAAAACTGATATCAAAGATGTTGCAGACTATGTTTTCTTCTAGGAGCTTTCTAGACTTACATTCATCTTTAATCCATTTTGAGTTAATTTTTTGTATTGTGTAAGATAGTCATCCAGTTTCATTACTTTGTGTATAGCTTTACAGTTTTCCCAGCACCACTTATTGAAAGACTGTCTTTTTCCCATTGTATATTCTTGCCTCATATATTAATTGTCATATATTAATTGACGATACAGGTGTGGGTTTGTTTTGGGGCTGTCTATTCTTTTCCAATGACCTTTGTGTTTGTATGTGTGCCAGTACCACACTGTTTTGATTACTGTAGCTTTGTCATTTAAAATCAGCAAGGGTGGTATCTCCAGCTTTTCTCAAGAATGCTTTGACTATTTAGGGTCTTTTGTGGTTCCATACAAATTTTAGGATCATTTGCCCTAGTTCTGTGAAAAATGCCATTTTGCATTTTGGTAGGGATTGCATGGATTCTGTAGATTGCTTTGAGTGGCATGGACATTTTAACAATATTAATTCTTCCTATTTTTGAGCATGGGATATCTTTCCATTATTTTGTGTCAACTTTAGTTTCTTTCATCAGTAGTCTTATAGTTTTCAGAGTTCAGGTCTTTCACCTCCTTGCTTATAGCTTTCCCAGGTATTGTATTCTTTTTGATGCATCTATAAATGGGATTATTTTCTTAATTTCTCTGTCTGCTAATTCATTATTTGTATATAGAAAAACACCATATTTCTGCATATTGATTTTGTGTCCTGTGACTTCACTGAATTCATTTATTAGTTCTAATAGTTTTTTGGTGGAGTCTTTAGGGTTTTCTATATACGGTATTCTGTCATCTCCAGATAGTGACAGTTTTACTTCTGCTTCATCCATTTTGCTGTTGAACCCCTCTAATCTTATTTTTCAATTCACATATTACTCTTTTATTTTATGTATTGCTTAGCTAATTATTTTTGTTTTAGTTAATTTAACTACTTATGTCTTTTGACTTAAATTCTTTATAAATGAAAAATATACCACCTTTACTACATATTTACCTTTTCCAGTGTGATTTGTACTTTCATGTTTTCTTATTACTATTATTGCCCTTTCCTTTCAATTTAAGAAGTTTTTTAACATTTCTTGTCAAGTCAGTTTAGTGGTGAAGAACTCCTTTACCTTTGCTTATCTGGAAAACTCCTTCTCTCTCTTCTCTTCTTAATGATAACCTTAGGTAGAGTATTCTTGGTAGGACGTTTTTTTCCTTTCAGCACTTTGAATATGTAATGTCACTCCCTTTTGGCTTGCTAAATTAATGCTGAAAAATCTGCTAATAGCCTTATGTGATTTCCTTTACACCTGAAAATTTGTTTCTGTTGCTCCTGTTAACAGTCTCTCTTTATCTTTAACTTTTGACATTTCAATTATAATGTGTGTTGGTATAGATCTCTTTAGAACACTTTGGGCTTCCTGAACGTGAATGTCTGCTTTCCTTCCCTAATTTAGCAAAGTTTTTAGCCATTATTTTTTCAAAAAGTTTTCTACCCCATTCTCTTCTTTTTTTCCTTCTGGGATCTTTGTAATATGAATGTGATTCCACTTGATGTTGTCCTATAGGTCCCTTAAGCTATCTTCACTTTTTAAAATTCTTTTTTTCTTTTTGTTGTTCTGTTTGGGTAAGTTCCACTGTTTTGTCTTCCAGCTCACTGATCTGTTCTGCTGCTTCATCCATTTTGGGTTTCAACTTCTCTAGTGTGTTTTTTTTTTTCAGGTCAGTTATTGTGTTCTTCAGCTCTGTGACTTCTGTTTGGTACTTGCTTATATTTTCTGTTGTTTTGTTGAACTTCCCACTGTATTCATCCATTCTTCTCCCAAATTTGATGAGTATCTTTAAGACCATTACTTTGAACTCTTTATCAGGTAAATTACTTATCTCTGTTTAAGTTCTTTTTCTGAGGTTTTTGTCTTGTTTTTTTGCATTGAACATATTCCTTTGTCTCTGCATTTTGCCTGGTTCTACGTATTTGTTTCTATGTGTTAGGTGAAACAGCTGCCTCTTCCCTGCCTTGAAGGGGTGGTCTTGTGTAGGAGATGACCTGAAGGGGTGGTCTTGTGTAGAAGATGACCTGTGACATCCAGAATCCCAGTCTCTCCTGGCCACAGAGCCAGATACTCAAGGGTCATCTCCTGTGTGGCCACTGTGCATGTCTGCTGTGCATCTCCTCTGGGGCCACAGCTGCACACAGGGTGGGGGACAGGCACTGACCTGTCTGGGCATAGCTGTGGTTTGCGGGCATGGGTGCTGGCCCAGTGGCTGCAGTGTGGCATGCTTAGTGCCACACTAATCACTAGATAGTGATTTCAGTTGATATGCTTTAGCTTGCTAGTAAATAACATGTATGTAATATCTATTCAAATAACTTGTTGCTTTTTCTCATTTGCAGTATTCCACTGGAATTAGTTATTTCAATATTTATTGAGACTTTTCAAAGGCATCTTTTTATCACTTTTGAAATCATTTTAAAAATTCTGATATCAGTTTCAGCTTCAGCCTAAAAAGAAAAAGGCTGATTTACCAAAGAATAAACCAGGTTGACTGATAGTGTCCCAAATCATCTCTGCCTGATTTTTAGTTGACTGCCCTTACATTTAACTCAAGCATTAAATGTTCAGGGGTGGGACCACATTCGTTACTGCTGCTTTGGAATTACATGACTAAAAAAAATAATCTGGCTAGTTTCCTGCTCAGTCCCTGGAACTCCCCTGCTCCTTTTTTTGATGAAACTGATCTACCCACATTTACGAGATTTTTAGTTTGACTTATGTTATATGCCATATGGGAATTTGGCACAGGATCTTTGCACCATCTCTCATACTTTAAGTCATAAATCATATGAAAGGAATAATGATGTCTTGGGAAGGATAGAAACAATGATGCCTGTAATTTTCAAAGTGCAAAGCACATTCAATTCTTTTTTATGTAGATAAATGCCCTTCTCACTGTTATGACCCTAGCATGTGTTTAGTATGGTTACATGAAAATGTCTGAAATATTCTCCATGAGTTATTTGAAGAAAGTAAGTCAACCTTTTCGTCCATCATTATTGATTAATGGCTGGTTAGAAAACTCAAAAAGAAGGATACGCAATGAAAGTAGAAAAAAACCTCTAAGAGTTAGACTGATCTTCATCCTGCAGCATGACCAAAAGTCATTATTTTAAATCAATTCATTATTCTTTGTTTTTTTGACTATGTAACTTATACATTTTTATTGCACTTAATTGATTTATTTTGGGGTCAATTCTTCTCTTTTAACACTTAGATTTTCGTAATAAGGGAATATTTTCTTTCATTGTGAAATATGTAGTGAAATTTTAAAGAAGTGATTTCTATTTCTAAAGCTTAATTACCTGTTTCATCATCTTACCAGTTATACAGGCTCAACAGGTCAATATTAGTTTTTCTTCTCCCTCATCCTTTCTGACAAGCATTTGAACTGATTCATAGTTGTACTTCTAAGATCTAGCTAAAATATTGTTTATCTGGATCAAGCTGTGCTTGGATTCTTTAAATCACAATTGGACAGACATCTCAGAACCACAGAGACAGAAACTCATTCATCTTCACCCTCCGTTTTGTTCCCTATCGAATTTAATGCAAAGCAAATAGGCAGACTGTATGGATGGATTGAACCATCTTGGATCCTAGAGCTGGCACTGCTTTCCTGATGATAGAAATGGGTGCAGAGAGGTTTTCTCCTGATGCAGTGATAACTCCTGGGAGAGACAGATACATGTCTATTCAAATAAAGAACTGGTTTTCCTGATCCTTTACATAACCTTCCAGGGATGAACTTTAAAGGTGAGGAGCTCTGGTCACAACCTCCCCTGGAATAACTCCACCTGGTCTCCTCAGCTAACATCCCAGCCAGTGATTTCCAGACTCTGGGCCATGACCACTTTGTGGGTCTTGAAATTATTGTACTAGGTCATGAGTAGCTGTTAAAAATTGAATAGAAAATATAAGTGTAAGGGTCACCTAATGAAATACTACATGTATGTATGAGTGTATAGGGGTATGTGTGTTGGATTGTGATATGAAAGTATTTTTTGGCCATGTTCAAGCAGATTGAAAGACCCTCCAGATCAGACTTTGCCCAGGTGAATTTTTGTTAGACCATCCTTAATGAAAAGAAGTCTCTCCCTAAATAAATTATGGATTAGGTCCTAAAAAATAATATATGGTGTAAATTTTACATAAAAAATACTTGAAAATCTGTGAGGAAGGTGCCAAGTTGTAGACTGAAAGACAATGACTCAATAATCCCATCACAGTTGATTTTCCTTCAGCTTTACATTGGATTTCTCGTCTTTAGGTGTGTTGTAGGTGAATTAGTGGGTGGTTCATTTAAGATGCTGTGTTGTACAAAATTACTAATTTTGGTGTTCTAAAATCATATCCATGATGATGACATGCTCACACTGAGAGGGGCATGCAGTAGTTGAACCTGACAGAGGGAAACAACAGATAGAGACGTTTAAATGAAGCTCATTTAGCTAATGGCAAATTGCTTGCTCTATTTAAATTATTTTTCTTAAGTGACTGATAAAATATCACTGTACAATTTCTAACATAAGCACTTTATTTCCCATACTAGATTATAAGCTTTGAAGATAGATTCTGTATTTTCATGTATAACAGCTATTAACCACATTGTGTTTTGAATGTGGCAGATGTCTTCTGAATAAATAAAATCCATGAAAAGATTATCCCAAATAAGTAAGATTTAATGTTTTTATTTAAATAGTAGTTGTAATATGACAAGTGATTTCTTTTTAATAAATATTTGCAATACATATTGCAACATTTGCAGTATCACTTTTCTGTACACTCTGTCCTCTTTCTTGACTTTATGAGCACATTAGTGATCTGTGATACATTGAGAAATCATTGTTGTATTACTTCTCCACTAACTGAGTTTGCCAGCCTGAGATAATGGAGTACTCTTTAAACCTTTAAATTGAATATACTATACTGTTCTAATTTTTGGAACCCTTTCTGGTTCTGAGATAAATGTTCGACTTGGAGTTCATTTACTGCCAAATCGGTGATCCCCTTTTATTCTCTGACTTTAATAGGGGAGCCTTTCTCTCAGCTTGCTTCTACTCCCTTACTCCTTCCACCCCCATATGTTAATTTAAGAGCAATCAACTAAAAACTACCTCCTGGTATTTGCTTGAACCACATCATTACCCTTTGGACTCCTCCCCTCCACCCCCACCCCTGGCCTGGGTCCATGCGCATAGGGCCTTGCTTCTTAAGCCTCTACTTTCTAATTCTTGTCTCTGTATTAAGGCTTCAGACCAGTCCTTAACCTCCTGAGCTCACTTTTGTGGAATATTGCCCTTGTTCTTTCCTCTGCTCTTTACCAGTCCAACCCAGTCCAGGGTTTTGAACTCACCTCACTTGAACTGCCTCAAGGGCACACCCTGGTTCTCTTAAAACCACAAGGTTGGAAATATTGGAAGACTGGGAGGTGACATTTCTTTATTTTTAAATTTAATTAACATTTTTGTTTTGCATTTTTCCTTTTAAATAGACACCTTATGAAAGCAAATCCTTCAAAGTCATAGATGAATGCATAGGTAATCAATTACGTGCGTTAGGTTGTAATCCCCATCACCAGTCACCTCCTCCTCCCACCCAATTCCAGTCCCCTCTGTAGTGGATGTCCTTCTGGGATTTCCTGAATATATTAAAAAACTGCACATATTATTTGTACAAATTGTTTGTTAATTATTACCACATCCACTACTGTATTCAAAGGCTGGTGATCGTAATAACTATAGGATATTTTGTAGACTGAGTAGAATAACAACTATCATCCTCAGTATAATGCCTTTGACATACTTTAAGTCACTGTAATGGGTTGGAATATGGAAGATTAGCTATGGAAAGGTGAGAGTTGGTGGTTGGGTGGGCAGAGTTTGGAAGGTAGGGGTAGAAACTAGGCAAGGTGAGCACTGGAATGGGAAAAAAAGAATGTGAGAAGAGATTCCAAAGTGTTAGGTCAGACAGAAATTTTTCAAGTCCAATGCTGTTACAGACAAGGTGCCTCCTTCATTTCCCTAATAAGATCTTTGGTAACTTCCACATTTTGCATTGATGTTTTCTGTTGTTTTGGGTGGAGCTTGGAGAAAAGCACAGGTTTCAGCTGCCCATCTGGGAGATAATATATTTAAATGGAAATGGTTTTATGACATAGATGTCATTCAGGAACTTGCTTCTTTGCCTTAATATTAGAGAGCCTTTCAGGTAGGTTCTAGAAAGCTACTCATTTTTTGTAGCCATTGCTATTTGGAACAATACTTCAGTGAACATCTTTTTTCATAAAGCTTTATAACTGTGCCAAGAGTATTTGTGCAAATAGATCTTATGTGTGTAATTTATGGGTCAAATAGTTATGTTTACTTTAAGTTTTGATTTCTCCTGCCCAACTACCTTCTCAAAAAGCTGTATTTTAACTAAGTAGTGATGAAAGTGTCCCTTTATCCATATCATTACAAACATTTGATTTTATCAATCTTTTTTTTTCAGTGTGAGAATTGAAAAGTGATATTTCATTGCATTTTATCAAAGGTGTGTGAAATTGTGTTCTTTTTATAACTTTATTTTCCATTTACATTCCTCCTGAAATGCTTGTAGGTATTCTTTGTCCATTTTTCTACCGGACTCTTCTGTTGCTTTTCATTGCTTTCTAGGAACTCTATAGATATTATGTTGCTATTTTCGTTTCTAATATTTGTCCCCATCTATTAACTCACAACTTTTGAATTAAGTAGTTTTATGTTTTTATGTTTTCAAGTGTGACATGGAGTATGAGTTAATGGCTTCTGAGTATTTACAGTTTCTGAGCTTTATATCTTATTTAGAAAACTTTCCTATTAAGAGTTTATGCAAATTTCATCATTGCTTTTAAAAGTAATATTGATTACTTTTTTATCAGTATTTTAATCTCTCCAGAATTTATTTTTGGGTATGGAATGACTCATAACCACTTTTTCATATTGTTGAATGCCTCTCATATAAATCTATTTTTGGACTCCATTCTGTTCCATTTAATCTCTGTTCTCTTAAATAAAATATCATACTTTTAAAATAATTGCAGTTTTTAATGTGTTTTAATATCTGTTGGACAAGGGCTCCACTGTAGTTTTTCTTTTTCAAAATTATTTTACATGGTGTTTTGGGAATATTAGTGTTAATCAACAGACTTCTTCTTTATCTTCCTGCAGGTCAATCAATATCACATATTTTAAGAACAGCTCCTCTTTGCAAAATTTCTTCATATTTACACTTGCTCTTGTGCGTGATATGGTTCAGTAATGTTTTGTTCTTTCTCCTTTTTTATAGAAAAATCAAGTAACAAAAAGAGCTCATTTTCTTCTATAATCATTAAATTAATTCTCCATTACCAGTATTATTCATATTCTGCATGTATCAGAATATGATATTGAGTCATCACATGAAGATCCTTTCCTTATCACTTTTGCTTTTTACTCCACCTGAATTTCTTCCAAGCTTGGTTGACTCATTTACCAACACCAAAGATCTTTTAGATGATTAAGTGAAAGAGGATGGGAGAAAAACACCTTAAATAGGTTACCAATAGCCAGAAAACATGGTGATGGCTTGTTATAGCAAGAGAAGACAAAAACTTTGAAAAGTAAATGCTATGACTTGTAGGGCATAGCAAATGGGAAATTTAGCATGAGCAAGAAGTATGCTGAAACAAACCCTCAACACACAGGATAATGAATTTTAAATGATGTCAACAATCTTAGTGAGTAGGTGATATAAATTTGGAAGCTATGTTAAATTAATGGAAAATTAATTACATTTTTGAAAAAGAGTTACTCTTTTCTCTTACATAACAATTTGTATCATAATAGAAAATGTCACTGACCTGAAGCAGTGGAAACTAGCAAGTGTAAATGAGAACTGTATGTCACAATTAAAATATTCAGAAGTGTAGTATTTTTACTAGAAAATAGGCTTTGAACCTAATATCCCATCTTGGATGTTTTAGATTTAAAACTAGAAACTAACTCTAACCTCTGATCTTTGACTTTAGTTTGCATCTGTATTATTTTGAAGAATTAGGTCAGTTTAGTTTTTATGAGGGTTTCATTGAGAATACGTAGTCTGGCGATTTTGAAACTTAGATAATTGGGTGATGGTTTAAATACTGCCCCCTCTCACCACCCATGCCCCACACATTTTACTAGCTACCTACCTACCTATCTGTCTTTCCTAACCAAATATTTGGAATACTGTTACCAATCTCTTATCTGTTAATTTCTAGGGATTTATACCATATGAAAACTGTTTCCTATTTAAGAATTAGTATTAAATTTTAGTATAGTACTGGAATTGGTCCATTGTTGTTTGTACTGTAGGTATCTGCACTTGTTTCTTCTTAGTGGCACAATAAAGAACAATGCAAAATTACCAATTTATTTAGTCGTCTTGCCTAGCAAAGAAGTTATCTACTAGAGGAGTTAGTATGAGTTGTTACATATGAATTATAAAACTTAGGATGCCCATTTTTATGCAGACAATTCTGCCTTACAATTATTATGATGTATCTGAGAACTCTATCTTCATGAGAGAAGTTCAGGAGTCTGTTCTCTGGAAAGCTAGTGAAGGGACATGGTTGCTGTTCCATATATTCGAAGAACTTCATTGTGGAAGAGAAAATAAATGTGTTCTGTATGGATCTAGGCTAGCTGTAATAACTGGCTATTGCAGACACAGAACTTTTAAATTACTGGTCAAATCAGCTAGTCTGAAATGTTATGTGTTTGAAGCAGTGTTTATAGAAGCTCTCTTGGTTAAGAATATGAGATACTATCTCAGCAACATTGTAGAGAGGAAAGCTCCCTGAGTGGGTATCTAAATTGCTGCCTTTCAAAGAAGACTTTTGAAAGTCTATAATTATTCCTTCTCTTAGCAAATTCCCTTTGCCCTGCCTACTCAGGGTACACTTAAGGCTGTTGGAGTATCAGTAGTTGGCTCTGTGTTTTATGGCTTTGTGCTGATGGAGTTGTGGCTTTCAAGCAGTGGAAAGGTTGGGCTTGTCTGTGCAAGGCTATAGTTCTATAAAATCATTGCCTAAATCTTACAATCTTTACTTCTCTGTGTGGAATGAGCTGCTTTTTCCTTATACTGTGCTGATTTCTTCAATATCTCTTCAGTTTCCATTAATTTTTGTGATGAGGAGGCCCTTTAAGGGAGCCAGTTATAAAACTGACAGTAAAAATTTAACCCACAGACCTTGTAAACAGCCAGATGACACACATTTTATGCAGCTTTAGGTTTATTACGTGACCCCAAAGGGACAGTAATGTGCTTATGATATGCAGACTTGAGACTTCAGTAACAAAATCTTTTTTTTAAGTCCAAATTTATTTTATCGCAATTATTTCCCCTGAATTTTATGATAGTTTTCTTGCTTTACACATGACCCAAAGAAGAAATTCCATTTACAGTAACACTCTTTCTGTGGAGCAATATATATTATTGATAGTGAAGATTATCATTTTAAATTGTGAATGGCCCTGATGAAAATTTTGCTCTCCTCTCATGAAATTAATATTTGGTTTGTGTGGCTAGAAATGTGCTAATTTGATAATATTGTATAAAAATTCTGTTAAAAACCTGAAGCATTTTTGAGACATTTTATTAGGTGTTATAAATAGCACCACACACTTTACTCTGTATTTTCTACATCTGCAACAATAAATCAGATGTAGAAAATCTGAAAATATGAAAAATAAATCAGGCTTGCTGCCCAAAAGGAATTGGTGCATAAAGAGAGACATTTCATAGTACTGGTTCAAGGACTAGTTCATCTGTTACATCAGCAGATACTGGTGTCATCAGTGACTTGGAATTTAAATAGGGGGATGTTCTACAGTTCAAGGGTAATACAATTAAGTGAGTCAGTGAAAAGTTTAGAGATGGAAAAATTGAAGGATGAGACACCTTTTAAAAAGCTTAATTTTATCTGGTACTTGTAAAATAGATTACATCTTGGACAGAAGTCCTCTATCCACAACATGCAAGCATGTACTACCACGTCACTTAAATGAGATGGAATGCTTGGGTTTTCTGCTGAGACTTTCACGAGCCATGCCATCACAACTCAGTGGTATTGGAATCTTTTCATCAAAAGTATTTATTTACGTGGCTATGTACTAATAAATTAGTCTTAAAATATGCTATTGACCATGGGCCAATGTCTAGAAGCTGTGGCTTTGTTAACATAGGTGTAAGGCACTATGCTGTCCTAGTTCTTTTTCATAACAAGCAACTAAGTCACATCCACAGGTTGTTTTGTCCTAGATTTGGAAAAAGAGAAGAATGGGTTAGGGTGGAATATCATATATTTGGAAGACCAAGGAAACTCTGTGTTCCCGTATGGTTGCTCTAAATGCAAAAGAGTTCCTTCCTTTTTTTAAATAATATCACCTACTCATTGTAGAAAATTGAAACATCAAAGAAAGGTATAAAAATTTTTCAACTACCACTTTTCACTTTACTGTCAGAATCTATCTCAGCATTTTACAAAACATCTTCCTAAGACCCCATTCTGTGTGTGCATATTTATGTGGCATAAGTGACATTCTGTATATAATGGTTTGCATTCTACTATTGACTCTCAAAATATGTTGTGGAGGATTTCTATATCAAAGAAAATAATATATAATAGCCACTGGAATTTAGTTAACTAGGTTTATACCTATTGACAGGCATTCAAGAGTTTTTTTTTTAATTTCAGTATCATTGATACGTGATCTTACATTGGTTTCAAATGAACAGCACAGTGGTTCAACAGTTACCCATATTATTAAATCCTCACCCCCTCTAGTGTGGTTATTATCTATCAGCATAGTAAAATGTTACAGAATCATTGACTAGTATTCTCCACATTGTACTACCATCCCCATGACTAACTTATATTGTGATTGCAAATTATTGTGCCCCTTTGTCCCCCTCACCTTCCTCCCACCCTAGCCCCTCCCCCTTGGTAACCACTAGTCACTTCTCAGTGTCTGTGAGTCTACTGCTGTTTTGTTCCTTCTGTTTTGCTTTGTTTTTATATTCCACAAATAAGTGAAATCATACGGTATTTGTCTTTCTCCACCTGGCATATTTCACTGAGCATAATACCCTCTAGCTCCATCCATGTTGATGGCAATAGGAGGATTTCTTTTCTTTTTATGGCTGAATAATATTCCATTGTGTATATGTACCACATCTTCTTTATCCATTCATCTGTTGATGGACACTTAGGTTGCTTCCTTATCTTGCAGATAATGTGGCAATAGACATAGGGGTGCATGTAATTTTTCAAATCTGGGATTTTGTTTTCTTTAGGTCAATCAGGAGTTTTCCTTTTTAAAAGAAGATTGTGCAAAAATTTGTCAGGTATACGTCTGTAAATGGAACTGGTTAGTCAAAGGGTATAAACATTTGTCATTTTGGTAAATAGAGCCACACTGCCATTCAGAAGATTTGCAGTCCTAATTATAAGATGAGATTGCTGTTTCTTACCCTTTAGTTAACACTGAACGATATCCATTTTATTCACCATTCATAGATACTACTTTGTTTTTAATTATTATTTTATTGTATTAATGGTTTTAAACATACTACATATAATCTGCCATCCCCAAATTTTATTTCCTGTATCCAGACTTGAAATATTCAACCTCCTACTAGATATCTTTTACTGGTCATTTAAACTTGTAAAATCTTCCTCTTATCTTTCACCCAAACTTGTTTCTTGCTTGCTCTTTCATATATTAGTTAATGGCTAATCTGTCCTACCATTGTTCAGGTCACAATCTGTGAAGCACACTGTTTTCTCCTTTCTATGTGTCCTGCTTCATATCCAAGTCCCTCAGCAAAACTGTTCATTTCCCTGATACATTCAGAAGTCAACCACTTCCCTGCAGTAGCTGCTTGCTTGGTTCATTGCTATTGCTTCTCTGGCTTCTCTGCTTTCCCTTGTCCCCCTGCATCCTCTTCTCAGTGCAGCTACCTTAGCATCCTGTTAAATGTCAGGTGAATCATGTCCATCTGCTCACAACCCATTAGACACTTTATATCTCTTTCAGTAAAAGACAAAATTCCTGTAATGACCAACCAGGCCCTGCAAGATTTGCTTCTGCTCTCCATACTTCCCCCAATACTCTGACCTCATCTCCCTACTTCTGTGCCTTTTCCACTTGGCTTCAAACATACTAGCCTCTGTGGTGTTTCCTACCTAGATTACCCAGAAAGAGACCCTCTGTTGCTCCTCTCTTCCATCTGGTCTTATCTCAAATGTTTCTTATTTACCAATGGATTTTTGTCAGCTGTTTAATTGTGCTTGCTGTATCATGCTGTGTGATCTTTTGAGCCTCAGATTTCTCCTCTATCAAATGGGGACAAAAATATTTCATTCGTCAAATTACTGTTAGAATTAAGTGAAATAGTTCGTGTAAATTTTTTAGCACAGTGTTTGACAGACACAAAATAAACATAGAATGAATGTTACCTAATGTTAGTCATAACATGAGCAAATGTTCAAAGGGAAAAGCAGCACCAAGGACTAAAAATCATCTGCAGTTCTTCAGCGAAGCTGAGGAAGAAGGGTAGGAGCAGCCTCCATTTTTCCAGTTTCCTTTGACTATGTTGAAAATATACCAGTGATAAAGGTTTTTAGTCTTTACCGAAATTACACATCGTTTTACTCTGCAAAGTAGATCCTGAGAAATCTCAGTGTGTATTCAGATTAGTGTTTTGAGATTATATGGACAATTTCCTTTATTGCTTATCAAATTTATAATTAGTGTGAGAATTAAAAAATATGGTTGTTTTCCTCCTGTGAACACAGTGTATTTGTGTTTATGATTTTATGGTTGAAGAAGAAACAAGATATTATCAACCTTCCTTCTTCCCTCTTTCACATCATGAATCCAGGCCCCAGTTACTGTGCTGACTGGCTTATCTAGATACTCCTGACTCACAGTTTCTTTCATCTGTAGACCCACTCTGAAGAGAGACCATTCCAATGTGAGGAATGTAAAGCTTTGTTCCGGACCCCATTTTCTTTGCAGAGACACCTGCTCATACATAACAGTAAGTCAAAATACAGGCAGTTGAGGACAAAAAATTATCTCACTCATTGTTCTTAAAAACTTTGGGAATGTATGCATCATAGAAGTGGACCTGTAAGTAGATATATAATATGATATTAAACATAAAAAGACTGATAATTCTGCCTTTCACTTTTTCTTCCTTTATCCTGCTTTATTTTCCCACAGTAAGATTAATCATTTTATGAGACAGTTCATTTACATCATTTTTTCCCACTACTTAAAGTTTGTGTATAAAACATGTCATATGTTCAGCAAGATATCTTGAAATTTGTTCTGAAATAGCTGTTTTTGTTCTCTTTAAATGTTGTGATTAAGGAAACATGTCTGACTTTAAAATCTGGCATGATTTTATTAGCTCACAGACTTTGAATCTGGAAAGGATCTGAGGACATGTCTAATTTAACCTCTTAATTTGAGGGGAATTGAGAAAATTGAGACTCAGAGAAACCCAGTGACATACTCAGGGTTCCACAGCACTGGGATGTCATCCGGGTCTCTGATAGTCAAGCTCTTGGCCTCCACATTACACTGTCCCCTGAATTCTTACTTCTTTTGGCAGGGGCATTTTTTTTCTTTTGGACTGAGTTAATACACACACACACAACACCATGAAAAGCTTGCCTCTGCAGTCAGAGCTAGTTTTAGAACAACACAATTTATAGCTGTATTGCTGAAGGACAGCACTTTATTTCAGAAAAGAAAATGTTATTGTTAAGCTGAGTTTTAAAGTGGGGTCTGTGTTTAGATGTTGAAGTAACCAGAGATATACTACAGTACTGTATCTACAATTAAAGAAAAAATGATGTAACATAGGTAATACTTACATTTCATGATTTTAATTCGAGTTTAATCAGTAGAACATCTTATAACACAAAGCTCCTACTGCTGATTACATTTTTAATATTTATGAGGAAAGCAAAACAATCAGTTTTGACAATTGACTGTACAAGACTGTATTAAATCTTGGAAGAAATTTTCTCTGGCCAAGTAGCAATATCTAAAATAATAAAGTTTTTAGGACTACCGAGTGGTAATGATTATGATGAAATTCATGTTTTCTATAGAAGAGAGAGTGTTATGATCTCCTGCCATTCTACATTAACCTTGCAGCTCTGGAGGAGTTGTTAGCACCACTTTCTACTTCCTGATAAAGAACTGCTATGCATTTAAGAAATTTGTCATGGAACGGCAGGAATTTACATCCCATTTCATTACTATTTGATTAAGAAAAATAATTATGAGCTGAATGGATTTAGAATAGGGATTTAGGCAAGTGGGCCTCATTCATACTATTAAGGCTTATATGGCTGAACTTGGCCTGATAGGAAATTTTTCTTTGGATAAAATTAAAAATTTTATTTTTAAATAACAACAAGGAATTTTTAATAGAAGAAATCTAATACTTTTGATTTCAGCTTATTTGTTCTCATCAACTTGAGACATAGGATTGAAGTGACCGAGTGTAGACTGTGCTCGTGCACTGTGTACTCAGTGTAATGTTGATCGGCACATCAGAGGCTTTATGAAGCTGCAGCAAAACATTTGGCGAGGAAAATCAACTTTGTATTTGAGTGAGTAAATGAGTTATTTAAGGTAAAGCTAAATATCAGTCAAGACTAGTGAGCAAAAAGGATGGGAAAACCAGAAATGGCTAAAATAGGGCAGGATACTAGATGTTGTTTCCACAATGTGAAAATTAAAATCCACCTGCTTTAGAAACTTACATCAGTAATCCGGCTCAGACTATGAAGACTAATTTGTCATCATTGTTGGAATTTATGGCTGTAATTAAAAAACCAAAAAGCAAGCTAGCTAGCTTCTTGGTTTTATGATAGGGAAAAATCCTGATAAGGTTAAGGCAAAGAAATCTGATAAAATCAGATAAAATCTCATATCAGAATTTAAAAATTCAGATAAAGAAATCTGAAATTAAAATATGAAAGAAGAAGGCAAGGGCACCCTTGGTATAGCTCAATGAGGTTTTTGTAGGGGAACCAATATTTTGATTTACTTGATAGTTTAATGGAAATGCTTTGATAGTTTATTGGAAATGCCTGGAGGATTTATTTTTTAAATTTCATTCTGTGTCTGAATAGATTTGGCATCATTAACATTTATAATCTTATGCCAACTGATATTTCCTCTTACTTCACTTGTTATGCATTTTATACAACTAAAATGTTTAAATAAACCTAAAAAGGTATATAAAGATAAACTAAGTTACAACAATAACACCCTGCAAGAAAAATGCACCATGGCAACCTAGAAGCACAGCTCTCAGAATCTACACGGTTCATGCATGGTTTGGATATGACTTTTTTTCAAGCATCCAAGCTCTAAGAGACTTTATGTTAAAGAGCCTTAATTCTGTCTGAAAGGACAAAGGGAGGGTAATTTGTCTTTTCCTTTTTTCTTTTTTCCTTCTTTTTGCCCTTCCTTCCTTAAATTTGGCATGAAGAAATAATAGGATCTTCACGTTTCTAAATTCATGCTAGTTATAGTAGAGGGAAGTTGGAAGAACTTGGCTGAATTTGAAGTCATCTCTTATTTAAATGTGGAAAGTTACTGTGTATTTGTCTCATAGTAATATAATATGTGAATCTGTGCTAATATAATAACTATCTAAAAAGGGAAAATATATTCAAATACTAGTCTGTCTTATTTATATAATCATGTGCTACATGTGTTTTGTTAACTTTCTAAGAGATATCACTGTCTTCTAGTTGTGCACATTCACTGCTTAAAATGTATTTAATATAGACACTGAAAGTTAGACATGTGTTAAGAAGAGCTACAAAGATAGCATTATATGAAAGTTACAAAGTAAAAAGTTTCTGGAGTTGCTTTCCCTGCAGGCCTAGGCTGTGTAGTGAGATGAAGGCGGACCCCCTGGCAGGTACCCAGGGGCTGTAGGGGACGAAAGGGTGGTTGCCACTCATGGTGCCCCTGCCCCAATCTGGCTGCCCCCCTGGGAGGCAGCCCCCCAAACTGTCTGAGAGCCTGGGAGATGAACCTCTTCCTCAGGTGTTTCACAGCAGACCCAGAGAGCCTCGGGTTCAGGTTCCTGAGGTAGTGCCGAGGAAGGAAGGGGTGTTGTAGCCCTCTCCTGTCCTGGGATGAGAGGGCCTGCCCCGGCCCGTTTCTGTCTGTCCTCAGGGGCTTCCCTCCCTGGTCTGGCACCTCTGACCCCCTCTGCCTACACCCTGTACTCTGAAGGCCGTAAGGATAGTGGTGGGATGGAGAGGCATTTAGGAGGGGCCCCCAAAGCAACTTACTCTACTTGACAGAGGCCTTTCGTCACCACAGGAATCTACTTACCTTAAACCCCAGCCCCTGCCCTAGAAATACATACTTTTAAAAAAGTTTCATGTTACCTTTAGAAAATTAGCTAGTTCAGTCCCCACATTATCTAGTTAAAGAGACTTAGAATATAAGAAGGTTAAAGAACTTCTTATTCACACCGTGAATTAGCAAATTTGGAACCAAATTTATTTGTGAAAAATTATCTTTTATGTTCATGATGTGTTGTTAGAGCCATAAAGCTAACCTTTTGGAGACACCACTCAGTCTGATACACATGAGGGGAATTAAGAGCACCCTGATGTTGCATCGTATGTTTCCCTCACTCGACTTTCTCATTTCTAAGGTGAGAGGACTTTCAAGTGTCATCACTGTGATGCTGCCTTTAAAAGGAAGGACACCTTAAATGTTCATGTCCAGGTGGTCCATGAAAGACACAAGAAGTACAGATGCGAGCTCTGTAACAAGGCATTTGTTACACCTTCAGTGCTTAGAAGTCATAAGAAAGTAAGTAGAAGCCTTCTGTGAGTTTGAATGCATTACATGTTTAGCATTATATGGGTAAGTATACTAATTACTGTGTGATAATCAGTTTTAATTTATCAACATGTTTACTCAGCAACAAATAAAGAATGCATGATTTATATCAGCTCTTCAGATGTAAAGTTTTCTTCTTTTTTTCAGAAGAGAGATATTTTTCTTATGAAAGTGAACCTAGATTTCAATATGGATTGTACACAGACCTAAACTATACTGATAGATGGGTCATAGAAAGTGTTTGATGAGTGGGAGCTCATCAGTTTTTATACATTTTTGGACTTTTAAAAAAAAGATATATGAGGAGTGCCTTAATAATTTTATTTTTCAAAGCTAACACAGATATTTATTGACAAGTTATTAGACTGAGCTCTTCTAGGATTGGAATGGTCCTTCATCTTGCATCTCTAGGACCTAGGGAGATTCCTGGTAGAGAACCAGGAACTTGATAAATATTTGCTCAACTCAAATAAAATGATTTTCTTACTTACAGTGATTTGAAGATTATCTTTTTTGTGTCATGCTTATTATCTAAGCAAATCAACAGGTTATTTTCATTTGTTATATCATTTTAGCCATGTCTTTAAAATAGCAAAATTCATATTATAACACATGCAGTTAAAGGTTTTAATGTCGACTTTAGGAATGAGTATGCAGTGTGGTAGTTTTCTGCTACTTAGTGTGTGCTGCTGAGCAAATGGGAAGTGACTCCCGCTTCGGTATGACTTTATTGTAGCGTTCTTTTCCTGTATCTTTAATGCTCGGTCATAATGATACCAACTTTTTTTCAAATCTCTGAATAGAAACCTTTCAACTTTCTTTTCTTGAATTACTCTTTTGCATGAACTTAATAAATTTTTGTTGTCTTTTAATCAATGGGGAAAAAGTACAGTGAAATTTTTAAAGAGATAGAGTTGTTTGTACAACTGCAATAACAGATTGTCACAGAGTATATTTTACAGAACGTTGTTCATTTTTATCTCATACATTTATCTAATATTTTCCTCATAGTGACGGTTCCATCCTTTCTTATCCGTATTTAAGATATTTTAGTATGTACCTACTAAGATACTTTTACATTAAACCAAAGGAACATTTTAGTTCTTTTCATTAATATCATCTGAATGTCCTTTTTGAAACTTATATCACTGACAAGTAATTTAGGTCTATAAGTGAACAATGTAATACCTGTGTAGCAGCAGAAGAAAACCTGTGGATTTAATAAAGATAATACAAATAAATTGGTAGTTGTCTATTTGGAATAAGCCAGTGTTATAATGATATATACAACTTCTAAACAACCTTACACTAATCAAGAAAGAATGGTTATATTTTGCCTGTTCTGTCAGGGAATGAGAAAAATATAGGTCTGTTATATGTTAAAATGTTATACCATTTCCTTTCAATTGAGCCATAATGTGGACCATGGGAGCAACAACTCTTACAGAGGTGTAAAGAGTGTAGAACTGTTTTGTATAAGAACTTGTAGTGAAAATGGAAAGTTAAGTACCTACCATGTACCAAATCAAGGAGATGTCTGCTGTAGACAGTGTCGTTGGCTAGCATAGAAGTTGATTAGATTATCTTTCTCAAACTTGAGTATAATATAAATCATTTTCAAAGGCAAAATATCTAAAAGGACACCAATGTTGACTAAGGTATTAAGTTTATAACCCTTTGAAAAAAATTAAAAATATAATAATGTATATACAAATGGAAGTCATAATTCAAACATGAACATTTACAAATTAAAGACCAGTAAGGCTATGAAATCAGTTATATTAACATTAACAATTAATTGAACATGGAAGATGAGAATGTATTGCTAAGTCAGTGGTTCTTTGAGGTTGTTAGGTGATGAGGTAATTGTCCACCTCTTTTTCCCTATCTCAGGCAGTGTGTCCCTCCTGGGAGTACACCATTTTTTTCAAAACCCTTCCTGTTTCTTTTTACATTATCCCATGAAGTTCAAATAGTAATACTTCCCAGTAATTTGCATTAAAACAAATGCAAACACAGGGCCTAGAAGCTCTGTTTTGTGGTGGTAACCCAGATGATCCATTATATGCCTTTATTAATTTTTAGATTATCATTGAATAAAATTCTAAAAACTGTCTCATAGGAAAGTGCAGGTATCTGAAGCATTTGCCTCCTTTTCCCTCCATTTTTCCTTCTTCTAAATTTAAAAAGCAATGGGACTTGAAAAGTAGCTCTGATCCCTCATTTATTGGAATGACTTATTTTGATGTTGGTAGAATAACTGGTCTCCCGGTGAGACTGTGAGCAAGTTGAAAATCCTTCACTTGCCTCCTCTTTTTGGAGAGGTCACTCTTTTTTCTTGAACTCCCTTAACATTTTATTGATACTTGCTTTTGATGATACTCATTCACCTTTCCTTGTGTGATTTATGCCCAGATTAAAGGTATGTTGGGAGCAGGAATGTTCTTTCAAATTGACTATTGAGTTAACATCTACTAATTTTAAAGATCAAATCAGATTTATATTCCTTTTTGCTTTGCAGTAAATCAATCTAGTCAGACAAGCATAATACAAGTAACAAATTACTTCATTGAGATTAATTCTGTCCTCAAGAGTTAAATACACACAAAGAATGTGAAAAATGCTTCTAAGGAAGTGTTTCTTGGTAGCAGTCAAGGGCAGCTGTGGTTTCACTGGCATATACTGGTTTTGTATAAATTAACCATTTTTAGTTGGGTACTACATAAAGGCTTAAAAAACAGACTGTAGAATTATTTTCAAATTAACACTAATGCATGATTCTAAGGGGTTTTTTGAACCAGTGGGAATACTCATGATAAATTGTTTAAAATCTCATTGTGATATTAAATCATTTTAATGAAACATAATACTGGGCAAAAAGGATTAATATTTGTCAGAGACACTTAATCATTTTTACCTAATTCTTCATATTTGGCCTCAGCACTTTTTATTCTTTTCCTTTTAGACACATACAGGAGAAAAGGAGAAAATTTGCCCTTACTGTGGCCAGAAATTTGCCAGTAGTGGCACACTGAGAGTTCATGTCCGTAGTCACACAGGTATGTAGATTGTATTTGGTGATAAGCACAATTTAGAGAAATCAAATTCTTCTAAGATAAGGAATATAGTAATAATACAAAATATATCCCATATTAAGAATTAATCCTGGCTGTTTTTTCTCCCTTAATGTTTCACAGAAACCAATTCCTTACTCTAGAAAAATTTTGACTGTGCATACTTTCCCAAATTAAGTTAAATATCTACAGTAGGAATAATATGATTAATGTTTGATCATGATATAACTTTGATATACTTTATGTACTATTCTAATGGATAGAATAGGGAATAGCAGTTTTACTTTTTATAGAAGGCTAAGCACCCTGTCTTAAAAATTCCTCCTGTCACTGGATTCAAGATGGCGGCACGAGAGGTGAGACAGAGAACTCCTCCCAAAACCACAAATAGTATGAAAATATAGTTAATTAATACAACCAACCTTAAACAGCAACAGGAAAGAAGGCTGCACCAGACTGCGTACAGACATCATGAACAGAGCAGACCTTGCGAAACAGGGTAACGTACCAGAGCCTTGATCCGGCGGGACCCAGGCCCTTTCCCCAACCCAGCTCACCAGCAGGACAAAGACAAATGGAGCAAGGAGGGGGTGGAAGCCTGGGACTAATGAACACCTACCCTGGAGAACTGCTTTGCAAGCAGAAACCTACACTGGGTGGTGCTCTGGAGGTTGGGGAGCTGGGACAAGGGGAGTGACTGAGAGACTGCCATTCCAGCCATTTGTGGAGGATGGGATCCACATTTGGCCACTCTGTGTCAGAGAAAAGGCAGGTGATCTGAGAGGCTTCCTAGCAGCGAGAGGGCTGCTGAAGGGGCAGGGTTTGCATGGAGCATACTGTGTGGGAGAAGGGAGAGCTGGACAAGGTTGTCTGAGTGCGCTCTGCCCAGCAGGTTGGGAACACTGAGGAGTGTTAGGTGCTCCATACCCTGGCTGGCTACTTAGCTCCAAGGCCCCCCACTGTGACATGCAGCCTCCCAAGCCTTCCTCCTGGCCTGACAGCACCGGCTTGCAAACTGGCAGTCACTGCACTGGCATCAGGCCAGCCAGAGGGAGGCCCCGCCTACAACAGCTAGAGACATCCAAGCACTGAGGCTTCCACCTGTGTGCTTGGCCCACTGGCTGTGATACTGGAGACAGGCAATGCAGACGGGAATCAGGAAACAGATCTTTCCTCCCCCCAGGCACCAGATCTGCTCCCCAACGACCCCAAACCTCACTCTAGGGGCTGAGCAGCTCCAGAGACTAGAGATTCTGGGCACTACAGGGCACCACATAGAAATATGAAATGTCAAAAGAACATGGTTCAGACCAAAATCTCACAAACCCCAGAAAAACGACCAAATGAAACTGAACTCACCAATCTTCCTGAAAGAGAGTTCAAAATAAAAATCATAAACATGCTTATGCAGGTACAGAAAATTATTCAAGAACTCAGGAATGAATTTAAGATGGAGATTCAATCATTAAGAAATTCAACATCTGAAATGAAACATATAATGGGAGGATTTAAAAGCAGATTAGATGTAGTAGAAGAGACAGTATATGGTATAGAAATTAGAGAAGAGGAATACAAAGAAGCTGAGGCACAGAGAGAAAAAGGAATAAGAATGAGAGAATATTGAGAGAACTGTGTGACCAATCCAAACAGAACAATATTCGCATAATAGGGGTTCCAGAAGAAGAAGAGAGAGAAAAAGGAATAGAGAGTGTCATTGAGGAGGTAATTGCTGAAAACTTCCCCAATTTGGGGAAGGAGATAATTTCTCAATCCATGGAGGTGCACAGATCTCCCAACACAAGAGACCCAAGGAAGACAACATCAAGACATATAATAATCAAAATCACAAAGATCAAGGATAAAGACAGACTTTTAAAAGCAGCCAGAGAGAGAAAATAGATCCCGTACAAAGGAAAACCCATCGGGCTATCATCAGACTTCTCAGCAGAAACCTTACAGGCCAGAAGGGAGTGGCATGATGTATTTAATGCAATGAAGCAGAAGGCCCCTGAACCAAGAATACTCTACCCAGCAAGGTTATCATTTAAATTTGAAGGAGGGAGTAAACAATTTTCAGATAAGAAAAAGCTGAGAGAATTTACCTCCCACAAACCACCTCTACAGTGCATTTTGGAGGGACTCCTATGGATGGAAGTATTCCTAAGACTAAATAGATGTCACCCAAGGGCTAGACAAAGAGTACAGAATATGATTCATAACATACAAAGAATGGAGGAGGAAGAAAAATGAGGAAAAGAAAACCTTTACATTGTGTTTGTAATAGCATACAAAGTGAGTTAAATTAGACTGTTAGATAGTAAGGAAATTACCCTTGAAACTTTGGTAACCACAAATCTAAAGCCTGCAGTGGCAATAAGTACATACCTATCAATAATCAAGCTAAGTGTAAATGGTTTGAATGCACCAATCCAAAGAAATAGTCACTAAATGGATAAAAAAACAAGACCCATCTATATGCTGCTGACAAGAGACTCCTTCAAACCCAAAGTCATATACAGACTGAAAGTAAAGGGATGGAAAAAGATATTTCATGCAAATAATAGGGGAAAAAAGCAGAAGTTGCAGTACTTGTATCAGACAAGACAGACTTCAAAACAAAGAAAGTAACAAGAGACAAAGAAGGGCATTACATAATGATAAAAGGGTCATTCCAAGAGGAGGATACAACTATTATAAATATCTGTGCACCCAACACAGGATCACCTACACATGTGAAACAAATACTAACAGAATTAAAGGGGGAAATGGAATGCAATGCATTCATTCCAGGAGACTTCAACACAGCACTCACTCCAAAGGACAGAACAACCAAACAGAAAATAAGTAAAGAGACAGAGGCACTCAACAACGTATTAGAACAGATGGACCTAACGGACATCTACAGAACACTTCATCCAAAAGCAACAGGATACACATTCTTCTCAAGTGCACATGTAGCATTTTCAAGAATAGATCAGATGCTAGGCTACAAAAAGAACCTCTGTAAATTAAAAAAGATTGAAATTGTACCAACCAGCTTCTCAGATCACAAAGGTATGAAACTAGAAGTAAATTGCACAAGAAAATGAGAAAGCCTACAAACACATGGAGGCTTAATAACATGCTCCTAAATAATCAATGGATCAATGACCAAATAAAAACAGACATCAAGCAATATATGGAGACAAATGACAACAATAATTCAATACCGCAAAATCTGTGGGATGCAGCGAAGACCATGCTAAGAGGGAAATATATTGCAATACAGTCCTACCTCAGGAAAGAAGAACAATCCCAAATGAACAGTCTAAACTCACAAATAATGAAACTAGAAAAGGAAGAACAAATGAGGCCCAACGTCAGTAGAAGGAGGGACATAATAAAGATTAAAGCAGAAATAAATAAAATTGAGAAGAATATAACAATAGAAAGAATCAATGAAAGCAGAAGCTGGTTCTTTGAGGAAAAAAAACAAAATAGATAAACCCCTAGCCAGACTTATCAAGAAAAAAAGAGAATCTACACACATAAACAGAATCAGAAGTGAGAAAGGAAAAATCAGTACAGACACCACACAAATACAAAGAATTATGAGAGAATACTATGAAAAATTATATGGTAACAAACTGGATAACCTAGAAGAAATAGACAACTTTCTAGAAAAATACAACCTTCCAAGACTGACCCAGAAAGAAACAGAAAATCTGAATAGACCAACTTCAAGCAAAGAAATTGAATCGGTACTCAAAAATGACCCAAGAACAAAACTCCTGGACCAGATGGTTTCACTGCTGAATTTTATCAAACATTTAGTGAAGACCTAATACCCATCCTTCTTAACGTTTTCTAAAAATAAAAGAGGAGGGAATACTCCCAAACTCTTTCTACGAGGCCAACATCACTTTAATACAAAATCCAGGTAAAGACTCCACCAAAAAAGAAAATTACAGACCAATATCCCTGATGAACGTAGATGTAAAAATACTCAACAAAATATTAGCAATCCGAATTCAAAAACACATCAAAAAGATCATCCATCATGATCAAGTGCGATTCATCCCAGGGATGCAAGGATGGTACAATATTCGAAAATCCATCAACATCATCCTCTGCATCAACAAAAAGGACAAAAACCACATCATCATCTCTGTACATGCTAAAAGGCAGTCGACAAAATTCAACATCCATTCATGATAAAAACTCTCAACAAAATGGGTAAAGAGGGCAAGTACCTCAAAATAATAAAGGCCATATATGACAAACCCACAGCCAACATACTTAACAGGGAGAAGCTGAAAGCTTTTCCTTTAAAGCAGGAACATGACAAGGATACCCACTCTCTCGACTTTTATTCAACGGAGGTCCTAGCCATGGCAATCAGACAACACAAAGAAATAAAAGGCATCCAGATTGGCAATGAAGAAGTCAAAGTCTTCCTGTTTGCCAATGACATGATGTTGTACATAAAAAACCCTAAAAAATGCACTTCAGAACTACTAGATATAATATCTGAATTCAGCAAAGTTGCAGGATACAAAATTAATACACAGAAATCTGTTGCATTCCTATACACTAATGATGAACTAGCAGAAAGAGAATTCAGGCAAACCATTCCATTCACAATTGCTTCAAAAAGAATAAAATACCTAGGAATAAACCTCACCAAGGAAGTGAAAGACTTATACTCTGAAAACTACAAGACACTCATGAGAGAAATTAAAGAAGATACCAATAAATGGAAACACATCCCTTGCTCATGGATAGGAAGAATTAATATTGTCAAAATGGCCATCTTGCCTAAAGCAATCTACAGATTCAATGCAATCCCTATCAAAATACCAACAGCATTCTCCAATGAACAAGAGAAAATAGTTCTAAAATTCATATGTAACCACAAAAGATCTCGAATAGCCATAGCAATCCTGAGAAGGAAGAATAAAGCAGGGGAAAGTACACTCCCTGACTTCGAGCTCTACTACAAAGCCACAGTAATCAAGACAATTTGGTACTGGCACAAGAACAGACTCATAGACCAATGGAACAGACTAGAGAGACCTGATACAAACCCACACATATGTCATCAACTAATATACGATAAAGGAGCCATGGATATACAATGGGGAAATGACAGGCACTTCAACACCTGGTGTTGGCAAAACTGGACAGCTACATGTAAGAGAATGAAACTGGATTATTGTCTAACCCTATACACAAAAGTAATCTCAAAATGGATCAAAGACCTGAATGTAAGTCATGAAACCATAAAACTCTTAGAAAAAAACATAGGCAAAAGTCTCTTGGACATAAATATGAGCAACTTCTTCATGAACGTATCTCCCCAGACAAGGGAAACAAAAGCAAAAATGAACAAGTGTGACTATATCAAACTAAAAAGCTTTTGTACAGCAAAGAACACCATCAGTAGAACAACATGACACCCTACTGTATGGAGGAATATATTCATAAAGGGTATCTGATAAGAGGTTGACATCCAAGTTATATAAAGAGCTCATGCACCTCAACAAACAAAAAGCAAATAAGCCAATTAAAAAATGGGCAGAGGAACTGAACAGACACTTCTCCAAAGAAGAAATTCAGATGGCCAACAGGCACATGAAAAGATGCTCCACATCGCTAATCATCAGAAAAATGCAAATTAAAACCACAATGAGATATCACCTCATACCAGTCAGGATGGCCACCATCCAAAAGATGAACAACAACAAATGTTGGTGAGGATGTGGAGACAGGGGAATCCTCCTACACTGCTGGGGGGAATGTAAAATAGTTCAACCATTGTGGAAAGCAGTATGAAGGTTCCTCAAAAAACTCAAAATAGAAATACCATTTGACCCAGGAATTCCACTCCTAGGAATTTACCCTAAAAATACAGCAACCCAATTTGAAAATGACATGTGCAGCCCTATGTTTATCACAGCACTATTTACAATAGCCAAGTAATGGAAACAACCTAAGTGTCCATCAGTAGATGAATGGATAAAGAAGATGTGGTATATATACACAATGGAATATTATTCAGCCATTAGAAGAGAACAAATCCTACCATTTGCAACAACATGAATGAAGCTAGAGTGTATTATGCTCAGTGAAATAAGCCAGGCAGGGAAAGACAAGTATCAAATGATTTCACTTATCTGTGGAGTATAAGAACAAAGAAAAAGCTCAAGGAATAAAACATCAGCAGACTCACAGAACCCAAGAATAGATTAACAGTTACCAAAGGGAAAGGGACTAGGGATGATGGGTGGGAAGGGAGGGATAAGGGGAAAAAGTGGCATTACATTTAATTACCACACATAATGTGGCAGAGTGCACGGGGAAGGCAGTATAGCACAGAGAAGAGAGGTAGTGATTCTATAGCATCTTACTATGCTGATGGACAGTGACTGTAAAGGGGTATGTGGTGGGGACTTGATAGTAGGGTTAGTGTAGTAACCGTATGTTCATGTAATTGTATGTTAATGATAGCAAAATAAGAAATTAAAGAAAATCCCTCCTGTAACTCACATCAAATATGGCCTTTTCAAATTTAAAAAAAGTCCTTGGAATGTTGCTTGAATGCTATTGGATTTTACTGGATACAGGGTTGATAAGACCATAACCATCTGTTATACCGTGGAATGCTTCCTAAAGTATCCCTTCATTTCTTGGGATTTCCTGTGCAGTTTCTCCCATGAAAAAGGGCTGTGCCCTAGTGAAGGGTGAATGAACAACTAAATATTCTTGAAAGGATACTGGCTCAATTTTATCTACTATGCAGATAAGTACTTGAAAAGGTTTGAAAGATGGCTCTTAAATTTGATAGCGGATGATTTTACATGAATTTAAACAGTCTGTATAACTGGACTATATATGGTACACTGTAACTGGATTACATTGCTGAAGGTTTCTATTCAAGAATGATAGTATTTGGCTTTCTTTACCATTGTATCACCAGCGCCTAATACAGTGTCTGGTACAACAACTGTTGTGAATGAAGAAATGTAAAGTAGACCAAAGAATCAATATGTGATATTATGCATGGGTAGAGGAAAGGACAGCTGTGGAGCCTGATTATTTTGGAGCATTTCTGGCTACAGCTAAAAGGCCTAAGGTCAACTTAGTATTTGTTATCTTAGAATAGCCTTTTAAATACTTTTAAATGAAACATACAACCAAGAACAGATCAAGCATTATATTTGATGGCTGTGGTATAATGGGTGTCCTAAAGAAAGACAGGTCTTCTTACTTAGAAGTATCCAGAGAAAGTGAGGTTTTCAGGACCAAGTCCAATATGTGTAGCAGAAAGCAAAGAACCACAAAAAAGAAAAGTGGGGAGAAGCAAAAAGAAAGGAGCAGCAGAGAGCCATGGAGCCACGATAAGGGCAGGTAGGTTTAAAGTAGTGCCAGAGGCTTGTAGCACTATGTCTGGATTGTGCAGAAGAAGCAAGTAAATGATGAAGATAGAAGAGAGAGCTCTGAAGTCGGGGCCCAGCCCCTGCAACCTAACGTAATGTTTGACGTCATTGGGCACCACTCTCTTACGTGTATTGAGGGCTGTGGCAACTTGTGATGTTCAATAGCCTTCCATTCAGTAATTCTTAGAAAATGTCTTTGTGCCACCCTGAAAATATAACTTACACTTTGCTCAGCTGATTTCATGTCTGTATGTGTGTGCTTGTGCCTATAATTTGTTCATGGAAGGATGGCAAGTAGGAAATGGGGAGAATGTATTATTTCTGCGTATCACAGTAATAAGTTTATAGTAATGTCCTGAGATAGCATGAGGTAATTGAATTATGTTTGGTATAGTGTGCCTGTAAAAAGCAGAGATTATATTGTTCAGAATGTATTAAAATACATATTGCATCTCTGAAAAGATGAATCCAGTCAAGTAGAACATTTGATTATTCAAAATAATTCCATCCTTGAGAATTTGGTGTACCTACATCTTATTTTGCTTGTAGGAAGCATTGGCAATGGAGAAGAAAAAAGTGCTTAAACTAGTAATTGCCTCTAAAATTTTAATTATAATTATCCTGTACAGAATTGCAGTAAAAATAAGAAGATTATTTTTTGAGCTCAAAGAACTCACTCTGATAAAAATATTAAGTATATGTAGTAGATTTTTGGTGTTGTCTGGTATTATGTTCTGTATTATTTATAATCTAAAGAGTATTCTGAAATCCAAATCATTTTATGTCTGATTTGCTTATTGTGTGCATCACCCGATGCCAAATGTTGTGCAGATTCTGACACACTGAATGTGGCTCCTGATCAAGAGACCGGCCTCCTAAATTCAGACAACAGCATTAAAGGCATAGTCAGCCAACATGCACGTTTAAATAAATAAAAATAAAAATATGAAATAATGTAAATGTGTATATCCATACAAATAATTCTATAATTATTTATTTACAATTGTTATTATAAATAGGTTCTTCTGTTTAAAATCAGACTTACTTCATTTTCACATTTCACAGTTCTTTCTGGGGTTATTTTGATGTCAAAACTATGTCCTTGGGGTCAACCACCTGGCAGCACGGCTGGGGCGGAGTCTGAAGCGGTGGGTGCCCAGCAGCGTTGGTGACTGCTAGAGGCCTGGCTCGTGGCTGGGATCTGGGCTTCCACGATGGTTTCGGCACGGATTTCTTCTCCCCCATGAACAAATGACACTTTTGCTTCTTTTACTTACTTTGTCCTACCCCCCAAATCATGTGTACCCACTTATCCTCCCCTGATAAAACCCAGCTCAGTAAATACATGCGCTTAGTGGGATAACGTGGAATAATGGGTGTCCTAGAAAAGACAGGCCTTCTTACTTAGAAGTATCTAGAGAAAGTGAAGGATTCAGGACAAAGTCCAATACGGTAGTAGTAGAGCTACACAAGACAGTAGATCTCTCCTTGAGTTCTGTAAGTTAATTTTTTTCTCACCATTATTTTCCCTTATAAAAAAATCATGTGATTTTATTCAGCCCTTTCCCACACTAGGTCTAACAATTTAATTCATGCTATACCTTGACAGAGGTAAGGGGTCACGACGTCTTCTGTAGGAAGTTTTTAGTTCTATACTCTTAGGGAGTGTGCGGTGAGGTGGTGAGGACTGAGAGTGAAGAGGGGCGGGGAATGATCAGGACAGACAGCTGGCGCAGCCACTGTGGAATGGGGCCCCTTGGACGATCAGTGCTCACATGTTGACCTTAACTGTCCGATTATCTTTTTTTTTTTTTTTTGGAAGAGCAAGGTACAGTCTTTTATTTAGAGATAGACTGAAAGGACAGAGCTCCGGGCTCACGCCAGGAGAGGACAAGAGAGTCCCTATCCAATTATCTTAAAAATAATTGAGGGCTCTGGGAAGCTGTCATCTATGTGGGTTATATCTGTAGTTGCTTACTATGTTAGAAATTAAAACTGAGAATAATTTAAAATTATTTATTAATTTGTTAACAATAGCAGTAATAAATCCATTACATGTTAATTTAAACATTACAGAAAATAACTACACTTTCCTTATAAAAAATAATTTAGTGAGAAGGGGGCACTGTTTTACATTTCTGAAAATCTCTTTAATATCTGGTTCAAGAGGAGACAGCTAGATTGTTGTATCTGTCCCTTCATCCTGCTGTAGTATGTTCTTTCGGTTGCAAAATTTGCAGAATTTGAAAGAGTGTCTGGTTTCACAGAGATACATAGTTATAAGGGGAGGGTTTTTAAATAGCTTTTGCAAATTCTGGATATTACTTGTTATGACACTTAAACTTAAAAAAAGCGGTTGTTTTTTTTAAAGGCTTGCTGTTGTGCAGAACCTAAAATTTCTTCAGTGAATTCCTATTCTGTTACACTGGTGTATCTTGCGCTTTGAATGAACCTTTACCATGCATAAGTTGGTAACATGCACAGATTATTTGGAAAATATTGGCTCACTGAGTCATACAGCTCTTCCACATGGGTTAATGTCATCACAGATCTCATTAGGCAAGTCTAAGTAGTTGGAAGACTTCAGACACATGGAAGCAGACACAAATTTTCCAAAATTCTGAATTTGCTTTGACTGCTGTAATTCTTGTATTTATTAAAAAATACTGCCACTTGCCCCTTCTTTCCTTTCTTTCTTCCTTTGAAAATGACAGGCTCACTTCTTTTATTCTGAAAACACAAATGTTCACCAAGTCTGAATAACCATAATTTGTCTGTCAGTCATTTTGTTTCCAGTAAAAACAGTGTCGCATGAAAACTGCTAATTCAGCTCATGATTCAGACACATGGTGCTTTTCCTTGAGATAACTTTAGGGTATCAATATGCATTATAAGTGCTTCCCATTTCACGGGAATATTAAAAAATATTAAAAACCTGGTACTCAAGAATTATAAAAGTCGTTTTGACTTTGCATATGTTGTGAAAGAGTCTGGAATTCCTGAGGAGTACACTAACGCTACTTGGGGAAATAATGCTCTAGGTGGACCCCATAAACAATGGTAAATGTCTAGGAAAATAGGAACATGGGAGAGAGTGTGTGTGTGTGTGTGTACATGTATGTATGTATATTTTGGGGCCAGGTGAGGTGCAAGAGGCAGAGAGGAATATGTTGGTTCGTGCAAATAAAGACCCAGCTGCCAGAGGCCATCCTGTTGAACTGGGACCATCCATCTTACCTGATCACTTAGACTGGCAGTGCTTCCAGCTGTAACCCTGGCTTTCTTTGTAAGTTCTCAGGTTCTGCTGTCGCTCATGCTACTGAGACATGTCGATGTCCATTGTCATTGTCTTTGCTGGAACCTGGGCTTTGAAAAGGCATTGACGAGTAGGAAGTTCATCAGCGGCACCCTTTCATGGATAGTTTGTTGCTGGGCTGATAATGTTATGGTTATGACTATACATAGAAAAACATCTAAAGCTTTTCAAATGTGGACAATATTTGTAGGTATACTGAAAAACTTACCTCTAAAATTGGCCTGCAGATGCCAAAAGATAGGACCTTGCTAAAAGATTATCCTATCAGTGAGATATTTGCTGATATTTGACATTCTGCAGTCAAAGAGTTTAGAGAAGTTGGAGTTATAATGAGACTAAGTAACTTCCCCCACCTATGTAGCTGCCCTACTTAGTAGAAACTAATGTCTCAATGTGTTTCCTTCCTGCTCTACCTTCTCCACCATGGGAAGTGGCTGTGCGTAATGGGAAGAGCAGGGCTGTGGAGACAGCAGACTTGGATTCAAATCCTGGCCCCCACCACTTACTAGTTGTGTGCTTTTGAGCAAACTACTTAACTTCTCGGAGTCCATTTTACCTTATAGGTCCTTTATGAAGAATAAATTGATTCATGTCTATAAAATAGTGCAGCTTCAGAGTAAATAGTCAGTTAATTGTCGTAAGTATAATCTCTGAAATCCTTCTGTAGTATTGCCACTTAACACTGCTTTTCCAAAAGTTAAGTGAATTGTGTTCTTTAACATTGGTTGGCGTGAATGGATGCAAATGCCAAGTGCAGGGGAGGATTGTTTCCTGAATAACCAGCTTCATAGCTTATGTCTTGTTCACGTCCCCCTCACAGCCTAGTTCTTTCAACAGGAAGACTTATATTCTTTAAATACAAACAGACTTTTTGTTGTTTCATTTGTTTTGTTTTTTGCTTATAGTTAAACTGCTCAGAGAAAACTCAGACTTTCATCAAGTAGAATATCATTATGCCATGCTTAGCCATCTTCTTGAAAAAGGGATTCCATGAAATTTGCTATGCTTTTGGATTTTTCAGAAGTTTTCTTTGAAGTACACTGGAAAATGTATGTATCCTTTATAAAAGAAGGTGAAAAGCCTTTATAAGGCTCACCCAGTCTTGCTATTATCCTACTTAAAACCTTTCTGTTGTTTCCCCTTGCCTTGGGCAAAATGACTGTTTCTTGCCTATCTCATGAGACTCATCAGCTACCAGCCCCTCTTGCAGTTAACATAATAGGTTCATTTACTGGGTCCTTTCATTTCCCTCCAGTCTACAGTTAGATGTTATTTCTCCTGACCATCCCCTACCCCCACCACATTAGGTTGACGTGCTCTGTTTCATACTTCTCTCAACATAGCATCCTTCTGAGTGCTCTCACTTCTTTAGTAGTTTGTAGGTTTTCTGTTCCTTAGAGCTGTGCTCATGTCTGATACTTTACTTGTTGACTACTCAGAGTACTGCCTGACACAGAGAAAGAACTTAGTAACTTCTTCTTGAATACATTTTTGAAAAATCAACAAATAGATTGCAGTGGCAAGTATGCCAGCTTCATAGTGAGAATTCCTGGATTCAAATCAATTTAATTGACCAAAAATCATTTTTCATATAATAACTACAGACATCTGTGAAATTCACTTTGAGAGATGCTAATATCAAAGAATAAAATTGCTAACTGCTCCCCCAGTCTTATCAACTGAGCTTTCTCACAATATAAAGTTAGGTCTTTGCTTTCCTTCCATTTTCACGTTACTGCTTTGCCTGAAGTTGGTGGGAAGCAGATTGTATAACAGATAACAGTTAACATAGTTCAAGATCAGCTCTCCAATGCATATCAAATTACAGCACTTAAATGAGGGAATAAAGAGCTATATTTAGCCAACCAGCATTCAGTCTTACTGTGACTCCTGTTAGCTTGGAATTCCCTAGTTTGTAAAAAAAATTTCATTGGAATAAAGCTAGAAGAAATTGGTCCTGACAAATGCCCCACCATTTTGTTTGATGAGGTCAATTCTGTAGGAATTGGATTAATTACAGACAATTGTATAGCATAGTTCAGTCTCTTGCACCATGTACCCTCTTAACTAGTAGAGGTTTGGGAGCTCCTATTGTTTATTATATATTTGGGTTTTCCATGACTTGTGATGAGGTTACATCCTGATAAACCCATCATAAGTTGAAAATGTTATAAGGAGAAAATGCATTTCATCCCACCTATGTAGCTGCCCTACTTAGTAGAAACTAATGTCTCAATGTGTTTCCTTCCTGCTCTACCTTCTCCACCATGGGAAGTGGCTGTGCGTAATGGGAAGAGCAGGGCTGTGGAGACAGCAGACTTGGATTCAATTGTCTTTGCTGTTGCTATTTTCCTACCGAATACTATAGCTTAGACTAGCCTATCTTAAATATGCTCAGAACACTTTTTTAGCCTATAGTTGGGCAAAAACAATCTAACACAAAGCCTATTTTACAACAAAGTGTTGGGTATCTCATAGTTTATTGAATACTGAGGTGGGAAAGAGAGTGGTCATATGAGTACAGAGGTTGTCTATCCTCATGATCACGTGGTTGCTGAGGCCCGCTGCCATTGCCCAGCGCCATGAGAGTGTGTCATGATGCATATCGCCAGCTCAGGAAAAGGTCGAAATTCAAAATTTGAAGTACAGTTTCTACCAAATGTGTATTGCTTTTGTACCAACATAAAGTAAAAAAAATCACAGGTTGAACCACTGTAAGTTGGGGACTGCCTATAAGTCTCTTCTCAGGTATGATATACTTTGTTAATCTGGTCCATGAATAGATTCTAAGCTGAAGGGCAGGGCTTCAGGCTCAGGTTTTTTATCATGTTTGTTGGAGGAGGGAAGTTCTCTCAAATATTATCTAAGGTAACCCTTTCACAGCCAGTGTGATAGGCTTCTAAAAACATTCTTATTTTCTAGATGATGAGGAAGCTGAGATTCAGAGAAGCAAATTATCTAATCAGTCAAGCTAAGATCCAAATCTTTTTATTTCAAATTCTATTTGACATTTTTGCTATCTCTTGTTTTTTGCTACACAGCTGTAATGATTACCACAAGAATTACAAAAATTCTATAAATTCTATAAAAAAATGAGGAGTGAAATTCTAACAGTCATATTATTTTAGTCGTGTGAAAGTTTTATGTCTTAGATCCAAATGAAAGATGTTTTGATTTTATTAACTGTCACATGTTCAATAACTCCTGAGGCATCTTTATAGTGAGCAATAATATATAGAGAAAATGATTAATTTTGTTTCCTCAGATTCCTTTTTTGTAAAAATTGACTTTATATTTTACAGCAGTTTTAGGTTCACAGCAAAATTGAGGGGGTACAAATTTCTCCATCAATTGTACCCCCCACTACATGCATAGCCTACCCATTACCAACAGCTATCCCCTCAACCAAAGTGATAGTACATTTGTTAAAACTGATGAACAAATTATATTGACACATTGTAATTACCCTAAATCCATAGTTTACATTGCAGTTCATTCTTGAACTGTACATTCTATGGGTTTGGATAAATGGATAATGACATGTATCACCCTTATTGTTTCATTTAGAGTAGTTTCACTACCTTTAAAATCCTCTGTACTCTACCTATTCATCCTACAACCCTCTGCCCTGGCCTGGCAGCCACTGATCTTTTTATTGTCTATATAATTTTACATTTTCTAGAATGTCATATATTTGGATAGATTATGTTTTTTACTTCCAGGAAATGATGATTAATTGAGAGTTGGACCTTTTAGTGAGGTGGATATAATTGGAATACACTGCACTGTGAGGAAATTTTTAAAGAGGTAATAGTCTTCACTGTTTTCCCATTATGTTGAGTCAATTTCATTTTGGTTTCACAGTAATCAAACTGTCTATTAATATTTTGGGAAGTCAGTTCTCTTTTTTATAACATCATATAAACACTATGTTTTACAAAGAGGGACTATGACTCCAGTGATGTTTTTTTCCTTCTAGTTTGCCGATTGCTATCTTTCATCACTTCCTGTCTAGTGTAGCGACAGTATCACTTTGTGTAACATTAAAGGCAGTTTCCTTCACATTAATTTTCTTAGAACAGGTCTTTCTTATTTTATTGTCTTATGACTAATGGTCATTCTGTAGGACAGTGATAACTTAGCTATTGGATTTCCACATGTCAGTACTAGAAGGAAGTCTTAGTATTTATGTCTCAGCTGTAATTTTTTGCTAATGGCTTTAAACATTTTTAAAAATTCCCCCAATGCCTTCATGTTTTGATTGATTTTGTCCTTTACTACCTTGATAACCAACCAGATGTATCTTTGCTTCACTTTCTTTCTTCTCTGGCTACTCTTTCCTCCTCTAGGTCTGTTACCACCTCTGTACTACTAGGATGAAGTCTGACAAAACATAAGGTTTTCCATTAACTTTGAAAATGTTATTTTTCACAAACCTTGTATCTACCTTCTAAAGTCCATTCATTCTTCTTAATTAGATTATTATAATTAAGGCATGCATGAGAAATATGCACATCTGCATTTATAGATTATTAAAATACGATGGTCTTCCCTTTTAAAATAATAAGGAATTTTAGTTCAAGTCTCTTAACTGAACTAATGCCCAGTAAAATACAGTGAGGTTGCACAATAAGTAGGTAGTTCATCTAGAACTAAACTAGGCTTAAACCTTTTCCAGTGTACCACATTGCTTGCATTTTTTAATCTCGTTCTTTAACATATCTCTTAACTCTTACTGTTACTCTTGGACTTACCTTAGAATTACATGCATTCCTTCCATAATGTTTGATGATACTATCTTGTTGATGTATCAACCAATTGAGGATAATAGTCTCAACTTGGAAGCTTGAGGCTCTATAGTTTGTTTTTGATGGTCTGAGAACTTAACTCCAGTTATGGAGAAGATTTCCTACAACACAATCAACTATCTATAATTCGTTACTATTTAATATCTGGTTCATATTTAGACTGTGAATCTTGGAGTCAGATTACAGGCTTTCAAACTTCAGTTTATTTATTTCCTCCCTGTGTGTGAGCTTTAAGTAAGTTGTTAGCTTCTTCACAGCTTAATTTCCTCATCTAAAAAATGGGGGAAATAGCAGTCCCAATGTCACGGCATTGCTGTGAGGAGTAAATGAAGGTGTGTGTGAGGCACTGCGCAGAGGGCCCTGCACTGTGTAAGTGTGCGGCAGTGTTAGCTCGTGCTGCCCACATTGCCGTGTGTTTTGTTTTTGTTCTTGCTGCCTGTGTTTACGGCACATACTCATATTTCCTTGCTATATGGTCTGATCCTCTGTCCTCAGTGTCATCATCATCATCTTTTTCTAACCTTTAGCAGCAGCGTGTAGATCATGTGTAGAATATAGATGAGCGCTTGCTGTCAGGCGGGGCTGGTTTGGGGTGAGTGAGGGTGCGAGCACTGTGTGCGGCCATCCCCGCCACTGAAGGTGGTGCTCAGGTCCACGGCTGGCAGGCAGCTCTGTAATTTATCATCCGGTTCCTCTGCTAGGATGACGGAGATGGCACCCCGTGGGGCAGCTGAAATAGTAGAGCACATTCTCTTGTTGGTTTACAGCTTCTTAGGGTCAGTGAGAGCAGGGGTTAATTCTGCAAGGGAATCCATGGACTGTGACATGAATTCCATCAGTTGTTCATAAATTATGACAGAAATTCTAGGAGCTGCTTTTGGGGTTTTAAGGCTCTGGGCCAGAAGGTTAATTACTTGCCTATAGTTCCAACAAACTTTCCATGTTAACAGATACCGGCTGTGCTGGCCCTTCTGTTCCAGGCTTGCTTGCACACTGTTATTTGAATGTAGTAATAAATCACTGTGTTAGGAAATATTTAATTTTTTTTTAGTAAATACCTGTGATCAGTTTAGAAATAAAGGATCAGTATAATTTGATTATACTTGGATTTTAGGCAGTGTTTTTCCAACATTTTCTAAAGGAATTTATACATTCTTTAAACAATATTCAAAATTTTAAAAATAATAGGCATAATTGTAAATAACTACAGGAGAGTATGATACTTATTAATCAACAAAAAGATGGTGAAAGTAATTATAAACACAGATGAAAACTTAAAGCATGTTTTTAACATTTTAAGAATTAGATAACCTTCATATGTTGAGAGGGAATTTATTTTGCTATGCTTATTTTCTACGTGGTTAATTACTAACATTAGGCCATATCAAATACTCTCTTAGCTGCAGATAATCTGAATTAACAGAATAGTTGTATAGCAGTGTAGAATCTGCATAACTGAGTAAAATAAATGAGCAAAATAATTGATTTTCTCAGCATCACACTTTGAGAGCCTCAGATTTTCCCTAAAGAAGTCTTATTCATAAAGTCTCGAACTGCATGATTTTGTTTTCTCAGTGTTATTTTGACACATCAAATAACTATTGATTACCAACCACATCAGTGGAATGTACTGTCCCCACCACCCCTCTTTTTCTGCACTCAGCTCCTCCTAGTTTATTTTGGGTCAGTGACAAGCATATATAACAACTTAAAAGAGAGACATTCATTTTGACTTTCATTGGTGGTTACCTATTTTCTTTTTCCTTCTTCAAAAACATCAAAGGCTGTAGTTTTTAATGCAAAAATTATATTGCTTATGTCAAGGTTTGCCATAGGCTGGAACGTGAGGAACAGAGGGAAGAGAGAGGGAGTGATATTTGTCTTGGAATATAGTTATGAACAGTCACAAAATGAGTTAATAAGATAGTCACAGAAATGGATCATTTAAAATATACCATCATTGATGTAATTCCCTTTCTATTATTTATTCTTTTTTTTTTTTTGATATACTGGGATCCAGAAATGGAAGTAGCCTAGGCAACAGTTTTCATCAGCTGTCTCAGCAGCTGTATCTATTGGCAATTTATTAGATACTATGATTAATAGCTGCTTCTATTAAATTTGGGACACTAACATTTTCCTTTAGTTTAGGAAAACTAAAGAAAGGAGATCTGATTTCCTCTGATATGTGCTTTCTGCTGCCATGGCTACCATTTGCCCCCTAAGACCAACTTCTTTCTGTATTGTTTTTCTTCAGCTCTGAATTGTACTTCAGGACTGAGGAAGGTTTTATGCATCTCTGATTTGGGGGTAAAGAGAATACTTTTCTGGTTTCTTGCTTCTCAAAGTTACATGGTGTTGAGTCTTCCTTGCTGGCACTTTGAACAGGAAAGCCCCTCTGTGTGCAGGCGCCTGAGGTTCAGTTATTCAGCCCTCTAGGGCCACTGCTCACAAACTGTGCTCGTAAATACTGTGTTAAATAAAACTTCTGGTAGAAATTCCCAGAAATGGGAAACTGCTGGGTAAAAGGATTAATGATTGTCCCGCCAGAGTCTGACTCCCTAACAACAAAACCAAACCAGTAATTACCTTACCTTACTTTACTTGCCTACCTTGAAGTGTCCCTTATCATAGCAGTGTGGAGCGCTCATGTAGGAGTTTTTCTCTGTAAGTCAGAACCTTTAAATCTTTGCCAGTATCTGAATTGCTTAGATGTTTCTGCTGTTTGCAAAACAGCCCCCTTTGCTTGTGTCAGTGCTCACACTAAGGACCTCATGAAGGCATGCCCCCTTCAGATAAACCACATGGAATGGGCGTCATTTATACCCGGGTTGGTGAAGCCAGAACACCCTGAGTAGGGAATCTTTTCTTTCTCAAGTAATTATATTCTAAGTTTTTCCTTAATTCTTGTCCTTTTTATTCTGCATCTCATATTCTATTTTGTTTATATTGACAAAACACAGTTTTGTTTTGCCTTCAACGCATACATGGGCTGGCTCCTAGTTATTTGAGACCAGAAAGAATGAGCACATGGCTGTCCTGTGTTTCTGCTTCTGGATGAACCTCTCCTCATATTATTTGACATCTCTTGAGAAATGAGGATGGGACACCATAACTTTTAAGATTCTTAAGTAAAAGGATGAATCATTTACTTTTGTAACTTCATCCATAAAACCTTGCATTGAAGAAAAATTTGATTTGTTTTGGTTCAGGTAGCAAAACTATTTTGACAATAAACAGTCCCCTCATTCAGGCACTTTTCAGTTTTTATCTTTTACTGCCCACTTCCTTCCTATAGTAAACTCCTTAAACTTTTAAATGTAGAGTGTCTGTAAATATTCAAGGAGTAAATGTCAAGTTCAGATTTTTGTCATCTTTCTTTCAAAGATGGTGTCTTTGGGTTTAATTTCCTTAAATTGAGTGAGATTCTAAATGATTTGATTAATAAGAGCATTTCAGTAACAATGTGGAGTTCAGTGAGGTCAGTAGTTTCATGGCTGTTTTTGCTGCAGGAAAAAAAGTATTTCGATTCATAGAAAAGTGCCAAGAATGAACTTGAGCTGCTCCCATTCGTCAATGTAGCATCTCACGTCTCTGTGAATCTGTTAGATGCGCCATAAACTGAGGCGGTTGGGATGGCGGAGCTGGAAAAGTGACTCTGTCGTTAATTTTCATTTAGAAAGAGTTACTTTGGTATTTTGAACAATTCCCTTGGTCCACAAAAGCAAAATAAGCCAGTACCATGATATTTGTGAAAAACAAATGCAAAGTTCTTGAAAAGAATTAAAGTACATGTATTTTTTAAGTCAACCATATGGATTCATCTTAGAATATTTTTAATGAAACATATGCTTTTGAGATTTGCTTTTTCATTCAAAAGTTGCTATCTCCAAAACAGAAAATTAAAAAAGTAAAACTATGACTGCAGTGTCTAACAGTACTTAATTTTATTATTTAAACATTATTTAATTTGAATTTGTTGAAAGTAAGAGTTTGACTTTAGTCTAGGTTATATTACATTTTCTGTGTGTGTACATCTTTTCAGAAAAGTATGAATGTTCTCTGAAATCTACACAGGTTTTAAAAATATGGTAACCAACAAAATGAAAGTTAAAATTATTAAAATGCTTTCTGAAAATAATCTATTTTTATTTTAATTAAAATCTCTTAAAATGTTTACATTATATATTAAGCTTTATTGCTTGTTTAAAAATCTCTCAAAGCATAAGGCCCATTGACTGTACACTTTTCTTTTTAATTGTGGTAAAATATACATAACATAAAATTTATCATTTTAACCATTTTATATACTTTTTGATCTTCAATGTTGGTCATGGTCATTATTATTAAATCTATTGCATTTAATGTGTTTAGTAGCATGAAATAAAATTTGATCTCTGAGCCCTTTGATAGAGTAGTCAAATTAATTTCTTAAATCCAGGGTCTACTTTAAGAATATAATGATACCTAATTAACAAATATCAAGGTTTGCAAGATATTTCTTTATTACTTCCATGTTATGTAAACATACATTTGGGGGAAAGATTTGTATCAAGATGTTGGGCATTGACATGGTTATGCAGCAATAGATGGATAGCCTGTGATTTGGTGGCTTTACGGTCCTTTTATTGTGAAGATGCATGCTAACCTGCACTTCCTTCACAAAATTTAAGATTCTGTTTTAATATCAGTATGTTAATCCTTTGCTGAGGGCTAGAGTTCTTCTCATATCTTTAGTTAAAATTACATTGCATAAAATAATATCATAACCCTAATGGCATATATTAAACTAGAATCTGATTTTTTCCGTTGTCTTTAACCATATTTACCAGTGGATGGCTGTTGTCATAATGCATTTTCTTTGTCAAAGAATCAAGGTAACTTGTTTGGGGACCAAGCTAGACTCTGGGAAGGTGTCCTGTGTGGCATCCAGATGTCCTCTTTCATTACCTCTAGCTGCCTGTGGAAGGCCATCTCCAATTTCCTGGAGCTCTTTTCTGACCATCCCCACGCCCCCACAACTTCCAAATACATTAAAGCTACTTCCATCTCAGGTGCACCAGCAGCGAGAGTTTGGAAATGCTTATTTGAAGCCCAGTAAGCTAAAATAATTCTAATTCAAAGAGAAAGAGTTATTTTAAAAAGTGTGCTTGAGTAATATTAAATTGGCATCAAGAAGCTACTCTGTTTGGTTCTTTTGCCTTAACTAAATGACCTTGGTTCAGTCCTCTTCCCTGCTCCACAGAGGTCTTTCTTAAATCTTATCTTCTTGCTTTATTTTCTTCATGTAATTTTTCAGTATCTGAAGTTATCTTGTTTTTTTTCTTTAACTTTTCCTTATCTTTCTCATTACACTAGTAAAATTGAAGAGACAGTGATTTTGTGAATCTGTTCACAACTGCATTCTCAAAGCCCAGGACAGTATCTAGAAGATGGTATGTGCTCAAAAAATATCTGTTTAATGAATGAATAAATTAGCTTCATGGAGTATCCACTGTGTGGTACCTTTTAAAATCAACCTTTTACAGTTACCCTCATGTTTCTGTTTTTTCTTGATGTGTTTGAAGAAAACGCAAGTAGGCTTTAATGTTACTCAGTGTCAGAACATAATTTAAAGAAAGAAGCTGGTGGAAAGAACTCATCTATTTTCCTTAGTTAAGTAAAAGATATTTGCTGTTACATACACTTCAATATTATTTGTGCTACTGTGTTCATTAAACCTGACTATTGGTAGCTAAACCTCTAGTGTAGTATGCCATATTTGCCAATATTGTATTTCCTTCTCAGTGTTGAAAGTGATTACCTATATGTATTTCTCAAGTCATAGTTTAACATTATGTCAGTATTTGCATTGGGACCTTTGAAATGTAACACACATTCCTAACCTGCCCCCTACATTTTCCTGATGAGCTTTGATAACTAAAAGAATGCCTGAATCTACCAGTCAGAAAGGTCTGGTTAATGTTAACAGTTATTGCAAGAAGCAGAGTTTTTGTCAATAACTTCATGAAGTCTAAGCAAATGTACACAGAGTACTAGCCATATCGTTAATTTATGTATTGACCTGAAAATTCAAGGTTAAGGGTTACAATTTTGATTCCACTGTTTAATAGCTGTGTCATCTTGAGCAGATTACTTTTTCTTTTCTGTGCCCTATTTCCTCATTTGTAAAGTAGGGATGCAAATACCTAAATCAAAATGTTGCAGAATTAAAATTGCTAATGTACATTAAGTATTCTGAACATAGAGGAAGGCAGTATCTAAATCTACCAGAGATATTAAAAAATAGTAGTTATTTGGATTTACATCATATTGTACATCAGAACCTATGTACTGGCAGTGTTCAAATGAGAAAGAAAGACCTATATTTTTAGATTTAACTCAAAGTGAAAGTTAGTTCCTCTTCACACCAGGATAATTTTAGTATAGACAAAAATATTTCCTGGAGACGTATTCATCACAATAATTTGAAATAAAGAAGGATAGTATCATATTCATACTATGAAAGACTAACAGCTTGCTTTTAATATGCAAAGTAGGCAGATGACTTTAATAATTATTAACTTGTTGACATGTACAGGTAACCTTCAGCTTCAGATTGTGTGGGATAGCACATGGCCATGTCCTCTGAGTCTAAGAAAGGCAGGATCACCCTGAACATGCTCCATCCAAAAGGGTAGAGAGGGTAGCAGTTTAATGTAGAATCTAAGCCGATTTGCAAACTATATACTTTGGTTTTCAAATAAATTCTCTTTTTCAAAGCCACTTAGCAAGTGGCACCCTTTTACACTGGAGTTATATTCTGGGATAGGAGAATGAATGAGTGGAAATGAACTTATCGAAGTTTCCCAAATCTCTCAGCTCAGGATCACCAGATCTCAGATGGGGTAGGAATTGAGTCAGCTAGAGGTGCAAGTTTCTGTTCTGAGCAGTGTCCATAAACCTTGTGGGCAGCAAATAGATAGATATCAGTGATAATAATTGCCACCATGTGAGTACGGTGATTATATTAGTTTGCTGGGACTGCCGGAACAAAGACCACAAACTGGGCAGCTTTAACAACAAAAATTTGTTGTCTAACACTTCTGGAGGCTTGTAATCTGAGATCAAGGTGTTGGCAAGCCCAGCTCCCTCTGAAGGCATGGGGGAAGGATCTGTTCCAGACCTTTCCCTGGCTGCATATTTCCTTGTCTTGTCTCAGCATAGCTCCATTTTTCACATGGCATTCTCCCTGTGTGTCTCTGTCTTCACTTGGCCATCTTACAGGGACCCCAGTCATATTACATTAGGGCGCCACACTATTCAAATAATATTTGTAACAATGAGATTTCCAAATCAGGTCACATTCTGATGTACTGGGGGTTATGACTTCAACATAGGAATTTGGGGGGAAAACAATTCAATCCATAATAGGAGACCATGCATTCTTATTGTCCTAATTGAGACACTTGTGGAAGTGAAAGAGAATACTCTTAATAATTGCTCTGGGATAACGCGCATAAACACTCTGCCTTGGGCAAACCGGAACATATGGTCACTGTACCCATGAGACAGGTACAAGTTATTCCATTTTCAGAGGCTTGGTGAGGTTGAATAACTTTCTCAGAATTAGAGCTAGAAAGAGTGAATGGTATTCAAACTCAGATCATTCAGATTCTATAAAAGGAGAAAATCTATGCTTTTAAAAGAAGTTAACACTTCCACATCTTTAGAGGAAATTTTACAGCACTAGGTAAGATAGGGAATTAATTTGTTGTGCTCCATTTCCTAAAAATCCTTTGTATTCTTTTTAATTATGTCTTGCTTAATCAGTTTTAACTGTTATCAAAGCAAATAATAACCTGAAAAATTATATTAGGTTTTATTAACGTATAATTTACCTGATGAGTACAAGCCTTTGATTTTTGTTTTCTGGTTATTCTATTAGTATTTGGAAAGCAAGACCACCCATAAAGCTCTGTGATACAAAGAGAATAGCCATTGAATATTAAATTACTTTAGGCTTGCTAGAAAAGTTCTGAAATAATTTTTTGTAAGTGTAAACCACTTTACTATTTTTATCATGCTTTAGCCATAATCTAGATTTGATTCGTTGATTGATTTGATAATAAAAGGAAACATTTTAGTATTCTTTATGATTCATCACTAAAGTAAAATAAACTTACTTAGGAAATCTAAAAAATTACCTTGCCCTTCATACTTTATGAAGAAGAAAGTAAAAAAATTACCTGGAATTCTATGACACAGGAGTTACCACTGTTACCTTGAGCATCTGGCTGTTTTCTTCTAGTCCCTCTTCTCTGCGCGTTCGCAATAAAGGGTCAATGGCTAAGAAATCAATAAATGACAGTTCTGCTACTCCTTCTACTGCTGCTCGTGCTGTTACCAATACTACTTCTTTAGTATAATTTTCACTTTTGTCACCATCGTCAAGGGAAACAATTCTAGAAATGCTGGAGAACTTAAGTCAATGTGACTTAAACACTGGATGTGGAGAGTAAACACGGAGTGTCTTGGAGGCTACCAGGTTTCTTATTTGGTAACTGGATGACTGTGGTGTAACTAAGCAGGACAGCATACGCAGGACCCACAGATTCAGAGGATAAAGAACATGAGTTCACAATGCTGAATTTAAGTTGTTTGTGAGATACGCAAATGAAGATCCTTGGTGGACATACGGTTCTCTTAAGACTGGGGCTCAGCAGAGAGATCTGGAATTAAAATAAGCACATATTATCAGATGGGGTTTAAAATAAGATTATATTTTCATAGTTATTCAAATAAAATGGACTCTGAGCCTTTATTCTTCTGACTGTGAAAAGCCACACACCTTTCTAGAGTCATGACTATAATGAAGTCGAGAATTCCAGGCTGGCTTACCTTGTACAAAGATTGATTTTGTCTTATCGAAGAAGTTCACAAGTCTGGATAGTTCATTAGAGTCCTGTTCCTGTTTGTGCTGCCATTGTTATTCTTAGTTGTTTATGTTACGGGGTGTTTTTTTCCCCCCGTTTTGGGTGGTTGTCATCACTTTACAGTGTCCAGTTTAAAGGGTAGGTCCAGGGTTCCCCTCAAGGAGAGGCTGGTAAAATGCTGCTGTCCTGGGGGCTCTGCTGCAGTGGCTTCCACATGATGTTGCTGCTAAAAACACACAGTTCCTAGCACAGATCAAGGCCCTATGTGTCACATGGGCCTCAAAACCCAGGAATAGCCGTCCTTTTTGTGAGCAGTGTCAGAGTCGGGAGAGGTCAGGGAAGGATGATGGAAAGTGGTGACTGGATTGAGCACAGGGAGCTCATTGTTGTCCTGATAAGGGGGCTGGAGTAATGCTTGTGATGCCTGGATTGAAGGAAAATGGGAATCCCACCGGACATGAGAGAGTAGAGGACCAGCATACACTGCTTGTCAAAAGGCTTTTCCCTGAAAAGGGGCATTACGATTAGCAGATATAATGTTAGGGGGGCACGGGGAGGGCTGTACAACCCAGAGAAGACAAGTAGTGACTCTATAGCATCTCACTATGCTGATGGACAGTGACTGTAATGGGGTTGGTGGGGGGGACCTGATGAAGGAGGTAGTGTAATTACCATAATATTGCACATTTAATTGTAGATTAATGATATCAAAATAAACTTTAAAAAAAAGGCTTTTCCCTGAGCAGGAGTAAAGAGACAGGTAGAAGTTTTACATTTGCTGAAGGCAAATATGGAATGGTACTGATCTTTGATTGCAGTCAGGGCCTAGCATCCTGCCATGCAAGTGCATTGTTAAGTGAAAGAATGAAGAATAACTGAATTACTGATTTTGAGTTACTGTCCATTCTAAATAGACTTTGACCAGAGGGGAGCATTAGATTCCTCCTGGAGATAAAATGTTGTCCTGTTTTTGTCATTTCACAGTAGAATTTTTTTTTAATGTGTATGTATGTGCTTGCTTGTTTAAAAAAAATGGTTTGGCTGTTTTCTAAATAATAATCTTTGGAGAGAGGTACTTGGTTATATCAGCATGTATGGATCAATTATTATTTAGTTCACCTATGGTTCTGTTTAACATATACTGATTTTATGAAATTCTTTTGAAACTCATCACCCTGAGATAGAATATGAAATCTTTTTTTTAAACAAAGAATCAAAAACCAATTAAATAAAGACCCCCCCCCACCATAATGAGTAGTACAGTGACAAATTGATAATATGAAGTCTTTTTAGCAAATTCTTAAAACTAGGAGATTGTCTTTGGTCTCAAGTATTAAAAGGAATATGCAGCAAGCCTGCTGTTTATGAGTACTGGAAGTGCTCTGGGCTCAGCCCTCTCTGCACCGCCGTTGGTGTGTCAGCTCCGCCGTGCCTGCAGCCTCTTCTTGGCCATGCGCAGGCATCTGCGGTGACCAGGAGCTGGGCGTGGGAGTGGTGGGAGAGTGCTTGCTTTATTACTGTACATTTTTCTGACCCAGCGGCTTCCTGTATTTGTAGGTGAGCGCCCCTATCAATGCCCTTACTGTGAAAAAGGATTCAGTAAAAATGATGGACTGAAGATGCACATTCGTACTCACACCAGGGTAAGATTATATTCTGTCTCACTAATATTGATTATAAAATACACACTTATTTTTTAAAAAAGATATTTAACTTTACATGAGGAAATAAAGGTGATATATGTGAAATTATATGTTTAGGCTTATGATGGACATTTGGGTATAACTTTTTTTAAAAAAAGGCAAAATAATGAGAGAAACAAAAAATCCAAACTCCCCCAAAGGATCTCATTCTTTGAATTGTGTGAGTCAGTTTTTAGGAGTAATAGCAGTTATAAATGATAAATGGCCAAATAAATAGATTATAATATTTTAATGAAAAAAAATATAAAGATGCTGTCTTGCATAATACTTGTTAGAAATAGGAATATTCTTGAATAGAGGTGAGTCTTGCAGCACGTGACCATTAATTAATACATATGAGCAAGCTTATTTGCAAGAGAGGTGTTGAAGATAATGTGGATTATTGGGACAGGTAGAAAACCAGAAAGGATCACTCTCCGCTTCACAGGGTGCTTCTGGGGCTTTCACTCTTTCTCTGGACATGCCCTTTGTTCCTCTGCTGCCAGCACCTCTCACTGGACTGTTGTTCTTCTGTTAGATATGGCTTTTCCAGATCCAGGCATCTGCCTCACGTGTTAAAAAAAACTGAGCAGTTCAGCCTTCAGCTACATTTCTTAGCTCACTGTTCAGTTTAGGGTATGATTATATACTTTATGTGAACTTTCCACTTGGAAATTTGGTTTTTTAAATAGCTCTTCTTGATTTTGTTCAATCCATCTTTTCACTGCATTAACTTTCACACAGTTTTTTTCACATTGGCCTTTTAAAAGTGTTGTGGTCTGTATATAAATAACATATTTTTTCAAATTTTAAGAGACATGCATAATCCCCTTAAGAGCAATTCAAATTTAGGCCTCTCCTGGATTTCACTTTTTACCTTAGCTATAAAATAAACTTCAGAGAAAACACATAATAATAATATTTTTTCCAGTATAATAATATACTAGCCTTCTTCTTCAGTTCTGTAGGCCATAAAAGATACCCTCTGAGTACCTGTTAAGAAAATACTTTCTTATCTTTGTGATAGAGGAGAGAGGCAGCTTCTCACTAAAGCAAATCTGTAACAGGTTTCTCATTCTGGTTTACAATATCAAATTCACATTACATGAATATTAGGAATTGGAGCACTTACTAAATAGAAAATGACTTCATAAGCAATAAAGGATTAGACAAATATTATAGCTCAAGATAATATAACTTAAATGTACATATTCAAAATGTTCATTTCACAATGAACATTATTAGGTTAAAGTTAGTTTTATTTAGGAGTTACTTTATTTGTGTGCAGTTGTCCTAGTGGTGTCAATAATGTGTTTGAGAGCTGTCAACATGCAGGCAAAGAAGCCTGGTTCCTCTCATTGAAACTAGTGATGTTAACCAAAATCTGGGTGTTATGCGTGCATTTTATATAGTTTTGCATCATTAGAGATGATGGACTTGATTATACCACAGAAGAGACCTGTAGCGATCATGACAGAGAAAAAGTAACTTTTGGGTTTTCTCAAGAAAGTGTGCTAATTCCAGTTCATCTCATTTGTTTTTTACTTTGTTTTAATATAAAGCTTATCAATGAGACTAAAACAAATAGTTAAATACAGAGACCACTAATTTCACGTCAAGTACTACTGTAAGGCCTTCATTGTTTAATGCATTTAAGAAGCCTCACAACAATTCATAGATGAATTTAGCAATTCATTTTGGCCTCTGTGAGGTAGGTAATATGATCCCTTTTTAAAAATGAGAAACTTAGGCACAAGCAGGTAAGTAGCTGAGAGTGGAACCCAGGCAGACCGGCTATAGCGATGACCCCCTCACCTCCCACACACATTTGCTTTTTATGCCATAAAATATTTTCTGACCCCACTGACTCTTGATATGCTTTCCTGTATATTTTCAAACGAAACAAACTGAAGTAGTGACCCCAAATTTAAAACTCTTGTGTTCATTTGAATATTTGAGCCTTGACTCAAAGATCCCAGCACTGCCTCTAGGTGTCTATGTGCAGGTGGTACCTTTTCAGCAGGTCCCAATCACCAACCGCACAAAAAGAAAGCAAACTTCAGCCTCTGGCTGAGGGAACAGTGGGAAGTGCCTGGGCTAGAAGCACCCAGGATTCTAGACAGAATCCCATACAGTGAGCAGAGACTAGTAGCAAAGGAACACGGTGAATAGATACAAGCGTTGCAGATTTTGCCTCAACCTCTTCTTTTTCTTTTCATGCATTATTTATATTTTATCCCATCTTTAGTTTTCTGTTTTTGTTTTTTAGGAAAGCAAGTGAGAGGCTTTTATTTAGAGATAAAGTGAGAGGACAGAGCTCCTGGCTCACACCAGGAGGGGACGAGAGAGTCCCCCACAGCTTTAGTTTTGGAATCCTATTTCCTAAGTATTGGATAAATACAGATATTCTTTGTATATTAAGGCAACTTCCAAAAGCCTATTAAGGTTATCAACTAATGCAATCAAATTATTATCAAGAACAGAAAGAGACTTTTTTTTTAAAGCTCTAGAGGAACAATCTCTGCAAAATTATTTTCCCAAAATTATTACGGTTTTATAAGACTCAGTAAGAAGGTACCATTATATATGGAACAATAACTAATTTCAGTTTCAATTTGTATTCACATTACATTGATTATTTAGAAAGCTCTAATTCCAGACCTTTTTTGGTCCTATTTCCAAAGATAATTTTAATTCCAGTATAACAGCACAAAGCTGTGTCATCTAGCAATTTATATCTGTGGGAAATTTTGGTGAGTCTATACAAAATGCCATGCCATGCCTGCACTCCCAGGTTTGCATTGTGTGTTTACCACATGGACACCTCAGAGGAGGAACACAAAATCCTTTCACTGTGGCTGTTGTTTATAAGGTCTAGTAGACTTAGAGAGAGGACAAGTGGCAGTGGAGGGGGTGCTGCAGATAAAGTGCTTGAAGAGTTTGCTCAGCTGTTACTGTTTTTATGTTTGGATAAGTGGAAGAGCTTAAAAACAAATTTAATTACTTTTTGAAAGTTTATTATGGCTTTAGAGAAAACTTTGAAATTTTTTTTTGTTTTTAATTTTTTTAAATTTCATCAGCTTTTGTGCTTGTGGGCCTGAGAGGATATGACTCATTGCTACTATTCGAAAACGTCTTTAATTTGGTTTAGAATTAATAAATCTTCTATTGTTTTTAGAACCCACATATTTCTTGGGGAATTTTATATGCCTTACAAATGAATCACTTAAGATAAATGGCTTTAAGAAGCTATTCTATTTGGCTCAGAAAGTATACCTGCATGAAATTGAACCTTCTTGTTCTATTACAATAAGCTGACTTTTCCTTTGTAAAAGGGAAAATCAGACCATTTGAAAAATAACTTCCTTTTCAGGGATTGACAGCATCATTTTCTCCCTTTCTTTTTCCCTTTTTCTTCTTTGTGAAAATTCTTCTTGATGGTCATCAATCCACTTGGCAGAGTGCCCCCTCTTACCCTCTATGCTACTGTGCTCATGAGCTAGTCAACTTTCTTAAAATCACCAGTGAAAAATGTTTTCAGTTTCCTGGTTAGGAATACTTTTTTGACACACCAAATCAAGTTCTTAAGTCGTAAAATTAGGACTTTTGGTCCAGATATTCTGGAATGTGATAATTGGTTCCCTGAATTCCCTTAGGCTTTGAGAGTAAGAGGTAAAAAACTTAAAATAAATTGGATTTCATGCCCTTGACAAATTTATTGAGTAGGTAAATTGTCATATACGGAAAGCCTTTTGTGCAACAAGTTCTGCTTCACTATATTTAGCGTTACAAGAGTAACGTTACATTGATGGAAGGTATTGACTGGACCTAGGCATCAAATGTGATTTTTATACAGAGTTTTTAATGAAACTTTTGATGGAAAATTTGCTTGTGCAACACTGAAATCTGTGTAAATGAGCTAAATTAAGTAAAAACTTTCTTTTTAAATAGTAGGCCTTATAATTAATTGGTGTGGCCGAATATTGGGATGGCTGAAGTGAATAGGCTCATCACCATCATAACATTTTCCCCCAAATCCTTTTTACAAAATTAAATGACAATGAAAAAAATCTAAAACTGGTTTATCTAGCAGTATTACAATCAGGAATGATACTTGTGTGGGGGCCTGTGTTGTGTAATTCTTATCCTTGGGACTGGTGGTCTGGCAAACTCAATCATGAGTGGTCTCTGCTCAACTGTAATGATCATGAATAGATGCTAGTTGGGATAGTCTCTGTTGAGGACTTTCTTCCTGATTAGGACACTTTGTGATTAAAGCTGTTTAAAATACACAAATGTGTGTTTTTGAATTTAACAAACTTACTGTTACAATTTGTTTATATGTTTCTCCTTTTTAGACTTTGATTTCCATGTGGGCAGGAATCTTACTCTTCTTTTTCCTCAGCCTCTGTATGCCTGGCACCTAGTGGATTATCAAATTTTTTGATTGAATGAAGTGAAATTAAATCAGAAGTGATATTAAATATACCAGTTTAACTCAGCAAGTATATAGCTAAATTTACTATATGAATTCATTCATTGTTTATTCAACAAACAGTTACTTAGTGACTACAGTGTGCTACAAACTGAGAATATAGCAATGAACAAATTGGACATTGCTCCTACCCTCAGTGGAGCTTGGAGTCTCTTTATTGTAATAAGCAATTAGGATTTCCTTCTCATACTCAGAAGTTATGAGAAGACATGGGTGTGTGCATTTAGTAGATACTTGTGATGTGCCATTATGTGCCAGAAATCATGGTGTCAATTTGTGACATCTGCCTGTGTCCATTAGGAAAGATGGGCACTGCAGACATTATTTTAAATAATAAAGAATAACAAGCATGGATGGAGCAGGAAAGTACTAGGTCACAGGTGATACCTGGGCACCATGCCTAGCCTTGAAGTCCTGGTGCCGTCAGCCATCTCCTGTCTCATGGTGGGCCTTACTGGTTGTGTTGGTGGTTGTTTTCCGTTATGCCTGCCTCTCTGCGTTGCCCTGTGTTACAGTGAGGGGAGGCAGTTCTCTGTCTAGGCAGCGGTAGGCGATTGTGCACCTGCTACTCTGTGCTTGATGTACCATGTTGGTGTATACTGGGCCAACTTTTCCTGCTTACATTCTTGGGCCATTCTTGTCATTTGGCTCCCAAGACTTTGTTCTCAGAAGTCTATGCCAAAGATCTGTGGTCCCCTGATGGAGCCATTCTTACCCTATTTATCTGCCCAGATAAACCTGGCAGATAAACTCAGATGGGCTGTGTACCTCAGGCCTCAGTGTGGACCATGTACAATTCTTCAAGCTCCAGCCTTAACTCCCACTGCTTATTGCTCATTTAGGAGAGCATTTGGGACAGAGATGAAAGAGAATGATCTTCTTAGGTGATATATTAAAACCCATCTTATCCGTAGGAAGGGTGGTAGATCATTTGCAAACTACAATACTTTATTAGTAATGAGAAATCATTTTACAACTACTCAGATACATCACCATGCCAAGGCTTTGAGGTTGTGACAGTTGATCTAAAGGTTGTGTCTTAGATCACAGAATACAGGAATCTCATTTCTTCTGCAAATATCTATTAAACCTACTGTGTACCAGAGTTGTGCTAGGTACTACAGATACATGGTTGAACATACAGTATAAAGTGCCTGGAAGTTTCAGGTCATTTCATGTGATCAATCATAATGTGTAAAGAGAGTATAATAAAAGAAGAGGTTTCCAGGGTCCGTGGAGCACCGATAGTGAAGGCTCTCTGGGTGCTGGAGGAGAATGTTCGGACTCCACCCCCAGGACTGTTGAGAAGCCCAAGGTCAGTGGCCTGAGTTTTGGCTTTTTTTCAGGTCCTACTCAGCACTTTGTGTCTACCTGATTACTAACCTGTACTGGCCCCACTCTGACCACCAAATGACTTTGTTCTTAAATCTTTCAGATTTTACTGCTCAGTAATCCCTTGGACTCTCTTCATCCTGACAATAATTTTTTATTATTCTTCCTATGTAATTTTGGGTGGTGAACCAGGAGTGTTTCAGGAAAATACTCCCAGGCAAACCATCCCTGGAGAAAGAGTAAAGCCTATTCTGGTGGCCTGACCCTAGTCTCCATTTGTTCTGCCTTCTTTTTCCCACTGCTTTAGAGCAAGGAATAGAATATTTGTGTATGAAATCAAAAGACTGTATCTCCCATCCACCTGCCAGACCTGACAGGATAGTTTTTTGCAGCATTTTAAGTGAATAACTTTTTCCTGCCCCGGTAGGGTATGGTAACACGAGGCAAGTATCTTACCAGTGCCTTTTTTTTTTTCCATCCGTCACGTAACCCTCAGACCAGGACTGTTACCACTACTGGGATCACCATGATCTTTCAACTGAAATATTGGTGAAACTTTGAGCTCATTATCATTTGAGTTTATGAGAAGTATAAAATTCACACAGAATTTCATGTGAAGGGATTATTTATGAAATATTTGGTTAATTTATTTATATTGCTGTTACCCTGAACACTAGGAAAAATCATATCCTTGTGTTGTAAGTTGCAAATACTTACGACATGTGGCCTGTCTTGATTATCTCACATAATGTCTTAAAATTAAAAACAAAAGAATTTATCTTAGAGAACTCTGTAACAGTTCCTATTTAACTTTGCTTAACAAAGACTTCAAATAGTTGTTGATATGGAGAACTTCGGATTAAAGAAACTCTCTCTGACTGATGTATGTCTTTAATTATACCTCAAGATTTAGGGGAGCATAGTTTAGTTTTATTTGGCCAACTGACTTTTATTAAGTCAATTTCTATGTTATGTGCTATGTATTCAAGAAAGAGTGAAGAAAAAGTTCTAGCCTATAATGATTCTATAGGAGGAAATGATCAGATAGAGCCCGACAAGGATTGTGCTAGAAGTACCCGAGAGAAGTGGTACCTCCACATAGGAGGGGCACCTATCTCACAGTACAAGAGTGCAGGCCAGGGAAGGTGTCAGGAAAAATAGAGATGGGAGTTTAGTGTGCAGGAGAAGAGAGCTCCCTCATGAAGTCTCCATGGAATGAAAAGGAAACAGCTGAACAAGAGAAGCTCTCCACAAGGTAATGGAGGGGGAGTAGCCACGAAACTGCAGGAGAACCCGGAGAAAAGAGGTGGCCGCAAAGCCAGAGAGAGGACGCTGGAGCGTTTCTGGGAAACATCACAAGTGCTCTCATGCTGCAGAGTTCCACGATCTCTGTAAGTATATTACAGGTTCTGAAAAGTCCAGCAGTCAAGGTGTTTCTTGTAGTTTGTTTAACCTAGAATTTTCTAAGATAATTTGAGCAGAAAGAGAGAGAGGAGAGAGAGAGACCATGTGTTCTACTGTATCTCACTGGGGCTCGTGTTCTACAAAACACAATTTAAGAAATCCTGGCCTACTCCATCCCCTATACGACTGCCCCCCTAATACTTACAAAGGTCAACTGTGGTCATGTGTCTCAGTTACTCAATAAACAAAAGCAACCCAGAGTAGCTCCTCCTTGCTTGCACACCGGTGCCCATACTGTGTAGCCCAGGGTGCCCTCTGTCCTACTGGCCATGCCACCTGCCCTCCCCTGTCCAGTCCTTCTCTCCCTGAGCACAGGTGCACTCTGGGCTTTGGGCAGTCTGGACTGGGTGTCCTTCTCCTAAAGCTCACCATGCCTTTTTTTTTTTTGCATTTACTTCAATATTTCTTGAGGGTACAAATAAAATAATTCTTGTTTTCTGGCCTTTTCTCTTCTACCCCCTCCCCCACTTCTCCCCATGGAGATCTTAGCTCTCCTTGAAGCTCCTGGTCAGGCGTCACTTTCCATCCAGAATTCCCTGTCATGGGTAAATTTTACTGATACATTAATTATACTATAAGCTCTGTTTTTTCACTTTTGTATATAGTTTTCCTTTTCTTTTTTTTTCCTTAAATCTGTGTTCACTTACTCATTTAGTCCTTCAGCAGTATAAATGTACATTTTATAATTTAATACTTTTCCTTATTGGTATTAAGTAGACCTCCATTGATGTTGAAAAGACAAAATTACTAAGACCTGTTCTGAGCCACCAGGAATTTCCTGCATACCCAGGAGGAGAGACAGACACTTACATAATTAAAATGGATCTTCTTTCAGAGACAGGAACAGTGTGTGATGGGAACGCTGGAACTTGGAAAACATAGCTGCTATCTTTGTGCAAGAAAGACCAAGTAGAGTTCACTGAAGAATTTGAATTGGATCAGAAAGCATGACTCTGAGTTCTCTAGGAAATGCAGCAGGGGCAGGGCAAGGGTAGTCCAAATCAGCTGTGTTCTGTGTGCAGAGTTAGGAAGTTGTGCTTTGTGAGTTGGCAGGAAGCTCAGTGGTAGAGCCCACTGTTGGAGAAAACTGGAGCATAAGCTGGGAGATTTGGCAGGTTCCACAAGAGGTGCTTTTCTGTGCTGAGTGGGGAAGATGAGATCGATTCTGTAGGCAGCAATGAGTCAACACCGTTTTTTTTATTTGTTTCCCAGTGAAAGAATAAAGGAAGAAGATGATCAGTAATCCTAGGTGTTCCCTGCTTATTAGAAGCACAAAACTGAAATACAGACGAATATTCACTCCAAGCAACTATATACCCTGAACTAACAGATTTTTTCACTTATCATATAAAAAATTTTTTACACCACAAAAACTATCTTGTGGGAAAAGACTAATAAAATTATAAGTCGGTTGCTAAGGCTGTAGTTATTACTATACTACATCAAGAACAAAGTATAGGGCACAACATTTCTAAATTTTCTTCACAATCGTGACCTGTTTTGAGTGCAGCCTGGAATCAGAATATTATGGCCTTTATTTAAAAATGAGAGAATTTAAGTCAAAAGATTTTTTTAAAGACTTAGTATAGCTACTTGTCAACAAGTCTAGGAGCTCTTCTCTCTCCCTGCAGGTGATTTTAGGACATTACCCTACCTCAATCCATTTGGTAATGAAATTAAAGGGGAACAGTATGGCTTAGGTCAGGGAGTAGTTATATCATTTACAGTTCTACTTGTATTTTGAGTTTTAGTAATATTTTATATGAAATTATTACCTCTTTTAAAAATATCTCATTGTGAAATGACATGCTGTATTGTTTTGTATCTTATTACCTCAGAGACCAAAGTTATTTTCAAGTAATACATCTCATTCCAAAACATAAGTTACTGGGAAAATAGAATTCACTTAATAATTAGGAATTTGTAGTTTTATTATTGGATTTATCCACACTATAAAGATTAGAAACCTTGTAAATAGATTTTTATTAATGGGGAAAGGATAAACTTTCTAAAAATATATAAAACATAAATCATGTAATTACTTAGTATTAGAAGTAAATAAATACATTTTAGAATGAACGGTTATTGACCATTATATATTTGGCACTGCATTAGGTACTTACATATTTCTACTCTGTTTAAGAAATCTTCCCCCAAATCATATAAACTATGTACTCAGTATGAAGAATAGAAGAAAATAGGTCATGCAGCTTCTATCATAGTTTTTTATCTCAGCTACCAATCTTTTAGATGCTTTCCATGCATTCATGGAAAATTTGAGAAGTTCCTAAGTGTTAATGCACTCAAACTCCTGCCCTTGTTCTGAACAGCTCAGAATCAATCTGAATGCCTCATGAAACATGCAAAGGGTATGTCTTGGCCATAGTGACCACTGCAGCTTCAGCCGCCCACTCACAGGATTACACCCGTATTATCTCAGCAACCTGTGTTCAGGAGCTGCTTCCACTGCTAGTCATAGATACCCAGCCATGGTGTCTTAATTAAACAAATAGGGGTTTATTCATAATGGTCCAGTGGTAGGCAGTTTCACAGAATCGTCAGGGCCTCCTTAACTTTTCTGCTTCTCCACTTGTACCATGTGGCTTCCATTGTCAAGGTCCCAGTATAGCTTAGGATGTATGTTGGTACTTCTGCCATCACGTCCTCATTCCTGACAACAGGAAAGAGGAGTTACGGAGAAGGTCACAAGATGTGCCCAAGCTGATTTCTCTTCCATTTAGGAGCTTTCTTGAAGTCCCACCCAAAACTCCCACTTAATCCCTCATTGGCCAGAACTGTGTCACATGACCACATATAAGGGATTCTGGAGCTATCATCTTAAGCTCATTACCACACTAAATAAAATTAGTTTCTATTGCTAAAGAAGGAGAATAAGTAAAAGGTAGATATTTCCCAATGTTATCTACCAGCCCTCCTTTCATGCCATTCTCTTTCTGGACTCAGTGTTCTTAACACTCTTTCTGACTAGAATGTCTTTCTCTGCTTGACCTTCTAGTTTCCTAAGACTTCTGCTTAGTTGAATCACCCTCTTCATCATTTTAGGGCCATCCATCCCCTGGCCGGACGAGGGACTTCTCTGTGTTGTCATCGCGTGCTCCACCTTGTACTGCACTTACCTGTGTGTCACTTCCTCCTCAAGTCACACAATCCTTCAAAAAATGTCTTGCTCCTTAGTGGCAATGGAGGACCTGGTTGACGCCAAGTAGGAACTCACTAGGTATTTGGTGAACTGACTATTAAGTGTCAGTTAATAATGAGTGTGAATAGCAGGGCTTTCAGTCAGTGGTGTTTTAGTCCAGCTGTGTCTTCGTTTCCCATGGCGCCTGCAGTGGAAACGCGATACATTGTCTTGGGGCTCCGGTATCCGGCTGAACCTCTTCCTGTAAGGGTTGGTGCGAAATGGTGTCACATCAACTTTGTCTCCCTGGTTTGGGTCGCCCTATTTGTAATAATAACGTAATGGCTTCAGAGATGTCTACTGAACTCTTTCGTGAACTTGGTTTATCAGCAAGGAGTATATGTAGAGCAGTTTGCACATTTAGCTAAAATAAAACTCTATAAATATTTAGCATTTAAGCTGATTGCCGCTTTGCTACCACTATATTATCTTTAGACTTTAATAATATACTTAAGGACTTAGAGGAAAGTACATGCTGTCTTAAATGTATAAAGAGATTTTTCTTTGTTTTTAAGGTAGGCAATGTACAATTAATTTTTATAAGAAATGGCATCATTATTCTGAGAAAAGTAAAACATTCACTGTGCTATTTTTCTCTCTGAAACAGAATTTTACATTCATCTTATGCTCTAGTTGGGGTTTAATTACTAAATTATCATAAGAATCTTGAAATAAAGAATGATCTATTTATATGAAGGTCCCATTAATGGATTTCAAAAAGTGTTGTATTGAGATACATATATAATTTCCCTTCTTCATAAAATCACCCCTTATATTTTCATAATTTGTGTGCCTTTTTCAATTTTTAGCTATATCATTCATATGCATATTTTGTAATACATGGAAGAAAGATTAATATAATATACAAAATACCCTTATTGAATTCTTACTATGGGCCAAACATTATGATAAGCAAAATTCCATGACATAGGTATACTACCTCGTGAAGTAAGGCTTAGAGAGGTTAAGCAGCTTGTCCAGAGTCATACAGCTGGTCATGGGCAGCACAAAAATTTGAAATTACATCTCTTTATCACTAAAGAGTTTATTCTTTATTACTTTGTATATAGCTATCAAGATATTCTAAAGGATCATGTCCCTATTGTATGAACCAGGCTTTTACAAATGTTCTAAGAAAACTGGTGTTGATCTCTCCTTCAGTTAAAAAATAACCCATAGCTGCTGCATTACCTTTGAGTCCCCAAGACTCCTTCTTGCCTTCCCCCACCCACCACAAGATCCCAGCATTCATGCTTAAATTGTCTGGCTGGAGAATGCTCCAAGATGACTGTCAGAAAGACACCCCTCATAGAAGTTATTCAGCAGTACCAGTATGACCTCTACAGGCATTTTCCCTTCCTTCGCACTTTCTAAGCTATTTTCAGAAAAATATTCTTAATGTTTTGAAAGCCACCAGGGAGGGGTATTTCATATCCCTTATAAGCTATTTTAATAAGTAAACTTTGAATGAATGTAGGGAGAATTATGCCTCACATTTTACCTAAATCCCTTATATTGCAGTTTCTCTGCATCATTGGAAATTAAAACAGCATTTTCAATGTGAGAATCTTTCAGATCTTTGAAGATGGCTATTTTAGGTATAATATTTTTCCAGGAAGATACATCTAGGCCAGGAATGACTCACAGTCTAAGTCACATGGCAAGTTGATATCAAGGTCAGTCATCAAGCCGAGAAAATTCAGAATTCTGAATCATTATATATGATTATAGCTTTGAAGCATCTATCGGGTGGACCTCAGTCAGACTGCCTTCATCTCAAAGAAGTTGTGACTATTTTTCAAATGCTTTGATTTCAGTATTTCTAGGTATTACAGTCAAGTTTATTCTTAAATTCATGAAGGAAACAGAGGTCCTTTAGGATAGAGATCATTTATTTTGGTTTGTTTATTTACATGACTAAGAACACGTTAATTTTGGCTCCTTTACCTCTGTTGCCTCTACAAAGCCAAATATATATAATAGATCCAAAATAGTCAGGCACATCACACTTCAGCAAAATGTTCATTTTAACTTACATGCGCCCAGTGAACTAAGTACATTCATTCACTAAAGAGAAATAGCAGTGGAAACAGCAAACCACATAAGAAAGTTGTGGATGTTCCCTTTTTCTCTATAAGAGAGGCTTTATTCTTTCATTTCTTTATTTTTCACCATAAAAGAAACAGTTAGTGGTTCTAAGAATATGAAGATCATTTACGACATGACTGACCCAAACAGTACTTACATTGAAGTAAAAATCTGCTTTCCCTGAGAAACACTTAGGTCTAAGGTTTCTGGCAAACTTTGTTCACTTTATGCTTAAGACTAAATCCGTATCAATCAACCATGATTTATTAGAGAGAAAATAAGCTCCTTCTGGAGTCCTAGATTTATAGCCTGTAATCAGGGATCAATCCACTGCTCGTGAGGAATAAGCACGCTACTTGTGAAAGTCCATTTTAACCCTCAGTTCTCATCTCACCTTCAGTCTGGTCTCAACTGTAAATTGCATTTCCTTTGGTCACAGATTTGGATATTTTCCAGCCAATTATATTTCCTACATGTATTTTCTGTTTAGCTAATTTCCTCACACTGGGAAATCTGTAATGTGGATATTCTCCTTCCTTCTGGCTTCAGTTCTTCTAGAAGGTATTTAAGGTTGAATATTAAAAGGTTAATATCCCTCTTATATTGAATATTAAAAGGTCTAATAATGCCTCTAACACAGCACTAGGCAAAGTATGCACATGGGCTGGGTGTTGCTTGGTACAAAAGAAATGAGTATACCAAGGTCTGTGGTGTCATCTCTGTGCAAAATGAAAGTAGGCATTCACATAAAGAAAAAACCATTGGCCTCTTATTTCATGAATATTTGGATACTATTAAATATACTAAGTGTTCTCTGAAATCATCATTGTGTGGAATCAGAATCAGAAAGAATATATGTATTTATACATAATATTACATATAATATATAATTATATATAATGAAATGAAATATATAAAATAAGTGTACAAAATTATATATGATTTTTATACTTTTATAAATATATATCTATATATGTATATAGATATTTTTAATTTAGTTTCCTATTTTATTATGTGCTCAAGATTATAAATGCAAATAATAAGCACCAGAATTAAGAGCAATTTCTCAAATACGTGTTTGTCACTAAATTTATTTATTTGTACTTTAAAGACCTATTAGACAGCTGGATTGTTTTCCCATAGTTTTTCTTTGCTCTATAAAAAACTCTGATTTACAGTGATTGTGATGGTGCCGATGGCCTGTGGGCCTTGGTGCTGGTTTGTAACAAATGCATAGGATACATGAGTGATTAGAGATTTGGTGTTCTGGAAATCATACACAGGAGGAATGGCAAGAGGCTTTGGGGACTGGTAATCTGACCTGAAGTCTTTCACTGCAGGGTCAGTGTTGAGCTAGGGCAAGTTGTGAGTGACATAAACCACTCATCCAAACACGGATCATTATCATGAGGGAAAACCAATGGTCTGAGGTTCCTCAGTGTTACTTTCAGAGTATAAGGTAACTTCTACTTAAGCAAAAAGTGGCAGACATTTGAGAGCCTGGTTAAGTTGTAGGACTGCCTTTTAGGCCCCCTGGGTGCCTGGCCATCCAGCCCAAAAGCCTATGGCACTGGGTTTGAGCCAGGTTTCAAGCATCCCAGAGCATTCATGCCAGATACAGACTCGAGTCCAGCCATAAAATTCATCACATCAGTGTGGACAATTCTTAGAGGCTTTCCTTTCCCAGCACTAATATCTATATGCATTACACTGAGTTAATCTGAATTAATTCCACTTAATTCACACCTTTGCCATTATCATATACATCATATCTATATGTATAGAGTCTATATACATATATACATACAATACATATATACATACACCTTTCTTATGTGGTTTGCTGTTTCAGCTGCTATTTCTCTTTAGTGAATGAATGTATTTAGTTCACTGGGCCCTTGTAAGTTAAAATGAACATTTTGCTGAAGTGTGATGTGCCTGACTATTTTGGATCTATTATATATATTTGGCTTTGTAGAGGCAACAGAAGTAAAGGAACCAAAATTAACGTGTTCTTAGTCATGTAAGCAGTGTATCAAATCACTGCCCAAAAAGTGACATTCATGGACAGTAGTTATTAACATGCAGGACAGTTTATCACCTAGTAATAAATGACGTGGTGGCTGAATTTTGGATTTTTCAAATATTAAATGTGTTCCTGAGTTCTCCAATGTCTGTCCTTTGGGGAATGTTGCCAGTGCAACAACTGCTGTAGGATGAGTGTCTGTTCCTCTACATGCCACATGGGGCGTAAAGCCTCAGAGACCTGCTTTGTTCCCCATCCCCGCCCTCATTTTTGTGTCTTGAGAATGACTAGTTGGTGTTCTTTCACCCCTCTCTGGAGAGAGGTCTTTGGAGATGGATTCTGTACTTTCTTTGATAGGAAAGAAACACATGCACTCGCTAAGCTCTGAGCATTTGGGCCTCATTGTGGCTTAGTTACTTTATGGGCAAAATAAGAATTATGTTAGCTGAGTTTCCCATCAAGTCTATTATTCGTATGTTGATTTGACTTAGAGGGTATCTGGCTACTAGTACATTTACCACTGAAGTTATAAAGAGAACACATTTCTGAGATTGTGCTAGCAATTCTTTCCTTACATGTTAGCCTGCGTTGCAGGGACTGGTATATCTAAGTCGGGGAACAAATGTAAAGAATTAAGATGAGATCATCTCAATATGCAAAGGAATCGTTCAAAATTGAGATCTGTGTTTCTGTTAGGTTTGTGTCTTGGAATTTAGTAAAAACAAGGAAATTGCCTCAATTCAAAGTCTTTTCTTTTGCCTAATATGTTCCAAGAAAATGAGTTAGACAATTTCTGACAGTTCGTAGGCAGCTCTCTCTGTCAAAATATTCTCCCTTTAAACAAAATAGCAAAACAAAAACCACCTTCTTGAGGTAAAAAACATTCTTTTTGTCCCAGGCAGAAACTTGTCACTTCACCTTAAAGCACTGGTCCTCTCAGTCACCCATCCTTCCTTCACCCTGTGCCTCCCACACTCTTGACTTAACAGCAGCTGGAATGGGAAGCCTCTCTTCCAATGGGGAGAGTACATCTTTTCCTGAGCAGCTGAGTTCATTCTGCCAATGAGATTAGAGACTGACTATTTATACATGGGGTGAGAGAATAGAGAGAGGATGAGGAGGAATGGAGGCAGGCCTTGTGTTAGTGGAATCTTCTCTATTTAATATATTGCCCTATCAAGTGACATCTGAGTGAATTTACAGGGATGATGCATGTAGCCCCTTGATGGCATCTCCAAGGGACTTTACTTACATCAGGCTATTGTTCCTAAATTTAGGTGGCTCTTTTAAATATAGAGAGTGATTTGGCCTGTCTTGCTCTTTGCCCCACACTGAGGGAATTACTGGGATATGGGACTTCCAGGGCTAAAACCCAGCTAGTCTCAAGTAAATGGGACAGGTAGTCATACTAGTCATGGTTCTTGAAGTAAATTAATGAGAAGTCCCTTCTCAAGGAGCATACCGAACCCAAAACAATTAGAAGCTACTAGATGAAAAGTCACCATTGTTAAAAAAATAAGTGAAACCTGATTTTTTATGGGTTGGTGTTTATGACAGTGTGTAATTTTATTTTGTGGGTAGGAATGGTATTTTGCCAAAGGTGTGAAGTATACACTGACCTGCTGGAGTCTGTGTAATACCACCAGAGACTATAAAAAGTTTTCACACAAAATTCACCCGTTTGTGAAGGAAAATTGAGCTCAGATTTACTTGGAGAACAAAACTATCAGATGAAAAGGGTGAAGAGTGAAGATGCTAATTTTATGAAGAAAAATAATATTCTGTATTATGTAGGGGTTAAAGAATGTTAATGATATTCAAATTTGGAAAACAAAAATTTCCCAATTTATTACAGTCATCCCGTTGTGTCATATTTCTCTCCATTTTTTTAAACCTTTCAGGTTGACTGACTTTTTGTCAAAACGTTTTATGATTTCAGCATATTCAAATCTAGTGAGATCTCTGCCAGGACAGCCATGGAATCTTCACCTGTGCAAATAGGCTGTTTTTCTCAGCATTTTTGAGGTTGGAAAGGGGCAGATTTGTGCTCCTAGCTTGCTGCCATCTGTGGAGGGTGTTGATTCTGACATGTAATTTATATTGATGATATGGTTTCCTCTGACTTCTACCTGCCCCTTGATTGTTTTGTTTTACCTGTTGACATGAACTTGGCTGAAATGAATGCTCTGTTGGCCATGGGTGTATTAGTTGCATGTGTAATAGCACCTTTCTGCTGTGTTATTATTTTCAAAATCGTGTAATGGGATAAGCATGTTATTTCTAATAGAATTAGATATTCCTTTCTAAGGCTTTGTGTTTACTTAATTCCTTTCTCCCACAGACCTCTGAATAGACTTCATGGTTTTATTCAAAGATGGATTGCACTTGCCACCATCACATATGTCTGAAAGCACGCTTGTTATTTTTGGAAGTAGGCAAGTTGAATTAAATCAATTCTCTGTGGACCAATTGAGTTTGTTTCTTAAATGTAAAAGTCTGTAACTGTATTGAGTTCTTTGATTTCACATCACTGTCTGTACCCTTTAATCCCTATATTATGCCCCCTAAATCATCAGGGATATTTGGTATTTTCCAGATACCATATTTCAAATTGTGTAGCCACAAAAGCTGAAGGATGATGGACAAGTACACCCCAACTCCATCTACTCCATCTGCTCTTTTCTTTGCAAATCCATTGAACTCTTCTTGAGGATAAGGAACCACATCTTAAATCTTGTGTTTCCCACAGTTCTGAATACAATGCTCTTGCTCAATACGCAATGGTGACTTTTGCTGATGAATTTACCCACAATTACATCATCATCTAATCATGGGAATTATCTTGATTGCTGTCAGATCACTTGCAAATAGCTTAAACATTTAAATGAATCGGTATGTAAGTTGGAAGCACTAGTTCAAATATAGGAAAGGACCTTCTTAGAGAAAGTTGGATCATTGTTTCCAAGACTATAAATTTTTCAGAAACATTCCATTGCAAAATGAAGCAACCTAGAACATTCAAAAACATTTAGGCTGTCTTACACTTGTAAGACTTATTTTGATTTTCATTAGCAGATGTTTAGGATACAAAAAGCAAAAATGTTGAACACATATGTGACAGGAGAATAAGGCAGATGCGTTAGAAACCTCTGATCTCACAGCTCTGACAATTTCTTTTCAAAATTGACTTCCCTACTCAGATTATTATTTGAAACTCAACATTTTTGCCTCACTTTATCTGTCCATATGCATATATATGCCTTTTTCCATAATTCTTTTTTTATCATTTCTGTATATTCTCTATATTTTGATATTTAGTTCCCTTCTGTTCCCTTCTTTCCTTTTATTTTCATAATAATGTGCATTTATATTTCAATGTTTGATTTATAATTTTTTAAGATGATGAGCATGACTTTTTCCTTATAAAATTTTGGCCAGTCTTCTGTTAGAGTTTTGAGGAAAAAAATCTTAACAATTACTCATTATGCAGGGAAAGAAATAGTTTCCCTTTAGATAATTTAAATAATAACACTCCCTTAACCAGCATTCCCTTTATTTCAAGAATTACAAAGAACATTCTTTACAATGCACAAATCTCACATTGTTCCAAAATTCTTATCAGCAAATATATTCTCAGCTCCTTGATAACTCTCTTCATGTGCTAAGAAAAATGCTGCTGTCCAAAGCTCCCATTTTGAGAGCTGGTGGTTCTTACACTGTGGTATGATTATCATTTTTAATAGCCAGCCACTGACTTTGACTTTTTATACATTGTTACAGTGTTATGCTTCAGTCTAAGCTAAAAGTATTCTTTGTCATGAGGATAGGGCCCTTGCAATATGGCCTGATGGTTGGGAGGACATAGACAATAGAACATTTTGCTTCCTAAGTATCTGAAAATCCCACTGAAAGGGACTTAAATGATAAGGATATTTATTAAGTCACATAACAGAATTTCAAAGATAGGGCCATTCATGGTCAGTTGTGCTGTGGCTGCATGAGGTCTTCACTGGCCCAGGCTCCTCTCACCTCTCCTGCACCTGCAGCCAGCTTCTCACAAGATGCTGCATGGCTTCAGCAGCTCACATATCACCTGCAGAGGCAATCTGCCTCAACAGGTCAAAGAGGCCTTTTCCAGAAATTTCCACAGACTGACTTTCTTTGCTCCATGATGTCACATGCTCCACGGTAAACCTGTCACTGCAAAGGAAATGGAATTGCCATCATTCATTGGCTTAGCTCAGTGTTCCCAAATGTGTCTGCATATTTGAATCACCTGGGGACCAAGCCTTAGCCTGCTCAAGATTCCCTCTCTTGGCTGGGCTGAGGAGTCTCTCTTCCCGAGTGCTCAACCAGGCGAAGATAAGTGCTGAGGCCGTCAGGGTCCTGCCAGCAGGGACCATGGAGAAAAGGGAAGGGGTTTGGGTGGGTAGGAAGCCACAACACAAGGTCACTACAGACACCTGCCCTACAGCAAATGTGCCTTATTTTGAGTTCTGCCCTCTCTGCCTGATTGTGTAACCTTGGTCATATTTTTAAAATAGCATTTCATTTTTTTTAGAGTTTATTTTGGTATCATTAATCTACAATTACATGTGCAATATTATGGTGATTAAACTACCCCCTTCATCAGGCCCCCCACACCAATCCCATTACAGTCACTGTCCATCAGCGTAGTGAGATGCTATAGAATCATTACTTGTCTTCTCTGAGTTGTACAGCCCTCCCCGTGCCCCCCCCAACATTACATCTGCTAATCGTAATGCCCCCTTTTCCCCCTTGTCACACCCTTCCCACCCATCCTCCCCAGTACCTTTCCCTTTGGTAACTATTAGTCCGTTCTTGGGTCCTGTGAGTCTGCTGCTGTTTTGTTCCTTCAGTTTTTTTTCTTTGTTCTTATACTCGACAGATGACTGAAATCATTTGATACTTGTCTTTTTCCACCTGGCTTATTTCACTGATCATAATACCCTCAAATGCCATCCATGTTGTTGCAAATGGTAGGATTTGTTTTCTTCTTACGGCTGTATAATATTCCATTGTGTATATGTACCACCTCTTCTTTATCCATTCATCTACTAATGGACACTTAGGTTGCTTCCATTTCTTGGCTATTGTAAATAGTGCTGCGATAAACATAGGGGTGCATATGTCTTTTCCAAACTGGGCTCTTGCATTCTTAGGGTAAGTTCCTAGGAGTGGAATTCCTGGGTCAAATGGTATTTCTATTTTGAGTTTTTTGAGGAACCTCCATACTGCTTTCCACAGTGGTTGAACTCATTTGCATTCCCACCAGCAGTGTAGGAGGGTTCCCTTTTCTCCACATCCTTGCCAACATTTGTTGTTGTTTGTGTTTTGGATGTTGGCCATTCTCACTGGTGTGAGGTGATATCTCATTGTGGTTTTAATCTGCATTTCTCTGATGATTAGCGATGTGGAGCATCTTTTCATGTGCCTGTTGGCCATCTGAATTTCTTCTTTGGAGAAGTGTCTATTCATGTCCTCTGCCCATTTCTTAATTGGATTATTTGCTTTTGTTTGTTGAGGTGCATGAGTTCTTTATATATTTTGGATGTCAACCCCTTATTGGATACGTCATTTATGAATATATTCTCCCATACTGTAGGATGTCTTTTTGTTCTACTGATGGTGTCCTTTGCTGTACAGAAGCTTTTCAGCTTGATATAGTCCCACTTGTTCATTTTTGCTTTTGTTTCCCTTGCTCAGGGAGATATGTTCATAAAGAAGTCACTCATGTTTATGTCCAAGAGATTTTTGCCTATGTTATTTTCTAAGAGGTTTATGGTTTCATGACTTACATTCAGGTCTTTGATCCATTTTGAGTTTACTTTTGTATATGGGGTTAGACAGTAGTCCAGTTTCATTCTCTTACATGTAGCTGTCCAGTTTTGCCAACGCCAGCTGCTGAAGAGGCTGTCATCTCCCCATTGTATATCCAAGGCTCCTTTATCAAATATTAATTGACTGTATATGTTTGGGTTAATGTTTGGATTTTCTGTTCTGTTCCACTGGTCTGTGGGTCTGTTTTTGGGCCAATACCAAATTGTCTTGATTCCTGTGGCTTTGTAGTAGAGCTTGAAGTCAGGGAACGTAATTCCTCCTGTTTTATTCCTCCTTCTCAGGATTGCTTTGGCTATTCGGGGTCTTTTGTGGTTCCATATGAATTTTAGAATTATTTGTTGCAGTTCATTGAAGAAAGCTGGTGGTATCTTGATAGGCATTGCATTGAATCTGTAGATTGCTTTAGATAGTATAGCCATTTTGACAATATTTATTCTACCTAGCCAAGAGCATGGGATGAATTTCCATTTGTTAGTGTCCTCTTTAATTTCTCTTAGGAGTGTACTGTAGTTTTCAGAGTATAGGTCTTTCACTTCCTTCATTAGGTTTATTTCTAGGTATTTTTTTTTTTGATGCAATTGTGAATGGAATTGTTTTTCTGATTTCTCTTTCTGTTAGTTCATTGTTAGTGTATAGGAAAGCAAGAGATTTCTGTATGTTAATTTTGTATCCTGCAACTTTGCTGAATTCAGATATTAGTTCTAGTAGTTTTGGAATGGAGTCTTTAGGGTTTCTTATGTACAATATCATGTCATCTGCTAATAGTGACAATTTGACTTCTTCTTTGCGAATCTGGATGTCTTGTATGTCTTTGTTTTGTCCAATAGCCATGGCTAGGACCTCCAGTAATATGTTGAATAACAGTGGAGAGAGTTGGCATCCCTGTCTTGTTCCCGATCTTAGATGAAAAGCTTTCAGCTTCTCGCTGTTAAGTATGATGTTAGCTGTGGGTTTGTCATATACACCTTTATGATGTTGAGGCACTTGCCCTCTATACCCATTTTGTTGAGAGTTTAATCATGAATGGATGCTGAATTTTGTCAAATGCTTTATCAGCATCTGTGGAGATGATCATGTGGTTTTGGTTCTTCTTTTTGTTGATGTGGTGGATGATGTTGATGGATTTTCGAATGCTGTACCATCCTTGCATTCCTGGGATGAATCCCACTTGATCGTGGTATATGATTCTCTGGATATATTTTTGAAATTGGTTTGCTAATATTTTGTTCAGTATTTTTGCATCTATGTTCATCAAGGATACTGGTGTATAATTTTCTTTTTTGGTGAGGTTTTTGCCAGGTTTTGTTATTAGAGTGATGCTGGCTTCATAGAATGAGTTTGGAAGTATTCCCTCCTCTTCTATTTTTTTGGCGAACTTTAAGGAGAATGGGTGTTCTTTCTTCTCTATATGTCTGGTAGAATTCAGAGGTGAATCCATCTGATCTGTGGGTTTTGTTCTTCGGTAGTTTTTTGATTACCGCTTCAATTTCATTGCTGGTGATTGGTCTGTTTAGTTTTTCTGTTTCTTGCTTGGTCAGTTTTGGAGGGTTTTATTTTTCTAAAAAGTTGTCCATTTCTTCTAGGTTTTCCAGCTTGTTAGCATACAGATTCTCATAATGTTCTCTTATACTTCTTTGTATTTCTGTGGGGTCTGTTGTTATTTTTCCTTTCTCATTTCTGATTCTGTTTACGTGTGTAGATTCTCTTTTTCTCTTAATAAGTCTGGCTAGGGGTTTATCTATTTTGTTTATTTTTTCAAAGAACCATCTCTTGGTTTCATTGATTTTTTTCTATTGTTTTATTCTTCTCAATTTTATTTATTTCTTCTGTGATCTTTATTATGTCCGTCCTTCTGGTGACTTGGGTATCATTCGTTCTTCTTTTTCCAATTTCAGTAATTGTGTATTTAGACTATTAATTTGGGAATGTTTTCCTTCTTTAAATAGGCCTGAATTGCAATATACTTTCCTCTTAGAACTGCCTTTGCTGCGTCCCACAAAATTTGTCATCATGAGTCTCCATATATTATTTGATTTCTGTTTTGATTTGGTTGTTATCCCATTGTTTAATTAGGTGAATGTTAAGTCTCCATGTATTTGTGAGCCTTTTTGGTTTCTTTCTAAAATTTATTTCTAGTTTTATACCTTTGTGATCTGAGAAATTGGTTGGTAGAATTTCAATATTTTTGACTTTACTAAGGTTCTTTTTCTGGCCTAGTATGTGGTCTATTCTGGAAAATGTTCCATGTGCACTTTGGAAGAATGTGTTTCCTGTTGCTTTTGGGTGTAGAGTTCTGTAGATGTCTGTTAGGTCCATCTGTTCTAGTGTTTTGTTCAATGCCTCTGTGTCTTTACTTATTTTCTGTCTGGTTGATCTGTCCTTTGGTGTGAGTGGTGTATTGAAGTCACCTAAAATGAATGCATTGATGTCTATTTCCTCCTTTAATTCTGTTAGTATTTGTTTCACATATGCCGGCGCTCCTGTGTTGGGTACATATATATTTATAATGGTTATATCCTCTTGTTGGATTGACCCCTTTATCATTATATAATGTCCTTCTTTATTTCTTGCTACTTTCTTCGTTTTGAAGTCTATTTTGTCTGATACAAGTACTGCAACACCTGCTTTTTTCTCCTTGTTGTTTGCATGCAATATCTTTTTCCATCCCTTCATTTTTAGTCTGTGTATATCTTTGGGTTTGGGATAAGTTTCTTTTAGGCAGCATATAGATGGGTCTTGCTTTTTTATCCATTCTGTTACTCTGTGTCTTTTGATTGGTGCATTCAGTCCATTTACATTTAGGGTGATTATAGATAGATATGTACTTATTGCCATTGCTGGCTTTAGATTCCTGGTTACCAAAGGTTCAAGGGTTCCTTCTTTACTATCTAACAATCTAACCTAACTTTCTTGTTAAGTTATTGTAAACACAGTCTGATGTTTATTTCTCTCCCTTCTTATTCTTCCTCCTCCATTCTTTATATACTAGGTGTTTTATTCTTTGCCTTTAGTTAGTATTTGGATGGTCTGCTTTCTTTGCTATGATTTTATTTTCTCTGATGACATCTTTTTAGCCTTAGGAGTGCTTCCGTCTAGAGCAGTTCCTTTAAGATGTCCTGTAGAGGTGGTTTATGGGAGGCAAGCTCTCTCAGCTTTCACTTGTCTGGAAATTGTTTAATCCCTCCATCATATATAAATGATCATCGTGCTGAATACAATATTCTTGGTTCGAGGCCCTTCTGTTTCATTACATTAAATATATCATGCTATTCTCTTCTGGCCTGTAAGGTTTCTGTTGAGAAGTCTGATGATAGTCTGATGGGTTTTCCTTTGTAGGTGATGTTTTTTCTCTCTCTAGCTGCCTTTAATACTCTGTCCTTATCTTTTATCTTTGCTATTTTAATTATTATGTGTCTTGGTGTTGTCCTCCTTGGGTCCCTTGTGTTGGGAGATCTATGGGCTTCCGTGGACTGTGATACTATTTCCTTACCCAGCATGGGGAAGTTTTCAGCAATTATTTCTTCAAAGACACTTTCTGCCCCTTTTTCTCTCTCTTCTTCCTCTGGTACTCCTATAATGCGAATATTGTTCCATTTGGATTGGTCACAGAGTTCTCTTAATATTCTTTCATTCCTAGAGATCCTTTTATCTCTCTCTGCCTCAGCTTCTCTGTATTCCTGTTCTCTGATTTCTATTGCATTAACAGTCTCTTGCATCTCATCCAGTCTGCTGCTAAGCCCGTCGATAGCTGTCTGATTTCTGCATTGTCTTTCCTGACTTCCCTTGTTTCCTCCCTCAGCTCTTGCATATTTCTCTGTAGATCCATCAGCATGGTTATGACTTTTATTCTGAATTCTTTTTCAGGAAGATTGTGGATTGTGCATTTCCATCCCTTCAGGCTCCCTCTCTGGTGTTGTCTGGGTCTGGGTGAGCTTTGTCTGTACCATATTCCTCTGTCTTTTCATGGCGATAGATGTGGTTGCTCGTAGGTGCCACGTATGTCAGCTGGGTTTTTTAAGACCTAAAAAAAAATGCCCACTGGGAGTAGATTCTGTAAGCATGCTGTATGTGGCGATGTTGCTTCACTATTCCGCAGCTGCGGCCATGCAGCTCCACAGAGCCGTTTGTAGCTCTGACCAGGGCAGGAATGCATGGGACGCTGTTGTTCTCTGTGTGAAATCACAGTGTGGCCACTTTTTCCCAGTCGCCAGCCAAGGGGTCCGAAATTCCTCAGGACTCCCAGCCTGCTGGGCTGAGTGTGCTGGGACGATCGTATTCCTCCGTTGGGCCCCTGACTCTTTAAGACCACCAAAAAAAAAGCGCGCACTTTTCTTTTATCCTGGGGAGCCTGCTGCAAGGACCCGGGCACGTTCCCAGCTCAAAACCTGCACCTTCTGCCTCTCCAATATCCGATACACCACACGATGTGTGTCAGAGCTCCCAGCACAGATCACCAGGGCTGGTTGTTTCGCGGGCCTGTACTTCACTCCCTCCTGGCTCTGAATCCTCTCCTCCCACCCGTGCGCTATGGTGGGGGAGTGCTCGGATCCCGCTGGGACGCGGCTCCATATCTTACCCGCCTCGTGGGGTACCGAATCCTCTCAGGTGCAGATGCAGGCTGTGCGCTGTCCTGTATATTTTGGTCTCTCTTTTAGGAATAGTTGTATTTGCTGTATTTTCGTAGATATATATGGTTTTTGAGGAGATTTCCGCCACCCTGCTCACGCCGCCGTCTTCCCGGAACTTCCTCTAAAATAGCATTTCTTCATTGGCAAAGCAAAAATAACCTTACCCAATTTGCAGCATTGCTTAACAATTAAATGAAAAAAAAATCCTTAGAAGTTCCTAGCATTTTGCCAGCCAACGTGAAGTAGGTGGTCTATTAATATGTGCAGTCACTCTGAGGTTAGAAGAGGAGGACGAGGAGGAGAAACAGCAGTTATCATTGCTGTTGCAATTATTGTTATTATTACAGTTACACTTGAGAGGGCGGTAAACCAGAGGAGAGCCTCTCATTTCCTGCTGCACCTTGGGGGCTTTTCAGAATGCCAGGGTCTGGCCATCAGACCAGCTACATCAGTTTCTCTGGGAGTAGGGCCCACACATCAATATTTTAAAAAAGATTCCCTGAAGATTCAGATGTGTAGGCAGGGATGAACCCTGCTGGGCTGGAGATGTGGTAAGGAAGCTCAGTTTGGTCAGCTTGCCTCACTACCACAAGTGGACCAGCTTGAGTCACCCAGGTAGCCCCAGAGAAACAAGGTTTCTGAGCTAATTTGGGTGATTCTTTGTTTGCTTTATGCAAGACAAGCTCTTCTGTCATCTCTATGCAAGTGACGGGACTTTCTTCCAGCTGTTTCTCTTACACGCATTATTCCGTGGGCCTCAAGGGTAGATTAATTAAAAAGGGACTGAAGCCTTCTTGTTTCTATTTCAAGTCTCTACACAACACTTCAATATAAAAATTATATTCTATTTACTGTGGTTATTTTTAGTTTCCTATATATTTCATTTCCTAGTTTATGGAAAGTGTGTTTTCCATTAGGTACAATGCAAAATCAATTATGGATGTGTTATGTAGAAACCTGCTTTAAATATTCTGGCTTTCTGTAGGCTTTCTAATTTTTAGGTGCATTGTTTACTAGGCCCTAGGTATGTTTTGTCATATGTTGAAAGATCACTGGCTATAAAAATAAGATAATGAATAAAAAGTCACAAAAGCTGTAAACATCTGTAAAAGAGGTTTTCTAGGCAAGGCTGCTCATTAGAGGGAAACTTGGTGCATTTTGACTGTATGCAGCTGGTGGCACATGCACTCTCAGAAACGGGGCCTTTAAGGGGAGCTGCTAGATATATGGCACACTGTATTGTGGGCTGGAGATCTGTCCCCTTAGCTGTGCATAAGAGCTACCCGTGGGGCCACATCCGCAAACCCTCCTCTAAATTCCACCTGCAATTCTGTTGGGAATTGGATGTTTTATAGAACTGGATAGTCATCTTTTGGTCACAGAGCCAGTCTTACTAAGAGAATTAACTGGCTCCTAGGAAAGTGGAAAAATGCAGAAATATCAACATGGGCTTCACGGTCTTCACCACACTGAGTAGCACATGGCACAGCCGACCTCTGGTCAGTGATCAGGCCACCACAGGACTCTGCCTGGAGCTCTCTTTTATTGTTGGAAGATCTCTCATGTCAAGTGACATAGGAGGTACAGATGCTGACCCAGTTATACAAATGACCCCTTATGCAAGAGCACAAGAAAGCCCCTGCTCTGGACACATATGTGACTGAGTAACCTGGGCTGGGAGAGAGATAGGAGCTGGGCTTATGGAATCTACTCACCCGGCTGCGTTATTGTGGCTGACAGTGAGGCCAATCATTGTAGCCCTGGTAAGTCTCTGAGCAGGCATTCCTGAGACAGTATTTCTAACTTCTGAGAAGATTTAATGTTTACACAATCCATCTTTCTGGTATCAAAAATGGTTCCCCTAAAGAAAGACAAGATCTTTGAGGCAGAAGGAGAATGGCAATGTTTTAAATTTTAGAATAACATGAAAGCAATTTTTAAAAATGTCTTTTAACTTTTTATAAGGAAAACTTCAAAACTACAAAACTACAGAAGCACAGACAACAGGATAGTGACTCCCCATGTACCTCGCCTAGCTTTGACAAATACTCTTTTTCCATTGACCTCCGCTCTACTCCCAGCCATAAAACTTGGAATATTTAAATATATAGATTAAAATGATATACATTCAAGGTTTAGGTGCAATTCTGATGTTAGGTATCCTTTATGTAAGGTGCATTATAGAATTTGTTCACCTAGATGATGATAAAACTGAATCATGGGCATCTGTGTTCAACGACATTTTTATGCCAGACCTGTGCTATTCAAAATGTGGCTCACAGAACAGTGCCAGCCCACAAAGTCTTTGTTTCTGGTCTGTGATGAGACAAGTATAGAAATTGTGAGCAAGTGTTTGGAACTTCTGTAGCATCTTGGCACTGCTGCACATCTCAGAACATGATCATTTTTTTAGTAATTCATTTTTGTTATATTTCACAAAAGTATCAGAATCACACTGGGAAAAACATTATCTTTCACTACAGATAGTTTGAGAAGCACTCTTCTGTATAGTGCTTCTGTGATCTTGCCTCCCAAGGGACATTTGGCAATGTGTGGAGATATTTTGAGTCATCACAGTTTGGGAATAAACTTGTAGGGGAGCAGGTTGTGCTACTGACATCTAGTGGGTGTACAGGACAGCTCCCCAAGACAAAGAACTATATGGTCCTGAAATCAATAGTGCTGAGGTTGAGAAACGCTGCTCTAGACCACAGTGGAGGGTTCAGCCTGCTTTGTGCCTTGTCTAATTTGACAAATGGGTCTTGCCAGAGCACAGGCTGGAAAGAGTCTAAGACTGTATGTGGCTGTTCCTTACGCTAGTGGCTCCATGTTCTACTTTGGAAATTAGTGAGACGTATTTGCAGATGGACGAGCTTGAGGGCTAAATGACTTTGCCCCAAAACCTTTAAAAATGTAATACTGCTATTAGTCACTGGTTGCCCATTTCATCTCTGCCAAAGTTTGTAGTTTGTCTAACAGGAGAAAGTCAACCGCTACGGTAGTAGCAGCTGAGAAAATGGGAAACTAGAAACTTGTAAAATTTGTGTTTATTTAGAAATTTCATATTTAAGAAATTCATACCAAGTCTCTGCTTTATGGGGTTTTTAAGATTTTCTTTTAAATTTAGAACCAGGAAATGATCATCAAGCAAAAGTCATTGTTTTTCTGAACTCTAATAGGATAAATATTAATAGCTCTAAGATACTTTAATCTAGGAAAAGTAATCAAGTGAAATTAATTTGGAACAAAAGATAACTTTTATATCTTAACACACTTGTGTGTGTGTATCTCTGTGTATGTACATGAGAGAGAGAGAGAGAGAGACAAAGAGACTTATTTCGACATCTGATTCCTGTTTAGAGTTTCTTCTTTCACATTGTATTTGATATCCAAGTTGCTCACATGAAAGTTATTTCATTAACAGAGTGTACACTCTGGCCTTGATACAGCTTTGAGCAAGACAAATAGAGAAAAGGTTTGTCTATCAAGGGTATTCCCACAAGATATAACAACCAAGCAGCTAGTGTTTTGCTCACAATTGAAGCCTCTCCTAGGTAAACTCCGTTTATATATACTCACAGTACCACAGGCTGACAGTCGTTACCATGCTTACCAGCCCACCTTTAGTCTTAATTGCTTACTAATTTTCCTTTCTTAATTTTATACTGCTGTCAGGAAGGAACATTTATCAATCATCATTCTGTAACTTCCTGACACCATTTACCTTGACCTCTGACTATAAGAAAAAAAGCTCATTTGCTTTATTTTCTGTGTCTATTTGATTATGGCCTAACATGAAAACTCTAGGGAATCTCCCCATTGCATATCAGCATGTGTGATGTATCTGATCTGTCCTGTCTTTGGTAGTCTCTGTAGTGGCGGGCCTGCTTCCTTACCTCCTGGAAAGCAATTCTTAACAAAAAACAAAGAGAAAGCCGTAATAAATCTCTATTTTAAAGAACTTCAGTACTTAGATCCCTCTAATATGTACTAAAAATGTAATTTTGTTCCTACAGAGCCTTCTCAAATGATTTGAGATTATTAATGCAGTTTATGTTGGCAAAAAATGTAACATTTGAAGGTACAGTTCTTTTACATACATGGGCATCAGCAGCACAAAAACATAACTTTTTATTAGCTACATCACAAGGTGCAGGGCGTAGAGCTCTGTTCGTCCTACCTTCTGTGTGAAATCTGCCAAATGCTGTTTGATTAAAGCTAGACTGATTAGACTACTGATTAATTCTGCCTTTGATAGATTACACAGTTTAACTGACAAATAGATTGCCTCTGTTTAGTAATGGTTCCACAGTTATGATGACAAAGGACAAGCTATTTGTCAGTTAAACTGTGTAATCACTCAGAAACAGAGTTAATCAAGAGCCAAATCATTTTGTCTCTAGTTAAATCCAGCTAATGAGTTAAAATGTGTAATTTATAGTATTCTACTCTGAAACTGAGTTATTAGCAATTTCCATAGTACTTCATTGAATCAGATTATGTTCCATAGTAAAGATTTTGTCCCAGAGGAGAGAGGAAGAAAAGTAATGGAGTTAGGATGTGATTTTTGTTAAAGTGATGATAGTGTATGAGTTCTTTGTGGGGAAGGAGAGCGGGGCCTTCAGAAGTCCGGTGGTCCCCACGCTGGCTTACACACTCCAGCCACAGCAGCTGCAGATTCTTAGGAAGGTAGTAGGTAGCTCAGCCTCAGCTCTGCTGCCAAGCCTGACAGAAAGAACTCAAAGCCCATTATGGCTTCCTAAGCTTTCTTTGTCATGTGGCCCCTTGCTGTGTCAACCGCTATGTTATTACCTAGCCACCATCATCCTCAGGAAAGCTTATGGTAAGGGAAGGCAATGACGTTTCTACTGAGTTCCCCTGTACCCTTGCACACAAGCATAGATTCTTCTGGACCAGGAAGTTAGAAGTAAATACTCAGGAATACTCTAAAGGCAACAAAGGTATTTCCACAATTTTCAGAGAAAGGGGCAGGAACAGGGGGTAGGTATCTTTGTAATAGTGCATCTGTACCCCTCAGCTTCTTGTCTGTACCTTACTCTGTTTGCCCTTCCCTTCACATGGCTTATTAGGAGTACGGGAAGAAATTAGTAAGAAAATGGAATGAGGGTTTTCTTTCTGAGAAAGAAAATACATTTATTTCCTCCTATTTCAGTTCATTTGGTTTTCCTAAATTTGAGGTGAGAGACTTATCTCCTCTGGCTATAAAGACTGTTTACTGGAGCAGGAATTCTCTAACACTTGCTTTGGTACCATTCACTGTATGCTGGAATACCTTCAAGGGTGGGCATAAAAGGTCCACACAAGAGCACTGTAAGGCTGTGTGACCACTCTCTGCCAGAAATTATATCCCTCTTTGTGATATCTTCAGCTAAAGTGTAAACTGTTTGTGTAAGACCTAGAGATGAAGGGGACAAACAGACGCTTGAAGGGAAGCAAGGTTCTTCTTACTATATTTTGGAATGGACTAAGGACACAGAGAACCTTTCTTTCTAGACAGACATAGAAGTGATGGTGGAGTCCTTTGTACACTTATTCTGGGGCAAAGACCACAGGGAATCCCTAGCTTCAAATGGCTCTTGGTAGAGACGACAGACCAGGCAGATGCAGAATTAATCAAATGGGTCCCTCTTCAAACTGTGATTCTCAAACTTTTTGAATTGGAGAAAACTTTCTGACATAAATTTCACCCCCGACTTTCCTGCAAACACACACGTAGAAGCACATGATGGTTGTTGTACTTTCAGTGTCTTTTATAGGAGAAAATAAGTAAATGAAGTTATAGTAAAATTTCAGTGACATTCATAAAAGAAGTATATTGAATTAATCAGCAGTATCTGTAAATATTTGAAAAATGTATGTGAGTGGGTGAATATGTATGTGTTTTAAGACATTCAATAATATCTTAAAATTCATTCCAAGCCAACACATACTAAACATTTAGGTTTTAAAAGCTCTTGTGATAACTACAAAGTCCCTGTCCCACCAGGATATACTGGCTGCAGTCTGTCCACGCATCCATATGGCACTCTCTAAGATATTTACCCAGACAGTATCTTCTAAGAGGAAATCCAGGAATAAGTGAGAGTGATATTCTTAATCAGTCGTGCTCAGACCTTGGTTTTCACTTCTTTCTCTTCCCTGAAACTTCCTCCGACTCCCTAGGAGGCCATTCAGATAGTCGGGCCTGCCTTACGTTCGTCTCTTCCAGACACTTACCTGTCATGGGCAGCTACCATAGTGATGTGCCTCTTCTTCACAAGATCTGGTTTTACAGATAAATTGCAGAAAGAATCCTTCTTTCATTTTCATATATGTCATATTGATATCTTTTATGTTTTTTAAAATACAAATTTAAGTAAAACCTTTTGGATGTAATAAAAACTATAAATATTCCCAGCAACTCAAAGAAATTTCTGATCTAAATACTTAGAACTGCATTTTCCTTTTCAAGTTTTTCAAAAGCTATGCAATACTTGAAGAAATAATAGCTGTCAAAGGTAATACAATATGTGAAAAGAGATTGTGTTTATTCAGACTAGAGGGAAAAAGCAGTAAGCTTCATAATACTTGGACTTCTAAGAAAATACAATTATTTATTTTCTGTTGATTGTGAACAGTCACTTAAAATACATCTTTCACTTCTTGGAAATGATGCGTACAGTGCCTTCTGGCAATATGGTAGACCCCATGTCCTGGCAAAGAGGACCGCTATAACATACCTATCAATGCTGGATAAAATAAAGCAAAAAGCAAATATCTGAACTTGTAAAAGAACTAACAGTAAATCTAGGATCTAACAAACAAAGCTGAAGCTGAACACCCAAGTAACAAGGTTAAGTTTGCAGCACTTTGCAGGGTGTTTGCCGGTATCGGTAGAACTGAGACTTGGTTTTTAATAGCGATGGAAGAGGAGACAAGCTCTGGGCTCAGGTTATAGGGCAAGATGGAGCCACATCCCACCGTAATGCTAGAACCCCAGAAAGGCTATACTCAAAATGAAATTGGGACTAGAAATAATCTACCTTTGGCAAACAGATGTTCAGGACATTTAACTGTCTTGGGTAGCTGCTGGCTAGGGAAAGCATTCTCCCTAGAGTGTGTAACCACAGTCCTTCCCTCAAGTGTGTTTGGAGTTCAGACTTAAAATACTTGCCTGACCAGAAAATCCTAAAGCATGAAATAAACTTAAAATTGTTTTTGATTGATAGCATTCCAGAGTCACTGGCAGAAGCAAACACAAATGCTGTCTGTCTGGAAGGACCTACCCTCAACCTACGGGTCACAGGATTTTAACAGATGAAGACCACCAAACATGAGCTCATGCTTCCAAATTCCAGAAACACCTAAGGAAACAAGAGCCATGAGTAGGAGACAGGAGAAACCACAAATAGCAGAACTAGACTTCCAAAAACCTTAAGATAATGATTTATCAGAGAAAGAAAATTATTTAAGTGCCTAGAATATTTTTAAGTAGGTATAAGCAACATGAGTAAAAATTAAGATTGTATCAAAAAATTAAACATTATTGACAAGAACAAAAACTTATAGAAATCAAAAATATGATAATGGAAATTAAAAACAAATGAGTATCAAGTTATTTGTACCTGAAAAGAATGGATTAACTGATTCTAAAGAAACTACATACAGTGCAATACAAAGAGTTGGAAATGGTAAAGAGGTTAAAAGACATGAAAAATAGAATCTATTACACATCTAGTTGGATTTGTAGATTTTCATTCAATAACAAATAGACAAAGACATTTTCAATCAAATAAAAAGAGAATTTACCACCACCAGATCCTTGGAAGGCCAAATATGTAAGAAAGCAGGAAAAGTAAAGGAATTGTTAATCATGTGTAAAGCTACAACACTGATTGTATAAAATAGTAATGATTCCATATTCAGCATTAAAATTCAAGGTGCAAATAAAATACTGCTATATATAACATGTAAGACAGGAACATTCTATAGGACATGGGAGGAGGAAGAATGTACAGACAAACTTTGGATTGGGTTAAATGTACATGGTAAAAAAATTTAAGGGTAACCACTAAAAGGATAAAAATAGAGTTCGTAACTTCTATAATACAGGAGGGAAAATGATCAAAACATACAAGAAAACATGGGGGAAAACTTGTAAAACAAGCAAGCTAAAAACAATGTACAAAATCAAGTTTTAGAAATATATTTGAATATATTATTAATAAATATTAATTTAAAATGATACTAATTACATTACATATTTAATGTGATAGCAATTGTATTCTATTATAATGTTGGTAAATGAGAATAAATATTAGTATCACTAATAAAAACTTGCTGTCTTTAAAAATGTTACATAAATTTCTAAGTTTGGATTTAAAAAATCCAGTTGTATGCTCTTTACAAGAAATGCTTTTTATACCTAAGGTTAAAAACTGAAAGTAAAAAAGATGGCCATACCACCAAACAGTAATTAAATTTATTTTATTTTTTGTCCCTTTTTTAAAAACTGTAATATAATTGACATATAACATTGGGCAAACTTGTGGTGTGCAAAGAGTTGATTTGCTACGTTTATATATTGCAGTATGATTGCTACCATAGTGTTAGCTGACACCGCCATCATGTCACATGATTTCTTTTTCTTATGGTGAGAACATTTAAAATCTAATCTCTTAGTAACTCTGAATACTGTATACCACAGTACTGATGACTGTAATCACAATGGCATGCACTAGATCTCCAACATTTATTCAACCTTTAACTAAAAATCTGTACCCTTTGACCAACATCTCCTCAATTCCTCAATTCCCCCAAACCCAGCAAAGACTAATTTTTAAAATTAATAAATTAATATTTTATATAACAGTAAATTAAAGTTAAAAAGTTAATTTTAAGGTAAACAAAGATTATTACATGTAAAGGAGGTCACTTTGAAATGATAAAAGGTCTTATTTAACATAACATACTAGTTTTCCCATTTTCCATAACATTATAGGAACATAATAGTTTTAAACTTATATACACTCAAAATGTACTTAATGAGAGTCTCGAAATTTGTAAAATACAGTGATAAAATTACAAAAATACACTGGATATTGGAGTATAAAATGGTTTATTCACTTGTAGAACGATTTGGCCATTCCTAGAAAAGTTAAGGTGCAATCCCACTTCTAGATGCATCTACTACAGGGAATTACACTCATCTGTGTTCAAGTGTACATATGTAAGAATATTCAGAGGACCATTACTTGTAAGAGTGAAAAACTGGAAAAAAACTAAGCTGTCCATCACTGGAGAATGTGTGCAGGCAAATTGTGGTATAGCCATTGAATGTAATACTATATAGCATTAAAAATGAATGAGTAGGAGCAGCATGTGTCCACAAAACGAAAGTGGGGACTAGAAGCTCCTAAAGATAATGTTGAGCAAAAATAAGTTTCAAAAGAACTCACAAAAAATACATACAGTATGATACTATTTGCATCATTTTAAAAGGCAAAGTAATACTATGTCTTCCTTAGCGATCCATCCATACCTGTTCAGTAAAAATACAGAGAAAGTCAAGGGCATGCTAAGCACCATGTCCAGGATGGCAGTCACCTCTGAGGAGATGGGAGAGTGCTGCCATTAGGGAATGGTGGGTGCGCTGGGAGGGACCCCCTTTACTGGTGATGTTTGATATCTTAAGTGAACTGGTGGACACACATATGTGTGCTTGGTTATTTGCATACCATTTTGTAGGTCTGAAAATTTGTATAATATTCTTTAAAATACCGAGCAAATATAAGTAGAACTTGTCTGCATAACATGAAATTAAAAACATATGTGTGTCTGTGTGTGTGTGTGTGTATATATATATATATATATATATATATATATATACACACACATATATATAAATACTACCTAAATCCAAAAAAGCTTTTATAACAATATTTTTGTATATTTGAAAGAATATCTGGTTGCAAGTTTGCTTTAAACAAATCTTTTTATTGATGCACCATTTAGTAATTTTTAATGGAACATGGACCAATGTTAATTACTTTGCAATTCATCCCAACCTATAAAGTTGGTGGTATAAGTTCTTGGTATCAAAGATGGTTAAGGAATATGCAAATTTTTTTCTTTTCCATTGGAAATACTTCTTTTCCTTAAGAGTCTGTAACCATCAGTAAAAGAAGCCTCATTTTAAAAATAATTTAGAATTTATAGAAGCACATCCTACTTATGAAAAAAGATAGGACAGAAGAAATGAAAACACTTAAATCACAGTTGAACTCCAGCTTTCTAAACTTACCCCCAAAATCTGTTGAAAATTTGGTTCTGAAGTTCTCATTCCCAGGAATCTTTCTGAGATGGTAAACAATAGATCAGAGTTCCCAAACTTTCTTGGTCTGTGATACCCATAGTCTCTCAGTGAACTTTTGTGGCACCCTGAGACCCAAAGAAAGCCTAAGAGTTCAGTTCATTAAATAGTTAGATCACAGAAATCATTTAGAATTCAACTTTGCAAAGATAGGACTTCATGGAAGGCAATGTAGTGCAATCTAGTGTTGGAACTGGGAACTACCTTGAGTCAGTAGTTTTCAAACTGTCCCATAGATGTTGTGTACTGTTTCCTCTGAAAATTTAAAATAACTTATGGCACCGGTATGAATTTGCTGCCGCACCCTGCAGAACTAGATAACATACCCGCCCTCAGACACAGTAATAAGAAGGGCTCTGCAGTCACTCACATTCATGATGGTCTCTTTTCACTGGCTCCAGGAGAAGCCATACAAGTGCTCAGAATGCAGCAAGGCCTTCAGCCAGAAGCGAGGCCTGGACGAGCACAGGAGGACACACACCGGAGAAAAACCTTTTCAGTGTGATGTAAGTTTGGCTTCTCTTCTTTCCCTAGTGCCCTGCAAAAACAGGAGGTAGGTGTGTGAGTGTGTGCGTGCGTGCATGCACATCTGTGTGTCTGTGTGTGTAGGTATGGGTGTATGTGTGTTTTGCAGTGCTGGTTGTGCCTATTAATGTCTTGGTCTGTTTGTACCTTTTGATTGCATAATCCATATAACTACACTGTAGTCATTTTATTCATCCTGGTTTACTGGCAGTAAATAAACTCTGATTTGCCTTAAGACATGCTCGCACCCTGTTTTAATGCAACTCAGTTGTTCTTCCAGGGTATAAGTGCAAATAATCTTAGGCAGCTTTCATGTGTCTGCCCATCTTTGACAAGTTAATGACAGTTAAACCAGAGATTAACTGGTCATAGATATTATTTACTCTGTTAGAGTCAAACAGTGAATTTCTAAAATATGCATAAATTTGTTTAAATAACACTACTGCTAATTGTTTAGATTTTCTCCTTATGATATTTGAATTGAAATTATCATCATAGTTGTTTACATTATTTATGAAAGAAAAAAATACTACCATTGTCAGTAACTTATTGAAGCATTGATTACTTTAGGAAAAATGTTTTTTCATTGAACAGTGTCACCGTTCTCCTGTGTAAGATGGACACTTGACAGAAAATTGACGCAGATGTTAGGAAAAACACTTGGATGCTTAATTCTAACATGAGAAAAGCCAAAAGAGTATTAATGTAGCTCAGTGTAAGAAGAAACATTGAAGTTGTAATGTGTGAAGTTGCACGGTACAGAATTCTCTTTAAGTGTTGAGGGAAATGCGAGTACCTCCCACTGGCATATCCCAACGGATAACGTGTGGGGTGAGCAGTCCACATGAAAGGAAACTCACAAACACAAGCTGTTTTCTTTGTCCTTTCATGAAACTGGTGGTAAGGTTAAGGCAATAATGTACTCCCAGTGGGCCTACTCATAAAAATACCTTTATCAACAGTGAACTTTTTTAAGGAAAGAATACTTGTAGAAAAAGAAATGTACACATACAGAGCTCTGTCCTGAACTTAAGGTACAGCCCCTGCTTAATAATTTCAATTGGTTTAATTCGTTGATGCTTTTATTGAAAGCATTTTCTTAAGGGCAAAACCTACTTAGATTATTTAATTGTACAACTTCACAAATACCTGAAATTAAGTATTAACTGTATTGTTAATGGTCATCTTCCTACCATCGTTCTCAATCTGACTTTTATTTAGCCTGAATATTTTTGTTGACTACGTCCTTGGATAAACTGGACCATGATGTTATTTTTAACAACTATAATGTTATAAGCATGATTTTTTTCTATCTACTTGTATCATATGTTCCAAATTCTCTGATCCTTAACTGCAGCCCAGACTGATCTATTGAGTAGAGATCCAAGTTATTGCCTCTGAAACTTCCCTGATTCAGTCTGCTCAGAGTACGGGCTGTTTCTTTTCCAAACTATTGTCCCTTAACCTACTCATTCCAGATAGAAGCCACCCTTTCTCAGCCTACTTCTAATCTCTCTCCCTAAATAGCTCTCTAATCCATTACTTCCTCTCAGTTTCCATTCCCACTAGTGGTACACAGCCTGGACCGGCACAGTTCTTACTCATCGAATCTCCAATGGTTGTGTTCTCCACACTACCGTCGTGCTTTTTTTTTTAATTGAGGTGAAAATCATACAATATAAAATTAACCCTTTTAAAGTGAACTATTCAGTGACCTTTTGTACATTGACAGTATAGTACAACCATTACCTCTATCTGGTTCCAAAACACTTTATTGTCCCAAAATAAAATTCCATACCCATTAGACAGTTATTCCCCATTTTTCCCAGACTCTGAAAACCACCAATTTTCTTCCATTTCTATGGATTTACATATTCTAGGTATTTCATATAAATTAATCATACAAAATATGACCTTTTTTGACTGCCTTCTTTCACTTAACATAATGTTTTCAAGGTTCATCTGTACTGTAGCATATATCAGCACATAATTTTCTTTTTTTCTTTTTTCTTTTGATATTGTTAATCTACAATTACATGTGCAACAGTATGGTTACTAGACTCCCCATATCCTCAAGTCCCCCACATATACCCCATTACAGTCAGCACAGTAGATGCTATAGAATCACTACTTGTCTTCTCTGAGTTGTACAACCCTCCCCGTGCCCCCCCCACATTATGTCTGTTAGTCGTAATGTCCCTTTTCCCCCTTGTCCCTCCCTTCCCACCCATCCTCCCCAGTCCCTTTCCCTTTGGTATCTGTTAGTCCATTCTTGGGTTCTGTGAGTCTGCTGCTGTTTTGTTCCTTCAGTTTTTTTTTCTTTGTTCTTATACTCCACATATGAGTGAAATCATTTGATACTTGTCTTTTTCTGCTTGGCTTATTTTACTGAGCATAATACCCTCTACCTCCATTCATACTGTTGCAAATCGTAGGATTTGTTTTCTTCTTATGGCTGAATAATATTCCATTATGTATATATACCACATATTCTTTATCCATTCATCTACTGATGGACACTTAGGTTGCTTTGCTATACAGAAGCTTTTCAGGTTGATATAGTCCCACATGTTCATTTTTGCTTTTCTTTCCCTTGCCTGGGGAGATATATTCATGAAGAAGTTGTTCATGTTTATGTCCAAGAGACTTTTGACTATGTTTTTTTCTAAGAGTTTTATGGTTTCATGACTTACATTCAGGTCCTTGATTCATTTTGAGTTTACTTTTGTGTATGGGATTAGACAGTAGTCCAGTTTCATTCTCTTACATGTAGCTGTCCAGTTTTGCCAACACCAGCTGTTGAAGAGGCTGTGATTTCCCCATTGTATATCCATGGCTCCTTTATCGTATATTAATTGACCGTATATGTTTGGGTTAATGTCTGGACTCTCTATTCTGTTCCACCGGTCTGTGGGTCTGTTTTTGTGCCAGTACCAAACTGTCTTGATCACTGTGGCTTTGTAGTAGAGCTTGAAGTCTGGGAGCATAATTCCCCCTGTTTTATTCCTCCTTCTCAGGATTGCTTTGGTTATTCAGGGTCTTTTGTGGTTCCATATGAATTTCAGAATTATTTGTTCCAGTTCATTGAAGAATGCTGTTGACATTTTGATAGGGATTGCATTGAATCTATACATTGCTTTAGGTAGTATAGCCATTTTGACAATATTTATTCTTCCTAGCCAAGAGCATGGAATGAATTTCCATTTGTTAGTGTCCTCTTTACTTTCTCTTAGAGTGTCTTGTAGTTTTCAGGGTATAGGTCTTTCACTTCCTTCATTAGGTTTATTCCTAGGTATTTTATTCTTTTTGATGCAATTGTGAATGGAATTGTTTTTCTGATTTCTCTTTCTGTTAGCTCATTGTTAGTGTATAGGAAAGCAACAGATTTCTGGGTATAGATTTTGTATCCTGCAACTTTGCTGAATTCAGATATTAGTTCTAGTAGTTGTGGAGTGGAGTCTAGGGTTTTTTATGTGCAATATCATGTCATCTGCAAACAGGGATAGTTTGACTTCTTCTTTACCAATCTGGATGCCTTGTATGTCTTTGTTTTGTCTGATTGCCATGGCTAGGACCTCCAGTACTATGTTGAATAACAGCGGGGAGAGTGGGCATCCCTGTCTTGTTCCCAGTCTTAGATGAAAAGCTTTCAGCTTCTCGCTGTTAAGTATGATGTTAGCTGTGGTTTTGTCATATATGGCCTTTATTATGTTGGGGTAATTGCCCTCTATACCCATTTTATTAAGAGTTCTGATCATGAATGAATGTCGAATTTTGTCAAATGTTTTTTCAGCATCTATGGAGATGATCATGTGGTTTTTGTTCTTCTTTTTGTTGATGTGGTGGATGATGTTGATGGATTTTCGCATGTTGTACCATCCTTGCATCCCTGAGAAGAATCCCACTTGATCATGGTGTATGATCGTCTTGATGTATTTTTGAATTAGTTTTGCTAACATTTTTTTGAGTATTTTTGCATCTACATTCATCAGGAATATTGTTCTGTAATTTTCCTTTTTGGTGGGGTCTTTGCCTGGTTTTGGTATTAGAGTGATGCTAGCTTCATAGAATGAGTTTGGAAGTATTCCCTCCTCTTTTATTTTTTGGAAAACTTTAAGGAAAATGGGTATTATGTCTTCTCTATATGTCTGATAAAATTCAGAGGTGAATCCATCTGGCCTGGGGGTTTTGTTCTTGGGTAGATTTCTGATTACCGATTCAATTTCGTTGCTGGTAATTAGTCTGTTTAGGTTTTCTGTTTCTTCCTTGGTCAGTCTTAGAAGGTTGTATTTTTCTAAGAAGTTTTCCATTTCTTCTAGGCTTTCCAGCTTGTTAGCATATAGATTTTCATAGTATTCTCTATTAAGTCTTTGTATTTCTGTGGGGTCTGTCATGATTTTTCCTTTCTCATTTCTGATTCTGTTTATGTGTGTAAATTCTCTTTTTCTCTTAATAGGTCTGGCTACGGGTTTATCTATTTTGTTTATTTTTTCAAAGAACCAGTCTTGGTTTCATTGATTTTTTTCTATTGTTTTTTTCATCTCAATTTTATTTATTTCTTCTCTAATCTTTATTATGTCCCTCCTTCTAGTGACTTTGGGCCTCATTTCTTCCTGTTTTTCCAATTTCAATAATTGTGACATTATAGACTATTCATTTAGGATTGTTCTTCCTTCTTTAAATAGGCCTAGATTGAAATATACTTTCCTGTTAGAACTGCCTTTGCTGCATCACACCGATGTTGGAGCTTTGTGCTGTTGTTTTCATTTGTCTCCATATATTCTTTGATCTCTGTATTAATTTGTTCATTGATCCATTGATTATTTAGGAGCATGTTATTAGGCCTTCATGTATTTGTGAGCCTTTTTGTTTTCGTTGTACAATTTATTTCTAATTTTATAACTTTGTGATCTTAGAAGTTAGTTGGTAGACTTTCAATATTTTTGACTTTACTGAGGTTCTTTTTGTGGCCTAGTATGTGGTCTATTCTGGAAAATGTTCCATGTGCACTTGAGAAGAATGTGTATCCTGCTGCTTTTGGGTGCAGAGTTCTGTAGATGTCTGTTAGGTCCATCTGTTCTAGCATGTTGTTCAGTGCCTCTGTGTCTTTACTTATTTGCTGTCTGGTTGATCTGTTCTTTGGGGTAAGTGGTGTGTTGAAGTCACCTAAAATGAATGCATTGCTTTCTACTTCCTCCTTTAATTCTGTTAGTATTTTTTTCACATATGTCGGTGCTCCTGTGTTGGGTGCATATATATTTATAATGGTTATATCCTCTTGTTGGACTCACCCCTTTATCATTATGTAATGCCCTTCTTTATCTCTTGCTACTTTCTTCATTTTGAAGTCTATTTTGTCTGATACAAGTACTGCAACTCCTGATTTTTCTCCCTGTTGTTTACATGAAATATCTTTTTCCATCCCTTCACCTTTAGTCTGTATACCTTTGTGTTTGAGGTGAGTCTCTTGTAAGCAATGTATAGACGGGTCTTGCTTTTTTATCCATTCTGTTACTCTGTGTCTTTTGATTGGTGCATTTAGTCCATTTACATTTAGGGTGATTATCGATAGATATGTACTTATTGCCATTGCTGGCTCTTAGATTTGTGTTTTCCAAAGGTTCAAGGGTAGATTCTTTACTGTCTAAGTCTAACTTAACTCTATTGTTAAGCTGTTATATACACAGTCTGATGATTCTTTATTTCTCTCCATTGTATTTCTTCCTCCTCCATTCTTTATATATAAGGTGTTTTATTCTGTACTCTTTTGCATTCCTTTGACTGTTTTTGTGGAAATTTGGGTTTTTCTTTTGCCTTTAGATAGTATTTGGATGGTCTGCTTTTTTTGCTATGAATTTATTTCCTCTGGTGACATCTTTTTACCCTGAGGAGTGCTTCCATATAGAGTATTCCCTTTAAGATATCCTGTAGAGGTGGTTTGTGGGAGGCAAATTCCCTCAACTTTTGCTTGTCTGGGAATTGTTTAATCCCTCCCTCAAATTTAAATGATAATCGTGCTGGATACAATATTCTTGGTTCAAGGCCCTCTGTTTCATTACATTAAATGTATCATGCCATTCTCTTCTGGCCTGTAAGGTTTCTGTTGAGAAGTCTCATGGGTTTTCCTTTATAGGTGATCTTTTTTCTCTCTCTGGCTGCCTTTAATACTCTGTCCTTGTCTTTGATCTTTGCCATTTTAATTATTATATGTCTTGGTGTTGTCTTCCTTGGGTCCCTTGTGTTGGGAGATCTGTGGGCTTCTGTGGACTGAGAAACTATTTCCTTCCCTTGCTTGGGGAAGTTTTCAGCAATTATTTCTTTAAAGACACATTCTATCCCTTTTTCTCTTTCTTCTTCCTCTGGTAATCCTATAATGCGAATATTGTTCTGTTTGGATTGGTCACACAGTTCTCTTAATATTCTTTCATTCCTAGAGATCGTTTTATCTCTCTCTGCCTCAGGGTCTCTGTACTCCTGTTCTCTGATTTCTATTCCATTCACAGTCTCTTGCACCTCGTCCAGTCTGCTTTTCTGCCCATCGATCAATTGTTTCTTTTCTGTAATATCTCTCCACACTTCCTCCCTTAGTTCTTTCATATTTCTCTGTAGATCCATCAGCATGGTTATGACTTTTATTCTAAATTATTTTTCAGGAAGATTGTTTAAACCAACCCCCCCGGCCCTCTCTCTGGGGTTTTTCTGGGTGAGTCTTGACTAGACCATATTCTTCTGTCTTTTTATGGTGATAGAAGTGGTTGCAGGCAGGTGGCACATGTGTCTGCTGGGAGAACAAACTCACTTCCTGCTTGTTCTCCTTGCCCTTCTCCCCAGCCAGTGCCAGTTACCCGCACACTGGGAGGCAGTCTCTGGGATAATCCCGTAAACTACCATGGATGGGGCCACCCTCAGGCTAGCCTAGAGCACTGCGGGGGTTTGCAGCCACCCCAGGTGCGCTCTGCACCCCTTGGTGCCTTTCGGCCCTTGCTCTGGCTTCTGTGGCCCTTCCCGGTTAGCTACGCGTCCGCTGGGAGGAGATTCTGTGTAGTTTCTGTGGGCGGGGCTGCTCTTCCGCTGTTCTGCAGCTGTGGCGGATCCGCTGCAGTGCCGGCGGGGGGAACGAATGGCAGGCTGCTTTCGTGAGGGTCTTTGGGGCTGCTTTACCCCACAGCTAGTTAGGGGGCCCGAAGTTCCTCAAGATTCCCAGCCTGCTGGGCTGAGTGCACTGGGGTGGGGGGGGGACTATTTTGTTCCCCTGTTTGGCCCTTGTCTCTTTAAGACTTTTAAGAAAGCACCTGCTTTTACCACTTCTATAGCCATGAAAAGACAGAGGAATATGATCCAGACTAAGATCAACCAGAAAACCCCAGAGAGGGAGCCTGAAGGGATGGAAATGCACAGTCTTCCTGAAAATGAATTCAGAATAAAAGTCATAACCATGCTGATGGATCTACAGAGAAATTTCCAAGAGCTGAGGGAGGAAGTGAGGGAAGTGAGTAAAGACAGTGCAGAAATGAGACAAGCCATCGACGGGCTTAACAGCAGACTGAATGAGATGCAAGAGACTGTGAATGGAATAGAAATCAGAGAACAGGAGTACAGAGAAGCTGAGGCAGAGAGAGATAAAAGGATCTCTAGGAATGAAAGAATATTAAGACAACTATGTGACCAATCGAAACGGAACAATATTCGCATTATAAGATTACCAGAGGAAGAAGAAAGAGAAAAAGGGATAGAAAGTGTCTTTAAAGAAATAATTGCTGAAACCTTTCCTACGCTGGGGAAGGAAATAGTATCACAGTCCACAGAAACCCACAGATCTCCCAACACAAGGGACCCAAGGAAGACAACACCAAGACACATAATAATTAAAACGGCAAAGATCAAAGATAAGGACAGAGTATTAAAGGCAGCTAGAGAGAGAAAAAAGATCACCTACAAAGGAAAACCCATCAGACTATCATCAGACTTCTCAACAGAAACCTTAAAGGCCAGAAAAGAATGGCATGATATATTTAACGTAATGACACAGGAGGGCCTCGAACCAAGAATATTGTATCCAGCACAATTATCATTTAAATATGACGGAGGGATTAAACAATTTCCAGACAAACGAAAGTTGAGAGAGTTTACCTCTCATAAACTACCACTACAGGATATCTTAAAGGGACTGCTCTAGAGGGAAGCACCCATAAGGCTAAAAAGATGTCACCAGAGAAAATAAAATCATAGCAAAGAAAGCAGACCATCCAAATACTAACTAAAGGCAAAGAATAAAACACCTAGTATATAAAGAATAGAAGAGAAAGAATAAGAAGGGAGAGAAATAAAGAAACATCAGCCTGTGTTTACAATAACTTCACAAGAAAGTTAAGTTAGATTGTTAGATAGTAAAGAAGCAACCCTTGAACCTTTGGTAACCACGAATCTAAAGCCAGCAATGGCAATAAGTACATATCTATCGATAATCACCCTAAATGTAAATGGACTGAATGCACCTATCAAAAGACACAGAGTAACAGAATGGATAAAAAAGCAAGACCCATCTATATGCTGCTTACAAGAGACTCACCTCAAACCGAGATATATACAGAGACTAAAAGTGAAGGGATGGAAAAAGATATTATATGCAAACAACAAGGAGAAAAAAGCAGGTGTTGCAGTACTTGTATCAGACAAAATAGACTTCAAAATGAAGAAAGTAGCAAGAGATAAAGAAGGACATTACATAATGATAAAGAGGTCAATCCAACAAGAGGATATAACCATTATAAAAGTATATTCACCCAATACGGGAGCGCTGGCGTATGTAAAACAAGTACTAACAATTAAAGGAGGAAATAGACAGCAGTGCATTCACTTTAGGTGACTTCAACACACCACTCACTCCAAAGGACAGATCAACCAGACAGAAAATAAGTAAAGACACAACACACTAGAACACATGGACCTAACAGACATCTACAGAACTCTGCACCAAAAGCAGCAGGATACACATTCTTCTCAAGTGCACATGGAACATTTTCCAGAGTAGACCACATAGTAGGCAACAAAAAGAACCTCAGTAAAGTCAAAAATATTGAAATCCTACCAACCAACTTCTCAGATCACAAAGGTATAAAACTAGAAATAAATTTTAGAAAGAAACCAAAAAGGCTCACAAATACATGGAGACCTAACAACATTCTCCTAATTAATCAACTGGTTAACGACCAAATCAAAACAGAAATCAAAGAATATATGGAGACTAACGACAGCAACAACACAAAGCCACAACTTCTGTGGGACACAGCAAAGCCAGTTCTATGAGGATAGTATATTGCCATCCAGGCCTATTTAAAGAAGGAAGAACATTCCCAAATGAATAGTCTAAAGACACAATTACTGAAATTGGAAAAAGAAGAACAAATGAGGCCCAAAGTCACCAGAAGGAGGGACATAATAAAGATTAGAGAAGAAATAAATAAAATTGAGAAGAATAAAACAATAGATAAAATCAATAAAACCAAAGCTGGTTCTTTGAAAAAATAAACAAAATAGATAAACCCCTAGCCAGACTCATAAAGAGACAAAGAGAATCTACACACATCAACAAAATCAGAAATGAGAAAGGAAAAATCACAACGGACCCCACAGAAATACAAAGAATTATAAGGGAATGTTATAAGAATCTATATGGTAACAAGCTGGAAAACATAGAAGAAATGGACAACTTCTTAGAAAAATACAACCGTCGAAGACTGACCAAGCAAGAAACAGAGAAACAAAACAGACCAATCACCAGCGACGAAATCGAATTGCTAATCAAAAAACTACCCAAGAACAAAACCCCCCGACCAGATGGATTCACCTCTGAATTCTACCAGATATATAGAGAAGAAATAACACCCATTCTCCTTAAAGTTTTCCAAAAAAAGAAGACGAGGGAATGCCTCCAAACTCATTCTATGAAGCCAGCATCACTCTAATAACAAAACGTGGCAAAGACCTCACCAAAAAAGAAAATGACAGACCAATATCCCTGATGATGTAAAAATACTCAACAAAATATTAGCAAACCGAATTCAAAAATACATCAAGAGGATCATACACCATGATCAAGTGGGATTCATCTCAGGGATGCAAGGATGGTACAACATTCGAAAATCCATCAACATCATCCACCACATCAACAAAAAGAAGAACAAAAACCACATGATCATCTCCATAGATGCTGAAAAAGCATTTGACAAAATTCACATCCATTCATGATTAAAACTCTCAACAAAATGGGTATAGACGGCAAGTACCTCAACATCATAAAGGCCATATATGACAAACCCACAGCTAACATCATACTTAACAGCGAGAAGCTGAAAGCTTTTCATCTAAGATCGGGAACAAGACAGGGATGCGCACTCTCTCCACTGTTATTCAACATAGTACTGGTGGTCCTAGCCATGGCAATCAGACAAAACAAAGACATACAAGGCATCCAGATTGGTAAAGAAGAAGTCAAATTGTCACTATTTGCAGATGACATGATACTGTATGTAAAAAACCCTAAAGACTCCACTCCAAAACTACTAAAACTAATACCTGAATTCAGCAAATTTGCAGGATACAAAATTAACACACAGAAATCTGTTGCTTTCCTATACACTAACGATGAACTAACAGAAAGAGAAATCAGAAAAACACTTCCATTCACAATTGCATCAAAAAGAATAAAATACCTAGGAATAAACCTAACTAAGGAAGTGAGAGACCTGTACTCTGAAAACTACAAGAAACTCTAAGAGAAATTAAAGAGGGCAGTAACAAACGGAAATGCATTCCATGCTCTTGGCTAGGAAGAATAAATATTGTCAAAATGGGTGTACTACCTAAAGCAATCTACAGATTCAACGCAATCACTAGCAAACTACCAACAGCTTTCTTCAATGAACTGGAACAAATAATTCTAAAATACATACGGAACCACAAAAGACCCCGAATATCCAAAGGAATCCTGGGGAGGATTAAAACAGGGGGAATTATGCTCCCTGACTTCAAGCTCTGCTACAAAGCCACAGTAATCACGACAATTTGGTATTGTCAAAAAAACAGACCCACAGACCAGTGGAACAGAATAGAAAATCCAAACATTAACCCAAACATATACAGTCATTTAATATTTGATAAAGGAGCCTTGGATATACAATGGGAAGATGAAAGCCTCTTCAGCAGCTGGTGTTGGAAAATCTGGACAGCTACATGTAAGAGAATGAAACTGGACTACTGTCTAGCCCCATACACAAAGGTAAACTCAAGGTGGATCAAAGACCTGAATGTAAGTCATGAACCCATAAAACTCTTAGAAAAAAACATAGGCAAAAATCTCTTGGACATAAACATAAGCGACTTCTTCATGAACATATCTCCCTGGGCAAGGGAAACAAAAGTAAAAATCAACAAGTGGAACCATATCAAGCTGAAAAGCTTCTGTACAGCAAAGGACACCATCAGCAGAAGAAAACGACATCCTACAGTATGGGAGAATATATTCATAAATGACGTATCTAATAAGGGGTTGACATCCAAAATATATTAAGAACTTACGCACCTTAACAAACAAAAAGCAAATAATCCTATTAAGAAATGGGCAGAGGACATGAATAGACACTTTTCTAAAGAAGAAATTCAGATGGCCAACAGGCACATGAAAAGATGCTCCACATCGCTAATCATCAGAGAAATGCAGATTAAAACCACAATGAGATATCACCTCACACCAGTGAGGATGGCCAACATCCAAAACACAAACAACAACAAATGTTGGCGAGGATGTGGAGAAAAGGGAACCCTCCTACACTGCTGGTGGGAATGCAAATTAGTTCAACCATTGTGGAAAGCAGTATGGAGGTTCCTCAAAAAACTCAAAATAGAAATACCATTTGATCCAGGAATCCCACTCCTAGGAATTTACCCTAGGACTGCAGCAGTTCAGTTTGAAAAAGACATATGCACCCCTATATTTACTGCAGCACTATTTACAATAGCCAAGAAATGGAAGCAACTTAAGTGTCTATCAGTAGATGAATGTATAAAGAAGAGGTGGTACATATACACAATGGAATATTATACAGCCGTAAGAAGAAAACAAATCCTACCATTTGCAACAACATGGATGGCGTTTGAGGGTATTATGATCAGTGAAATAAGCCAGGTGGAAAAAGACAAGTATCAAATGATTTCAGTCATCTGTCGAGTATAAGAACAAAGAAAAAAAACTGAAGGAACAAAACAGCAGCAGACTCACAGGACCCAGGAACGGACTAATAGTTACCACAAGGAAAGGGACTGGGGAAGATGGGTGGGAAGGGAGGGATAAGAGGGAAAAAGAGGCATTACAATTAGCAGATGTAATGTTGGGGGGACATGGGGAGGGCTGTACAACTCAGAGAAGACAGTAGTGATTCTATAGCATGTCACTACACTGATGGACAGTGACTGTAATAGGGTTGGTGGGGGGGACCTGATGAGGAGGGTAGTTTAATAACCATAATATTGCACATGTAATTGTAGAATAATGATACCAAAATAAATTATTTAAAAGAACTGTGCTGAATCAATCCACGATACCTTTGCAAACTAGTAGAAAACAATACTCTTGCAGTATAATGAAGTCAAACAAGAAAAAGAAATGTATATTGAAATTGTGTATTTAATGTATATATAAAAATGTATATTAAAATTGAAAAAAAAATGCCCCCTTTTATTTTGTCCCAGGGAGCTGGCTGTGGTCACCCACTTGCAGTCTCCATCTAGGATCGTGCCCTTCCGTTTCTCTAATCTCCAGTACACCATGCGATGTGTGTCTGTGCTCCCCGGGGAGATCACCAGGGCTGGTTATTTAGCAGTCCTGTGCTTCCACTCCCTCCCAACTGTGCTTCTTTTCCTCCCACCGGTGTGCTGTGGGGTGGGGGGAGTGCTCGGGTCCTGCCATGTCGCGGCTTTATATCTTACCTGCTTTGTGAGGTGCTGAGTTCTCGCAGATGTAGCTGTAGCCTGGTTGTTGTACTGTATCTTCTGGTCTCTCTTTTAGGAATAGTTGTATTTGTTGTATTTTCACAAATATGTATGGTTTTGGGAGGAGATTTCTGCCGTCCTATTCACTCTGCCATCTTCCTAGAAGTCCACATCATTTCTTTTTCTGGCTGAGTGATAGTCCATTGCATGTACATACCACAGCTTAGCTATACATTTATCCACTGATGAGCATTTGCATTGTGTCTAGCTTTTGGTTGTCAGTCGATAGTGCTGCAAAGAACATGTGTATGTGAATAACGTAGCTGTTCAATTTCTGGGGGTATTTACCGAGGAAAGGAATTGGTGTGTCAGGTGATTCTGTTTTTGACTTTTGGAGAAACTGCCATACTGCTCTTCATAGTAACTGTATTATTTATTATTCCCACCAGCAATGCACAAGGATTCTCATTTCTCCACATCCTTGTCAACACTTGTTCTTTTTCATTTTTAAAAGTTATAGTCTCTTAGTGTATATGAAATGGCATCGCACTGTGGTTTTAATTTGCATTTCCCAAAGGATTAATGATGTTGAGCATCTTACCCTGTACTTGTTTGCCAGCCATTTATATATCTTCTTTGGAGAAATGGCTGTTCAGTTTTATTTTTTGTCTTTTTATTGTTGAATATAAGAGTTCTTTGTATATTCTGGATACTGGACCCTTATCAGATTTATGACATGCAAATCTTTTCTTTCATTTTGTAGGTTCCCTTTTCACTTTCTTGATAATATTGTTTGATTGTCAAAACTTTTCAATGTTATTAAATCTAATCTATCTGTTTCCTTCTTTCTCTTTTTCTCATGATGCTTTTGACGTAATACCTAAGAATCCATTGCCAAATTGAAGGTCATGAAGATTTACTACCATTATGGCTTTTTTTCCCTAACAGTTTTATAGTTTTAGCTCTTACTAGGTCTTCAATCCACTTTGAGTCGATTTTTTTTATATGGTGTGAGGTAAGAGTCCATTCTTTTGCATATTTTTTCAGTCTTTCATCATTGAATATAATGGTAGCTTTGAGTTTTCATAAATGCCCTTTATTATGTTGAGAAAGTTCCCTTCTATCCTAGTTTTCTGAGTGTTTTTATCAAGTCAGGGTGTTGGTCTAATTGGGTTTTGTCAAATACTTCTCTGCATCAGTTGAAATTATCTTTTTTTTCCTCTGTTTTGTTTGTTTCTTTGTTGTTCTGTTAGTGTGGTATACTGATTGTGTATTCTTGTGTTACCTACCACTGCAGTCTTGGGATAGATGCCACTTGTTCATAGCTTATAATGCTTTTTAATATGCTTTTGGATTCTGCTTGTTAGGGTTTTCTTTTGGTTTGATTTGGTTTTGGTTTGAAGATTTTTGCATAAAGACTATTGGTCTGTAGTTTTCTTATAATATCTTTGTCTGGCTTCAGTATCAAGGTAATGCTGGCCTCATGGAAAGTTAGAAAGTATTCCTTCCTATTCTGTTTTTTGAGAGAGTTTGAGAGGTTGCGAGGGAACCATCAGAGTGGTTTGGCCAAAGTCTGATGGGAATGTGCTTGAGGCATGGTTGGAAGGTGAGGATATGGAACTTTCACTCAACCAATTGTAGTTTTTCATTTAAAAATATTTGCTTTCTAATTTATAAAAGTTTACTTTTTTACTCCAGAAAAATTAGGACATACAGAAGGGAATGAAGACAGAAATAAAATGGTCCCAAATTTCCCAACTTATGTCAACTAATATTAATGTTAACCTATTAACATTTCCTTCTTATACTTACTAATATAGGTACAGTTACAATATTTCAATATTGTAGACTAAACTGTACATTAATCTCCTTATTCTGTTTTCTTCCCTTTACCTTTATGTTTTCCCTGCCTTTAAATATTTTTTGAAGTGTGATCTTTATTAACAGCTGAAAAGTATTTCCTCATCTAGTTATATCAAAATGAATATACTCATTAACTTTGACTAGGCAAGTAAGTCATTTGTAACACTTCCTTTTTTTTAAGTTATTCTGTGATGAACATCTTGTATATAACATCTTTGACTAGGATATATTCATACAGGTGTTACTCCTGGTTCTTTTAAGGCTGGTAAAAATACTAGGACTAATTCTGTCTATCCAAGGTGCTTTTGAGAAGGGGCTTGCTCAGTACCAGCTGTACTCTCCTAGCATCATTTTGTACACTTTTATGCACATTCTGATCCTCCTTTTTAAATTATGTTTAGGTGTGTGTATTATTTTAAATGTATTTCCTGAGAATAGCATGTGTTTGCATTTTTCTTTTTACTCTAATTTCAGTCTTGTCTCTTAATAGGGATACTTAATACTCTATATCAATTATCACAACTCAGATATTATGTAATCTATTACTGTATCTTATACCCCTTCCTTTTTATTCCCTGATTTTGACATGGACTTGGCTTTGCTTTCAGAGGCTTTGAAGGTATATAGTTTGTTTTTAGTTATAATTTTAAATATAACTTATGTTTACAAAGTTATTTCCAAATAAAAATGTACTTTCCTCAGATTGTTTGGATGCATTGTATTTTTCTGGAAAATTATCCTATTTCCTTGCAGAATCACCTGTATTTTACAAGGGACTGCTACTCTTTAGAATAGCTGTGTTCTCTTTGAATTCCACCTGTGGCAGCTGTTGGCTTCTTCTTAATAACATAGTTTCTTCTTTCCAATCTGCGGATGATTCTTCTTGCCAGAGAAGATGAAAGAGAAGAAAATAGACACTCACATTTACTGAGTGTTTGCAATATAGTGTCCATTTACATAGATTACGCCATCTAATCTTCGTAATAATCCTGTGAAGTAACAATCACTATGGTCATTTTACAGGTGAGGGAACTGAAGTTAAAAGGCATATAGATTGTCTATTTAAACTTCCTTACTAGTAAGTGATAGAATCAGAATTCAAACCTAGTTTAGTTAAATAAACAAGTACTTATTGAGTGCTTACTCTGCATAGACATGTCTTACTCCTTAGGGTATATGAATGAAGAAAACAGAAAGATGCCTGCCTTCACGGATCTGAGATCAGGGTACCAGTAGTTGGATTTTGGATGACGGCTCTCTTCCTGCACATGTCCTCGTATGGCCTTCGTTGCTGTGTGCCTGCAGAGAGATCTGTGTCTCTTCCTATTTTTATAAGGTCATTAATCCCATAGTGGGAATTCTGCCCTCAATGCCTCACCGAACCTAATAATTTCCCAAAGGTTCTGTCTCTAAATAACATCGCATTGAGAATTGGAGCTTTAACTTTTGAATTTGGAGAAGAGGATACAAACATTCAGTCCCCAGCAGACTCTGAAGTTTATTTACTTTATAGCATCCTATGCTGCTACTTATGTATAGTTCAAAGTACATAATTATTGTATTACTCCCTCTCCTTTACAAATTGGGGGCCTATGCCTTGCTATGAATGTAAAAATCCTCCTTCGTCCTTGAAGAGAGAGCCAATTTTTTTACTTGCTTTACTATTTTCAGAATCTTCACTCATTCAGAACTCTAGCTTTCTTCCAGTATTTTTACAAGTCATTTCCTCTTCCATTATATTCATTTTTCCATGGTGTTTTCACTTTACATATGCTTTATTTCATAATGTATGTGCTTTTTGAAGAATTTCTCATAATTGGAGTTTTTGTGAATAACACCAAACTTTGAATGCACATTTGCTATGTAGAGATTTCCATTTCATTTCCTTTTATGACCTTAATAATTATGCCTTACATCTTCTGTATTAATTTACTATTTGTAATTATTGGGCTGTTTAATATCTGTTGAGCCAGCTGGTGATGTAAGAGAGCTTATATGGAGTAAACATGTTAGATTCCTTAGTTAAATGAAATATGTATAAGAAATAAGGAATTGCAATAGTGGGTAATAAAATTCCACTGAGGATGCTAAAGCAGTGTTAGTCTTGTACTTCACAAATGAGACTAAATTAAAGGGATCACTGGTGAGACGCAATGTCTTGTGCCATTTATGCCATTTAAAGAGATTACCTCTAGACCATAAGACATTTTGTTTAAGAGGTTTAATATGAAATTGTTGATATGCTCAATATGAGGAAAAAGATACTGTTTCCAGGGAGTTGTTTCTCTAGAGATGTTTAATACTAGGGGAAGGGAGGGCATTGGGGGTGCAGAGGACACACATTAAATGCAAATAACTATTGAGAACTAGAATTGATTTTCTTTAGTTTAGGTGTTAAATTTCATTTATTTCAAAATCAGTTTTTTGTTCTTAATGCCTATGGCTACATACTTGATAATAGGAATTTGCCAATGTATATTTTATAAATGATAAATTGGTGTATCTTCAGGTCTTTCACTGTAATATGATGGTATCTCTGGGTCTTTTCTAGGTTTGTGACTTGGCGTTTAGCCTGAAGAAAATGCTGATCCGACACAAGATGACACATAATCCCAATCGTCCACTGGCAGAATGCCAGCTTTGCCATAAGAAGTTTACTAGAAATGACTACCTCAAAGTGCACATGGACAATATCCACGGCGAAGCTGACAGCTAATGGTAGCTGTAAAGGGACTGAACCACTCAGAAGGGCTCCTAATATGAAACCCAGATTTCCCTCCCCTGCTTAGCACACCAGAGTAGCCAAAGTAATTCACTGGTCTCATAGTTCTTATTTCCCTACCTTCAGAGTCCATAGATGCATATGCAAAAACAAAAAACCGTACTTTTACTAAGGAATAGTACAAATGGGAAAAAAATAATTTTATCACCTTGCAAAATGCTACTTGTGCTCTGTTTTATGAAATTGGAAAAAGGATTCATGGCTTTCCTTCTTGGCCATTTCTCTGTAATGAAGGTTAACATACTCCTTTTTAGGCCTTTTTACTGCAAGCGTTGTGTGTGTGTGAGGGTGTGTGTGTCTGTGTGTGCACATGCACACATGCTGATTATTGCACCCTGTCATTACTAATTTAGCCAGAAAGAAATTAAGATATACAAGATATTTCACTGCAGGTAAGGATAAGGACAAGAGTTTTCGAAGTCTCAAGTATTGTAACTGGATAAAACTTGCTATTTGATAAAGAAGTATTTAAGAACTAAAATGTCTATTGAAATATTGCTCATTTTTAGACAGTTCTTAGGAGACATTATTTCCTCTCCTCATTCAGAGGCAGACATTCATGATCTGGAATACTTTCATAAGATCTATATAAAATTGACCATGACACTTAAATATTTACCAAGGTGATCCTCCTGAGTTTATACCAGTCATCCTTAGAAATTAACAATCTACAAATGTACATATCTAAAAATTGAAGCAGAATAGGTTTTCAATATTTGCTAATGTAAAGGCAGTACAGCAGTACTGTTACAATATTAGTTATGATAAACCTAGCTCTTTGCCCTCTCATTCCATAAAAGTGCACAGAACTTATTCCTGCAGGTGTAACAGATTCCTCAGAGCATTCACATTCTTGTTTCGCAAAAGACATTTGCCAGAGTCTTGGCAGTAGGTGATTGTGAAACACTTTTGAATTACCCTCAGTCATCCTATATAATTAGGAATCCAGAATAAAAAAATACAAAGCCTGGCAATTGTTATGTTTGAAATTATCACTGATGCTTGAGGGAAATTAAGGCAAGAAGCTTAATTTCTTCCTCTAGGTTACATTTCAATAACATACTTAAGAGCAACATATAATGAGCAGCTTGTTTTGGGAGACAATAGGATAAAATGCAGTAGTAGTGTCAGAATAGCCTGGAGGAATCCTAAAAGGAGAAGATAAAATGAAGCCCAGATCTTGAACTTTTCTATTTGCAGTCCACTCAAAAGAGAGCAAGTATAATTTTAAGGAAGTTATTCGATTGTAGTGATGTAAGAAGAAAGGTTGACAGAAGATATGGTTCCTTATCGTCAGGAATCTTATTTTAGAATTGTATTTATGCTCAGTTTTAGTTTTAAAAAGAAATATAAAGATTCAATATAGATATATAAACTGTAAAATACTAAGTTTGAAACTCAGAAGAGATAACTTTAAAAAGTATAAATCCCAGATTATAATTTAGAAGATACCAAGTATGATTATATAGAGTATTTTGTATCTGAAATTATAGACTATGTTTTATAAAAATAGACTTCGGCCTTGTTTCTCAATATGTCATTTGTTTCAACAGTATATTTTTAGATCTGAAGTGTTTTCAGTTTAACATGACAGTGTGCTTACTATGACTTGAATATAAAAGGACAGCTGTAAAATGTGGTGGTGTGTGTTATTCAAACACGGTCTGCTCATTCCTGTGGGCGCTGCCTTCTCTGTATGGGATTCTTCATATCCCAATTACGTGATGAACGTGAAAGTTGAAAAGAAGCCAAATTTCAATTTTGCATAATCTCAGTGACACAATTTCCAGGGCTGCTGGGGAGGTTGCCCTCACACCCATGTTGTTGCCATCCTGCAAAGTAAATTGATGAAGGAGGTGCTGGGCCTCTTCAGAGCACTGAGACCAAAACAGGCCCCTCCACAACTATTTGTGTGCTGTCATCTTTTATCCAAAGGTGATCATCTATGAGCTTTTCAGATGTATTCGTATTTGAGTACTGCAACTTTTAAGTCACTTAGCAGTAACAAAAAAGATGAGAATTTATTTTTTCATGTTTTGATTGGGAAATTAAGAATATAAACAGGCGTAGGTGAAAAGTCTTATAGACAAGTTGGAGTACAGGCACCCCTTCTGAAGAGTCTTTCTCTTCTTTCCTGCTATAAAAGATTATGATTCAAGTGCTTTCTTGGGAAAAGGCCAAACTGTCAGGTACCCATGATGTCAGGGCTAGGTAATTTGAAGAGGTATTCAGTAATACAGGTAAGTTCAGATACACTTTTGTAATTACTATCTTTGGATATTAACATTCAAGATATTCTTGCACCTTGAATTCCTTCTGGTTTGACACTCACTGGCTGATACTGTTTTCCTTTCCTCCTCCTTTTTTGGTTGTTGAATATATGGAAGATTATTCATTAATCATGATCAACAGTTCATAAAAGTATTACTGGTGATTGATTTGGGGGCTACCCAGTATAGTTAAAATGCTACTTTTAAGAAACATAGTTTTATATTGTATATATGTGTGTCTGCAGAGGATCACTTTTGTGTAATGCTTATCTATGCAGGTATATCACTTAGCTCAAAACTCTTCTGACCTGTTGCAGCCAGTTCATCTTATGAGTGTGAACATGGGCCACAGGTCTTACAGCCTTAGTTTGTGCAGTAGACTTTGTGTGCTGCTACCCTCCCAAAGCTGGATGAGAGGCTGAGAGAGAGGATACGGACTAGAGATACTCATTTTTTCCTTCACAAATCTAAATGTTACCTGTGAAAAATCCTGTGGTTGTAAATATATGGAGCTGGATAGATAGAAGGAAATGTGCCTGTTTTTTAAAATATACTTGATACAGAGTATTATGTAGGTTTCGGGTGAACAATGTAGTGATTTGACAGTTAAAATGCTCACCACAGTAAGTGTAGTTACCATCTGTTGCCATACAAAGATACTACACAATTATTGACTATATTTCCTATTCTGTACTTTTCATCTCCATGACTAATGTATTTCATAATTGGAAGTTTGTACCTTTTTTATCCCCTTCACCTCTACCTCCTCAAATCCCTAAGATTTTATCACAAATATTGAGGATTATTTGTGTGTATATCAATGTAGCATTTTTAAATAAAATGGAACTTCAATAGCATTTTTGTTTTATTATAAATCTATATAAATCACTGCCACAATTGGTGTTCACATTGTGAATGTGCTACTCACAGTTCTATAGTAAAATACAAATGAATGTTTTTAAAGCTGTTTTTAATGAAAGAAGAAAATATAATTGTCATTACTCCCAGGCTTCAAGTTTCTGTAGTTCACTTCTAAGCACTTCTTTATCTGGGAACATCTCAAAAGTTAAGCCAAGTTGGTGTCAGGGCAATAAGAGAGAGCACCTTCTTTACATCTCAACTCATTCCTGGTCATACATAAAGAACATGTGAAGAGGAACATCACTGAGAATGAAAGAAATCCAGTTTAGAGTAGCGTCTCTTAGCAACAGTATCCTGATGTCCTCAAATATAATTTGACAGTGATGAAAGTTACAGCTAAGGTTTAGGTATTCCTTTTTTTTTTAAGTAGAGTTTCATCATCTTGGTGTCGCCCCAGTCTTGTGAGGTTTCCCTGATACAAAAATATCATTATCGTCATCATCATGAATCTTCAAGTAGTGGATTTAGAAATGATACATTTATTGAACTTTGATGTCTCAGAATTGTCTGAGATACTTGTTCTTCGGAGCTGACTCCCATAGCTTTGACTACCTTGGGCTCAAACTATGTCATCACCCCAGACTGTTAATTTGCTGTATGACAGAATAAAAAATTAACTCTGGCCCCTTCAGTGGGGCCGTGTCATAATATTCTAGATTTCCTAGGCCTGTGAAGTAGTGCGGAATGCAAGAGCTGTCTTACACTGAAATGGTGCTGCTGATCCAGTATCCAAATTCATTTTCACCTTTAAAAAAATGCTTAACATGATACTGTAAGAAAAATGTTTATATTTGTTACAAGATAGGCTACCTAAATATTTTATGGCATTTTTAACTTCCAAATCTTACAAACATTTTGGTAATTAAAACAAGTTTTATTCCTTGGGTCCTTGACACCTTGGCGTATTGCATAGCAGGAGGAAACTAATCTGAAACTTTTAAATAAATGTTGATGATTTACATAATGGAAATTAGACATAGGACCAGTGAAACTTGATCATCTAAATTAATGTAAAGGAGCTCATATTAAATGCCACTGTTTCTGACAAATTCTGTAGACTTACTATGAATTAATTACATTTAGAAAGTACCAAAAAAATCCACTGGTGTCTGCAAAATAATATAAAAATGAAAAGAATCCCAGCTCACACTGGACACTTGAATCACCCCCTTACTTCATTTTTGAGTTTTGTCTTCTTGGAGAACATCAAATAATGCTCTTTTCCTTAAAGTTAATTTTGTCTGCCATGATTTACGTGTTTGATTGGCATATTTCCCCCCTCATTTTACTGAAAACTATTCTGTGTGTATATGTAATTTTTAGATGTGTTTCTAATAAACTAAGGTAAGATTTCCCATCTTTTATCCTGTCTGACACTTTGTGTGCCCTTTGGTGTGTGATGGTGAGTTTGCCCTGCCTTTCCCACAGCTTCACCGAGCCTCCGTTTGGATGGCTGGCTGGGCTTGTCTTGGAGTCTGTACTCACAGAGAAATACATTCTTTACACCTAGCATATGAAAATCATCACCGATGTGTAAGTCTGACAAAAGCCTGACATTGTAGACATGATCCAAGACCCTCCTTTGTGTAGTTTTTGCTGACCCAAGGTAGCTGCTGATGCACAACTTCAAGCAAAAGGGGTCCCTTGAGTATCCCAGGGGTTTGGAGACCATGGATGCAAGTATGTGGATGAATACACCACCATTACTGGGATTGAGTTGTTGAGACAATATATCCTTTGTTCATTCTTTAATATTTGGTAAACCCATAAAAAGGGAAATTCACTGACCCCTTTTGATTTAACAATTTTTTTTCTTTCTAAAATATGTATAGGCATCTGGAGAGCTGAAATTGTCTTTGATGCACAAAAGGTCTGAAATTAACTTTTATGAGATTGAAGCAAACTATAGTTCCTATGCTAAATAGGAACATAAAAGTATAGAGATAGGGAGTGATACCACATTTAATTGATTCTAAAACTTTAACTGACAAACTGATGAGTCTTTTGTGGACTATTACATATAGTAATTACGAATTCTGAAAAACTAAAGGTTGTGGAAATGAACCAATCACTACGTTTGACTGTCTTCAGTCTGGTTTTATTTTTGAAATGCAGGAATTCCTCTCCAGACCTTACCTTTGGTAACCAGATTTACCACGTAAGTAAAATAATTGTTTGCAGCTCATCTTCCACCTGGCAAATAAAATACACAGCTTCTGGGGAGAACTTTATAAAACAAGAGAAAGCAGTGTCAAGTGCTCTGTGTGTCACTTTTGGAAAGCCTTTCCTGCTTTTCTCAAGTGGCACTCATTTCTTGGGCTATTTCAGCTGCTGCATAAATTCGGCGTCATCTCCAGTTTCACCTTCAGCTGGATTTTGAAAGTCACAAGTTGGTATTGTTCCCAGACTCAAATTATGATATTTAGAATATTGAGTTGTATCCTTTCTTCTCTGACTATAAAATACGAAATTGGGGCTGACAAATTTAGTTGATTAGGGTATTATTAGACTAAGTATGTGAGTTGAGCCAGTTGGCTTTATATGGGAAAAATTATTCCATAGCTTTCTGAGTTACAGGTCTCACCTCTGATCATGCCGGCTCGGGAAAGGGCATGTGGCTCATTGCTTAACTGTGGATCCTGAGACAGAAGGTGGCACAGCGTCAGGAGGAATTCCAAATGTATTTCGTATGGACAAGAGAACAACAATACCCTTCTAAAAGGGGTAAGTGGAATTAAAATTTCAGATAGGAGTATTGCAGTTTAAGAATTCACGTGTCTTTCCTAGGTTTATATGTTACAGGCAGAGTTGAGATTCAACCTCCATCTCCTGACTTCTCTTTCTCTCCTCTTACTATAGATCAATCACATCGTACTTACACAGTACTAATTCTGAGTCTGAATTTGATATGTATATTAATTCTGAATATAAACACCTCCGGAAAAAGAGGTGACCTTCTAAATGTCCGACGTATTCAGTACTCCTGTAAGAAGTGATTTATAACATATATATAAGAACATAGGATGATGCATAATATTCAGATTTAGTAAATAAGTTAAAACTTATGTTCAAATAGATCAAAATTAGCTGAGTTAGAAAAATAACTAAAACATATTTTGGGGAGGGGGACGTGAAATCGGCAACTGTTATCAGCTGTGACCAAAGCCACTGAATCTGAGATAGGAGCTACACAAAGTTAATAATCAGAGACAAATATTTAAAAGCTTATTTAAATGTAAAATTAATAACATTTCCATATTTCTTGTACATTTTATCCCATTTATAAGTAACATGTTTAGCTTGTTTCCTGCATGATCTGTTGCAAATGCACACATATATGGGAATTGTAAAAACACATACAAAATTGAAACAACTATATAACCAAATTTCATAGGATAATCAATTATAGGTACAAAATATCTTATACACTCCTGCTTTGACTGAGGAAGTACTTTAACAGAGGTTCTCTGTAACAAACCACTGAGAATTTAGTTACAAAATAATTTTTACCTAAAACTCAAAGCTGTATAAATCTTTAATTCCCTTATGCTTGGAAAGGAAGGAAAGAGGAAAAGAGAAGGGAAAGGAGAAAGGATAAAAAAGGAATTCAACCTATTTTAGACATGAGAAAAAGTCAAGAAATAGAAAACAGCTATGTATTTTCTGTTATTGAAAGGGAAAGATGAGCCTAAGGAAAATGTGGGAGGACCATGAATTTGGAAAGATGATGTACCTATAGCATCATTTATTGGCTGAATAATGTCAGTTTCCTTAACAGCAAAAGTGGATTTAAGAGTCTCTACTTGTTGGTTTTATTGTGAGAAATAAATCAGAAAATGCATATAATTCTGTAAAGGATGCATGCACATTACTGGAGTTCAAGAAATGATACTGTTCTAGTGTTCCCCGAAGTAGTTTCCTTATCATCCTATATATGCTATTCAGAAACTTCTACTACTCCTCAACATTCCAGTTCATATCTTGAAGTAAATCTGTCATAAGCCAAATCAGAGAAGATTTAAATTGTGTATAATGACAATTACAGTGATAGAAGCATTTCATTTATGAATCTGAAAATTCTTAAATACTATATCAATTTAGTACATCACACTTTAACACAATTACTTATTCTAGCAATCATACTTTAACACAATTACCTACTCTTTTAACTCAAGCAAATAAATATTTTGTTAATTCCTAGATTATCAGGGTTTTTTTTAATTGTGCTCAAACTACATTTTGCTCTTATCTTAAAACAATCTCATCAAGAATTTTGATTTTATAAAACTTGAACTACCTAACTCGTCATTAACAAAGTAGTTCCATTCCAAATGTTCAAAAGAGGGAACAACCTTATAGTGTACATATTTTAAATGACATAGCTTCTATCAAAATGAAAGTCTGCTATAAGATCAAGTAACAAAAACTGGGTGTTACAAAAACTTCAACTGCATCAAAAACCATCAATTAAATCAAGTACAAGAGAATGAACATGAATGCATCTTTCCTCTTTAGCCACACTGAAAGAAGGAAGGAATGCTCTGCCAGGATGAAAAGCAGAAATGAGTAATTCAATTATAGCTAGATTCAGCGAGTACTTTGGGAAAAACAAGGTAGAATGATCTACCATGAGATGAAAAACAAGTTAATATGTCAAAAATGATAAAGAGGAGGCCTTTTTATTCATATAATCTTTGAGATGATATTTAAATACTGATTTTCTTAAACACATGAACAGTAGTGAAATAACCTAGAATTAAGGATATCTTATTTTACAGAATCAATAGTGTTGATAGAGAAATTATTGCAAATAAAGATCCTAAAATGTATTGGTAAAAGACAAAATAATACTTTTTACTCCAGTTTTCTTCTCTTGTGTATTAAAGCTTATACTGCAAATACAATTAATATTTCAATTATTTAACTGCATGGTACATTAGACATGAGTAATATTGCCGATTAGACAAACTGAGGCAGTGAAGCATTATTAAGAAATGGTTCCATGTGGCTGCTAAAGGGAGGCCGAACAGCTAGAAATGATAAGGAACACGAACCTTAAAGACATGGGTGTCTTATCCACAACTTTCAGCTTTCCATTTGATAGCCTCCATGAGCCCCGAATGCTAGAATATGTTAGTGTCTCTGGAAAAATGAAAATGTTTTTTCATGTTCTCTTTGGTGTTGCTGTCATCAGAGGATCCAGGAGCAATGGATTTGTTTTCCTAACCATTGTTTGGTCTCATACTTTTTCAGTTAGTTATATTCATGGAGTGGACCAGAATACGCCCATCTTTCTTGCTGACAAGGATGTGATTATCTAACGTGGATGTTTCACCAATTAAAATATCTCCTATTCTGTAAAGAGAAATACTGGCTGCTCTGGAACTTCTGATATAAAAGATCTGCTTGATTATGGTTGCTGAATGTTGAGGTTCACTGAACCTAAAGTTTTGTTGTTTTTAATTGTTGTTGCAATGTATTTTCAGAAGGAATGCATCAGGAATTAACTTTCTCCACACATCCTTGTCATCAGTTGTTACATTAATGACTCCCCGTGAGTCATGGTCCTAGCATCCATGCCCTGTGAGGTCTCTTCCCACATTGACTCTGGGGTGGCCTGTCCCATACTTTGGGCAATGGGACTTTTATAAACACAATAAAACATATATGGTTTGCTTCTTGGAATGTTGCCATCCTCCAACATGTAAAGAAGACAGGTCAATATCTTTAAGGATGAGAGAACACAGAAAGAGAAAGGCCTGGCCATTTTATCTAAACCGGATCCTAGCCATCAGAGCTGAACACAGCCACACAAGTGAGCCTAGGCAAGACCAGTAGGAGAACTTCCCACCTGACCTACAGATTCATGGGAAGTTGTTTTAAACCCTTAAGTTTTAAGGTGGGTTGTTAATAAAGTAACATAACAAATACAGAAATTAGTACATAGAAGAGGGTTTCTGCTTTGAGAAAACCTACAATATTTGATGTGGGCTTTGACACTAGGCAGCACCTGCTGGTTTCTGGATGTAGACTGGGACAAAGCAAGTACACTGCTGGCAGAGGCTGGAGGAATGGCAAACAGCTTTCAGTGAATGCTGAAAAAGTGTTGAGGAAACTGCTATTGGGGGTTTGAAAAAGTGGCTTGTGTTTTGTTGTCATAAAACAGTTGTATTACTGTCCCTGTAGAAAAATGGCAGTTAGAAGATTTGTACCTAATTAATTTGTGGATTTAGCAAAGGAGTTTTCCACACAGAGTACTGAAACTGCAGTTAACTTCTTTTAGAACTGTGCGATAGGATATGGAAAGAGATGAACTAAGAAAAGGTAGTTCAATTTGCAAACAGAATTTAGAAGGAATATGTATGATCCAAGTCTTGCTGGGTTGAGGAAAATAGAACGTTTTTACATTTCCAATCTTTCCAGCCAGGGTTATTTCTCCAGCCAACAGATTCTCAAAGTAAGAAGCCACATCAGGGAGAATGTCTTATCAGGGTTGTTGTCTATAAAAGCTTTTATTAAGATCTCAGAAAGATGAAAGATGGTCCCTAGTAGATCCCCAGTCAGCTAAACCAAAAAGTCAGTGGCAATATTAAGGCTGTTGTTCTGAGGCACTCTGTCATTCCATGCAAAGTACAGAGATGTCGGTCTAAAAAAGAATTATGTCTGTGGCATTCAGGCCATGAAGTAAGCCCGTTAGATTCATTGAATACTCAAAAGGCATCAGCTTGGACCAAAAGGGACTGAGTCAGTTCAAAAGGAAAAAGTATCTGGGTCCCAACATTCTATGTGAAGGAAGCAGACTGGAAAAACTATTCAGCTATTAAAAATATTCAAACACAGCCCTTTCTTATGTAAAGGAAAGACATCCCTGAGGATGGAACCAAGGAGAACAAGGGCTGAGAAGCACTCCTTTGGACCAGACCTGGGCTCTAATCAAGGAACGTTCCAGGGTCTTGAATGGCAGCTCTGACAACACGTGCCCAGCTAGATTTTCGAATTTCCATGGAACTGCTATGTGCCTTTCTTTCTTCCTCCATTTGTCATATTTAAATAGAGTTTTATTTCCTTACAGGACTATTCAAATTATCTGTTTCATCTTGGTGCATTTTGATGGCTTGTGGATTTTGAATAATGGTCAAATGGACAACTTCATACAAGTTGTCAGATTTATGTTCATAGTTGTTGATAGAATTCTTTGTAATTGTTTTAATGTCTTGGGATGGTAATGATATCTTCTTCATTCCTGATTTTGATAGTTTAGTTTCTCTTTTTTTCTTCGTCAGTCTTACTACAAGATTATCAATTTTATTGATCTTTTCAAAGAAACAGCTTTTGGTTTTACTGATTTTCACTATTGATTTTCTGTATTCTATTTCATCATTTTCTTCCTTCTGCATGCTTTGGAATAGTCTTACTCTTCTTTTTCTAGTTGTTTATAGTAGAAGCTTAAATTACCTACTTGAGACTTTATTTCTAATATAACTAATGCTGCACATTTCCATCTGAATACTACTTTCATTAGCTATATCCCACAAATTTTGACATGTATTTTTATTCATTTCAAAATATTTCTAATTTCCTTTGAGACATTTTGTGGCCCATGGGTTATTTAGAAGTATGTTGAGTAATTTCCAAGTTTTTTAGGACTTTCCTATTATCTTTCAGTGGTTGATTTCTTGTATAATTCCATTATGGCCAGAAAAATACTTTGTATGACTTCAATTATTTTAAATTTGTAATGCTTATTTTATATCCAGGATGTGATTTCTCTTGAAGAATGTTCCACATGCACTTGAAAAGAATATGGAATCTGTGATAGCTGGAGTGTTCTATAGTCTCTATAGTTAGATCCTTCGGATGATGGTGTTCAATTCTTCTATAGTCTTGTAGATTTTTTCTTTACTATTTCTATGTATTACTGAGAGGGAGTGTTAATGTCTCCAATTGTGGATTCATCTAATTTTTCTTTCAGTTATGTCAGTTTTGCTTTATGTATTTTGAAGTTTTGTTGTTGGTTGCATACTGATTTAGGATTTTGTGTATGTGCATGAATGACCCATTTTTTATGTAATGTCCATCTTTACCTTTAGAATTACACTACTAACTTTTCTGGGCTCCAGTTTGCAAGTAGTAGATTGTGGGATTCTCAGCTTTCATAATTGCCTGAGAATGTATATATACCTTATAATAAATCTTTCTATATTAGAGAAAGAGAGAGTTTCTCCTGGTTCAGTCTCTCTGGAAAACCCTAGTTAATACAATATTCTATTTCTTGCTTAGAATTTCTATTTTTCCACTGGCTTTAGGAGTGTGCTATTGCTTGCTGTAATTCCTGCATCTGTGTTATGTTCTCATTAGTATCAGTTCATTTGTTTTTCTTATGTCAGTTGAGATTTTCCTGGTTCTTTGTTTTATAATTTGGAATCGTATCCTGGGCATTTTGAATATTATGAGACTTTGAGTTTTGTTTAAATCCTGTGGATAATTTTATTTTTGTTTTAGCAAGCAATTTAATTAGTTGGATTCAAGTCACAAGTTCCAGTCTTCCTTCTGGAGGCTATAGTTTCAATGTCAGTTCCAATTCAGTTTTCAAATTCTTTGCAGTGCTTTTTGTAGTGCTAATTGGATTGATCCTATATATGTGCCACCCAGTGGTCAATCTTAAACCTGGGTAGTAGACAATTAGTTCAGTTCTTAAAATCTTTGGCATGCTAAGTAGTATCAGATCTATACATGAACAACTTAGGTGTGGACCCAAGAGTTAATAAACAACCTTATGAGGTTGATTTTTTGAATTATTTCTTCTCCACAATCTTTCTGGTCCTTTCCAAGTCCCTAGAGCTCCTCAGTTTTATCTACCAGTTCATTATTACCCTGCTCTGCTGCATACCTCTGCAACTTCATCTGTATCCATGGTCAATAAGAAGGACAAAGGAAGAAAGTGGTAGGGGTTGAACCCCTCTTATTATGGCAGCACCACTGAGTGGGGAGCACATTTTTACTCTCTCATGAGTTTGGCTCCTACAGTCTCCTGTTTCTGGCTGTGTCTCATCACCATGGAGTTAAAAGTGTGAGAAAATAAAGGAAAGAAAGGGGAAAAGGGAGGTTTCCATGCTCTCTCTGAGTCTTATATGTTTCTCTACCTGCTTTTTGTACTAGCAGACTTCTCTCTATTTGCCTTCCAAAGCCTACATCCAATTTACTCAGGAATACCAGAGGGGAAAAAACATGGTGTGCTTATCATGGATTCCAGTGAGACTCAAGACATCTCTGATGGGCAGCTTCACTCAAAGATTCCCCATTGATCTGGATGAACCTTTCTTAGAACAACTCTTCAGTCTGAGATGCCACCCACTCAATCCTTCTCCTTCTTTTACAGGTGTCAGACCTGGGTCACAATCTTAAAGTGCTCCATGCCTTCTTTGGCCCTCCTTTCCCTCTATCTTGCACAGATCTTTTCTCGAATAATTATAATACTATTTTAAGGAACTGGCTCATGTGATTATGGAGGCTAACAAGGCTGGAAACTTAGGTGGGGGTTGATGCTGCAGTCTTGAGGCAGAATTTCTTATTTTCTGAGAAACCTCAGTTTTTGCTCTTAAGGCCTTCAACTGGTTGGATGAGGGCCACACACAAGATCAAGGGTAATCTTTATTTAACATCAATTGATTATAGATGTTAATCACATGTACAAAATGCCTTCATAGCAATACTAGGTTTGTTTTTTAGTGAACAAGTACTTTAACCTAACCAAGTTGACACATAAAACTGACCCTCACAGACACATTGACTTTGGGCTTGGCCATATAGCTTGCGTTGGCCCAGGGGTCAGCAACAGACATTTGATAATCTTATGCACATTAGTTCTTGCCCTATTGGAATATTAACTCCATCATTAACGGAGTCTAGCCTTGAAAATTAAAGATAAAATTCAGATAAATCCAACTTTATTCCAAACTGAGTCCAACCCCTAGCCAACCTATCAACGTTTTGTGATCACATGGTTAAGCCCACACAAGTCCAGCCACAGAACTACCTCACAAAATTGTGAGAAATAATAAAATAGCTGGTACTGTTTTAAGATTATGTTTTTGTATTGTGTGTTATACAGCAATAGATAACCAATATTGCCCCCATGACAATGTTGAGAAGAACCACAGATTTAAAATAAAAACAAATATGTATTTTCCAAAATGCTTATCCTTAGGTGAGTGTTTAAGACTTTCTTATTTAATATTTACAAGGGTGAATCCGCAGCTGAACTACATTCTGGACATATGGCTTCTAACTGTGCATGTGAGTGTGATTGTGTGTGTATGTGTGTGCACTTAGAAAACTTTATACAGAAATGTCCTAAGAAAGTTTAAGTAACTCTAACCATTTTTTTAGGTTCCTATCCCTGGGAAAATTATGGTCTCAAAATCAATTTCACTTAATGTATTTTGGAGAACCAAGGATTTAAAAGTATCTTTTAAAACAACTCACAAGATCCAGCCTGAATTCACTGGCTCAAATTATTTTTAAGGTCCTTTCCATGTACTATATGACAATAGATTTTACAGCTTGTAAGAATTTTGGTAAGGAGAATTTACCTTGTAATGTTTAAAAGGACAAGTACTTAACTCTTTCTCACTAAGAAAATTCCAATTACTAAAGTAAAAATTTTTACTTAATTTAGCATTTAATTAGTAAAGAGAAAGAACTGCTTAAGGAGTCATTGGCTTCTAAAATTGACATTCCATAGAAAATGTAATAAACTAAGTTCTAGAGCAATTAGCATTACTGGAACTCCTCTTGCTTGTAAATTGAGCAACTGCATATATCGGTAGCCCCATTTCCAGAGGACACCCTTCAGCATACTTTTTCCAAGATTTCCTATTGAACAATCAACTTGAATATACATATATTATCAACTTCTGTGATATTTCATTTGATAAGTTTTATAGCTTTTAAACAATAGACATTTAATTGGTGTCAAAAAGATACTGAAAATATGGTTGACAGTTTGGGGGATAACCTGCACTTTGAGGAACCAAGAAATCCAAAATGGTTTTTTAGCCCTGGAGGTCTTCCTATTGCAGTAGAGATATAGTGGGTGGTGCTCCAATGGCTTCCCATCTGTATATGGCATTTAATTGCCAAATGGGTCATGCTCATTAATGTTTATCATACTTCTCTTCCTCTGCTTACCTCTATATGCTAAAGACATGGCTGTAATAAAAATGGAAATTAAACCAGTCTATTTTAGTCATATTAACTCTTCATGTGTGACTTAAATGTGTCTGTTTAGCTGTAAGTGCAAATGAGTTTAAGTATAATATTATTGATTACGTATAGCTATCCAGTATTAACTTCACAGTGTAAAAGAGCAGTAGCAGAGATTTCCAAAATACAATTCAAAAAACCTTTACATTTTGCAATGTAATTTCTATTTTTGGATGCAATTGTATATAGCACAATTGGCTTCAGTGGGAATGGAAGAGGGTAGAACAACCCACTAATGTAGGGAGGTCAGTAATAGAAGAGGTGCACAGAGGGGTGATAAAGAGAAGTTTCCAATAGATGTACTATACCATCCTGAGAGTCTGGAAATAAATGCTTAGTCCATTAATGTTGTGGGGCAAGTTTTCAGCAAGTTTCCTATAGCTTCCAGATTTTTTTTGAGTGTGTACTTCACTTCCCAACTTGGCCGATACATGTCTCAAGTGGTGGATGCTTTTCCTCTCATGGCCAAAAACCTCAGGGTCAGTAAATGGGATTGGTGCCAAGGGATGCAGGGTTGGTTTAACATTAGAAAATCAATGTGATTCACCATGTTAGCCAAGTAAAAAAGGAAGCTGATATGATCACCTCAATAGAAACAGAAAAAGCACTTGGCAAAATTAAACATGAGTATCCGAATAAATTCTTAGCAAACTAGGAAGAGAAATTTGATATAGACCATAAGCAAATTTTTCCATTTCTCCTAGGTTGTCCCCTTTGTTGGGATATAGTTGTACGTGGTAGCCTCATATGATCCTTTGAATTTCTGTGGTATCAATTAATATCTCCTTTTTCATTTATATATATATATTTTATTTGGGTCCCATCATTTCTTTCCTTGGTTAGTCTAGCTAAGGGTTTGCTGATTTTGTTTATCTTTTCAAAGAAGCAACTCTTAGTTTGGTAAATCTTTTCTATTGTTTTTCTGTGCTCTATTTTTTTTTACTTCTCCTCATATCTTTATTATTTCTTTCTTCTGCTAACTTTGAGATAAGTTTGTTCTTTTCGTACTTCCTTAAGGCATAGTATTAATCAGGTGTTTATTTGGGATCTTTCTTGCTTCTTAATGTAGGCATTCATTGCTTTGAACTTCTTAGAACTGTTCTTGTTGCATTCCACAAGAATTTCTGTTATGTTGTGTTTCCATTTCCACTTTCCTCAGGAAACATTATTTCCCTTTTAATTTCTTCTTTGATCCGTTGGTTGTTCAGAAAAGTATTGTTTAATTTCCATTTCATGAATTTTCCTGTTATCTTGAAATTAATTTCTGTTTTCATGCCACTGTGGTCAGAGAAAATACTTGGTATGATTTCAATCTTTCTGAGTTTGCTAAGACTTGTTCTGTGCCCTGACATGTGGTCCATCCTAGAAAATGTTCCATGTGCACTTGGGAAAAATGTGTATTCTGCTATAGTTGGATAGAATTTTTCTACTGTGTATGTCAATTAAGTCCATTTGGTCTACAGTGTTATTCAAATTTGATGTTTCCTTATTGACTCCCTATCTAGATGATTTATTCATTGTTGACTGTAGGGGATTAAAGTCCCCAATTATTGTATTACTTTTTATTTCTCCTTTTAGCTCTGTTAGATTTTGCTTTAAATATTTAGATGCTTCAATGTTGGGAGAACAGATATTTCCAGTTGTTATATCTTCTTGATGTATGGACCATTTTATACTTATACAGACCTTTTTTGTCTCTTTTTACCATTTTTTAGTTTAAAATCTCTTTTGTGTAATGTAGGTATAGCTACCTCTGCTTTTTTTTTTTCTTTCCTTTTTTTTTTTTTTTTGGTTACCATTTGCCTGACTTGTCTTTATCATCCCTTCATTCTCAATCTATGTGTGTCTTTAAGCCTAAAGTGAGTCTCTTGTAGGCAGCATCTTGTTTTCTTATCTATTCAGCCATTCTATAATTTTCAATTGGAGAATTTAATTTGTTTATATGTAAAGTAATTATTGATAGGTAAGGACTTACTATTGCCATTTTGTTCATTTGGTTGTTTTCTAGCTCTATTTTAAGTTTTTTATCCTGTGATCTGTTTTTGTGTTTTGCTGTCTTTTAGTATTAGTGTGCTTTGACTTCTTTATTATGTTCTTTACAAGATTTTTCCCTTGTGATAACCATGAGGCTTACATAAAATATCTTCAGTTTATAATACCCTATTTTAAACTGATAATAACTTGAATATATATGTAAACTTTATACTTTTTTTCTCATCCCCCATTCATTTCAGGTTGTTGCTGGTACAGTTTACATGCTTTTAATATTGTGTAACTAATAACACATTGTATTGTAGTTCTGGTTCTTTTTACTATTTTTTAAAAACTTTAAAACTAGAGTTGTAAGTGAATTATGCACCACTACTACTATATTGCAAAATCTAACTATGACTATATATTTTCCATAGCTAGTAAGATTTACAAAGACTTTTTGTATTTTTATGATGTATTTTAGCATTCTTTTACTTCAACTCTAAGAAATTCCATTAGCATTTCTTATAAGGCAGGTCTGATGGTAATGAACTCCCTCAACTTTTGTTTGTTTGTAAAAGTCTTTATCTCTCCTTTGTTCCTGAAGGACAGCCTCACCAGGTATAGAATTCTTGGTTAACAGTTACTTTCTTTTCAATATTTTCAATATGTCATCCCATTCTCTCCTGTCCTGAAAAGTTTCTGTTGAGAAATCTACCAATAGTCTCATGTGGGTTCCTTTGTAACTTCTCTCTTTTCTCTTGCTGCTCAAAATTCTTTGTCTTTGACTTTTGACAATTCAATTATAATATGTCTTATTGTAGCCCTATTCAAGTTCAACCACCTATTTGGGGTACTTTGGGCCTCCTGGATCTAGATGACCATTTATCTCCCCATGCTCAGGAAGTTTTCTGTCATTATTACTTCAAATATACTTTCTTTCCCTGTCTCTTTGTCTTCTTCTTCTGGAATTCCTGTAATGGGAATATTGTTTCTTTTCACTGTGTAACATAATTTCCATGGGCTTTCTTTAATCTTTTTTATTTTTATTTTTGCAGATCTGACTGGGCTATAACTTCCAATGTCATATCTTCCAGGTCACTGATTCTTTCTTCTGCATGGTTGAAGTTACCTTTGAAACTCTATTAAATTCTTCAGTTCAGCTACTGTGTTTTTCAACTGTGGATTTCTGTTTGAATCTTTTTAATCATTGTTATTTCTTTGCCAAACTTCTCATTTTGTTCATGCATTGTTTTCCTAATTTCCTTTATCATGTTTTCTTGTAGTTCACTAAACTTAAAAGGTTTATTATGAATTCTTTGTCTGACAGTTCATAGATCACCATTTATTTAGGGTCAGTTATTGAAGATTTATTAGATTCCTTTAGTGATGAGATATTTACCTGATTGTTCATGATCCTTGATTCTTTACATTGGTATCTGCACATTTGAGTAATCAGGTTCCTCTTCCTGACTTTACAGGTTTGCTTTGCCAGAGACAGTTATTTTCCACTCATTTCAGTTTGGGTTTCTGGATGTGTCTGCTGGTAATGCCCCTGGGAAGGTGGGGCCTGAAATTATGGTCTATTTTTGGGTGAGGCAACTGTTTGCACTCTGGGGACAGAGATGAAGCTGAGAACAGTTGGGAAGGATGGCTGTCTTGGTTCCGTACCCAAATAAGACCATAGGATGGGCTATACAGTTTCTTGTGGATTCTCTGGTCAGGCTTACTAGATGGTCTGGTTTGGGTACTATATTCAGTAGTAGATGGGGTTATAAGTTAGCTTCCTTTCCCTAACAGGGCAGCAGTATGGGACCCATGGCCTATACAGTTCATTGTTTGGGTTTCTGAATCTGGCCAGAGTTTGCACTGAATTTCTTGGTCAGGTGTGGCCACTGGTTTTGCCCTACACCTGGGGGAAGCCACGGGCTATGCTATGTGTTCAAGTGCCATTGTATGTAGGGCTATTGAATGGGCTATACAAATTCCTGTGTGCTCTGGTTAGGTCACTTGATTAGATAGGCTGAAGGCTATAATCAGTGATGAGCAGGGCTGTGGATTAGATTCACTGGCTAAAGTGGGAGAAGCAGTTCTAAAGCTGGTAAGGCTCTTTGTTGTCTTAACTCAAGCCAACCTGTACCCCAAGTTCCCTGACCAAACAGGCCCATAGGCATTGTCTGCAAACTATCAGCTCAAACATAACATCTTTATTTATTTTTTATAAATCTTTCATTTTCCATCAAGAATTTAGGTGTCTTAGGAAGGGTTTTATTTGTGGAAATGTTTGATGGCAGTTAAGAGAATTAAGTGAATGGAAACCTCAAGAAACCTAGGTTGGACAATTCTCCCAGCATCATCTGCTGGATGTGAGATTTTCTTTTCTCAAAAAGATAAAAATGAAAAGGACCATTCTAAGGGGTTTTACATTCAGAATAAATTCCTATTATTCTCCATGTATCAATTTTTAATTTCCACTAATGCTTTTATATTGTTTGGTCAATCAGTTGTCTGTTTCTTTCAGAGGTAAAGCAGTCGGCATGCTCTTGAGTCTGGTGGGTACAGAGCTTAACATTATATGTAAATTAGGTCTAGCTGGTAGATCTTTATATTTTACACAGTAGTGAAGAGAATGGAATTAACTAGGTCTCGCTGTGGAAGCTTTGCAGCTTGTCTCTTTACTAAATCACTGTTTTTGCCACTTACTTATGTCATTATTTCTACCATCTTTAGTCTTTCTCTCCAACCCACAGTGACACTTTTACTCTAGCTTTGACAAAGCACAAGAAGTGGAATTTGTTGGTCAACATTGGAAAAAACAGATGGAGAAGCAAAGGACAAAATAGTGATGATAATTGATTTGACCCTTTGAGAAACAATCTGAAAGCACAGCACCCTGGGGAATCATTCTTGCTTTGCTACTACTGAATTAATGTGTGTTATAAATTGTTACTCAGAGGGGCACTTCATAAAGTAAGAGTTTCTAGGACAAATCCCACACCATGAGACACCTAAGAAATCATCCCCTGTTCCAGCTTCTCAGTATTCATTATTGTGTCACCTACTATAATAAGCACAGTCGACAGATAAAAGATGAGAATCCCAGTTTATCTGCAGTGTATTTTGTCAATATAGTCAGCCTTCATAACTCAATTATATTTAACTAGGAGGTTTATTTGTTAGTTTAAAATGTCTGAACTAGTTGTCTATTTGGTGAAATGGAATAGTGAATTCATGCCTTTCACTGGCTCTGCAGCTGTAGGACATGCAGCCCCACTCTTTTAGATATAGCCTCAGTGTAAGTGGTCTTCCCTCAAAAAACAATAAAAGAAGGGAGCTTATACATAGACAACACACTTCTAAGTTTCATACCTGAATAAGGCAGAGACCCTGTGTAATGCAGTATAACACAGATCTCCAAATGTAAGAAAATGATCCACTGAGGTGGCAAGAAAACATAATTTCTATCAGTAGCTGATTCTCAACTGTAGAAAATAATAAGCCTCATTAATTTTCAATACAGAGACTGATACTAATATCCTTACTTAGTCTATATATCAGGAGGTCACATGTCACACAAAGCAAGTGAAATATGGGTTCCACAATGTAGTGATATTGATCATGGCATCTTCATTTGCTTTCAGCATACTGACAAGCATAGTAGCTAAACAGATTGATGGATTATTGTCTAGTTTTGATTATTGTACCTCAAGAAATAAATACCTTAAAAATACTCTGTAAGTAAATCATGGATTAATAATAGCACCAATAATGCAAGTAAAATCAAGCAAAAAGGAAATAATAATGCTGAACCCTATTTCTTGTATCATCTCTTTGTCAACCACATTATAAGAACGATGATTTTCTAATCAGATCTGAGATGATGGCCATAGTAATTTGAAATTATCAAGAAGACTTTGAAATCAGGATTTACATATACTATCATAAACTATGGTTAATAGATAAAATGCTGTATTTCAAATTTAACTCATCTTAAAATGCATAGTTTTATGTATTTTATAATGTATGCAATATAGTAATATGGTAGGATATGTACTGTAGTTTTTGAATGTATTTTGAAGATATGTATTCAAAAATTTAAGAGATCTATGGCACATTCAAATATAGACTTTTTTTCATATTCAAAGTTAAGTATAGTTGAGTATGGGAAATTGGTGAGATTATAAGTACTTAAGGTATATAGTTCTAAAATTATTTATTTCAGTAGAAATTCAAGCATAACTTAAATAATCACATAGTTTTTCTTTTTCTCAGTCTTAGAAACCTAAAATGCTATATAAGAAGTCATATAAGAAACATAATCAAATTGAACAAATTGTATTCACACATGTAGGGTCTTAACGTTAGTTTAAAAACGTCTAAGATTAGAGAGAAGACCCTGCATTTTCCATGCAGAAACCTCATACTGTCTTCAAATCAAAACCAAACCAAGAACTATAGCCAAAAGAATATTAAAATCAGGTATTTTAATGTGAACTTTGCAGGATATAATCTGGAGGTACATTGCAGAGTGGTACACGTTAGACCAAACTATCAGCCTAACATCATCACTAGAGACTGACAATGCTGTCACCTGCAAGCCTGCCATGAAGTGAAGGTGAGTAATAGCTGTAACCTCATCTCCTGGGCATTTTGTATGTGCTGAAATTCATTTTACCTTCGCATCAGATAATGAAGTGAATATTTTTATGCCCGTTATACGTATGAGGAAACTGAGGTTTAAAGTATTAGATTTTGCAAATCACTCAACTGACAAGTGTCAGTTCTGATATTGGAATCCACATTAGAAATTTAGTTCCACCAGAAGCAGGATCACATATGAAATTCAGAGAAACAAATATTCCTTCAATATGATAAAGAGTACAGAAGAATTTTTCTGTCAAATATTTGAATGGGGTAATTTCCCATTGAAGAAAATGGCTTCTCTGTCTCTCGAGTGACTGAGTAATGGTAGAGAGGTTGAATAATTTCTATTTGGTGATTATATCAGGGGATTAAGATACTGGATAGGACTTAGGAATAGATATCTTTTACTTTCCTCACTCTGTGATAACATGATTTTATACCATGAAACGTCTTTTGAGACTTCAAAGTTTTCTGAAGCCAAGTGGGATTATGTTTGTTATTATTATGTTTATTATTATCTTCACTCAAACCAATATACCACATCATTTTTTTTAGTTTAAATGCATTTTATTATATACCACATCATTTTTATTGCAAGCAGAAAACACTTAAGACTTAAAATTATTATGGATTTGCTAATGTACAATTTAAAGGAGCATTTATTTGCTTTATGATTTTGATAAAAATGTCAATTCTTTCCTTCTCTTTGGTAATGAGTATGCCTGTAGAAGGTAAATAAATTTTGAAGAGACTGAATGTGATTCTGAGTTATATCTTTAAAAATGCTCATGCAAAAATGCTCATACTTTTTTTCAAGTATGAAGATGCAGCATTCATATTACAAATTATGAAACAAGATTTTGTCATTTATACATATCAATGTAGATGTATTACACATATACACATTGAGAGAGATAGTTAATATGTATACACACACACATCCAAATATATAATAGACATGCCCTTATAAAAATGATAAGGACTGAAAACTACCTATCAAGAACTTGGAAGGATCTGAAATTTTACCTTGCTTACAAGTAACAAGTTAGCTCCAGTTTCAGGGATGCTGGGAGAAGGCCCTAGACTTCTGGGTCAGGGACAGAGGCAACTAATTAATCATAGCAATAGCCAGAGTATCACCATTTTTGTATCAGTTCCTGACCTCCAAGTCATATGGGACAGTGTGATGAAGGCCAAGTGACAGCTGCATATTCACTAAATTGTGTTAGGGTCCCTGAGCTCAGTGAACCCAAATCTCTTATAATTGGCAGTAAGTCACCCTGTCTTAGCTCCAGAGGAAGACATTGTTTTCATTGTACTGGATAGTAATCATACCTGCCCTTTCCTCTGAAGGGAACATGATTTCTCTCTTCCAGGGCTGTTTGCTAAACTATACTTGAAAAGATAGTCCACAACAAAGAGAGTCAGTGCTTCTGTTTGTAGGGCATGCAGAAATGCAGGAAACTCATGGACAATTGTCTCCCAGCACTACCAGAAATATTTCTTGGCAGCATTTGGCTTGAAAAGAGGCCCATGGCACAATGCTTGTGAAGATCATCAGGCCTTTGATCCCATAATAGCCAACCAGAACATTAAGACATGTCAAACATACGGACTTGTCCCATCAGGTTTGCTGGAAAGCACACGTTCCCTGTTCAGGGGTTGTTCTGACACATTTGGTCCTGGAGAGCATCATGACTGGACTTGTGTCATCATTACTTGCTGCCTGGGAACTGTTCTGCCAACCTGCCTTCTGGGACACCACAGAAGGGTGAGCAATGGAGCATTAAATCCCAACAATCTGGCTATGGCAAGGACTTAATCTCTTTAAGCCCCACAGGGATCTGGGGGAGCATGAAAATAGTCATACCAAGTGTGACTTCTGTTGGCTCTTTAGGCAGCAAAGCCTAAATACCAGTGAGAGCATATAAGGCTAGGATTGTTTGTCTTATAAATGGTATATTAAGATATCTTTCCCTAAGGCAGCAACATGGGAGTGTCAATGCCAGACTCCCCATCAGGATGCCATGTACTCCGTTGGCACCAGAAAATAGGAGAACTAAATGGAAATAGAGTTTTAAAAACCCATTTTCAATGAATGTATCCTGGACTTTACAAACAGAGATATAGAATACAAATACTTTTTATTTCAGCTTACATCAGATCTTTCGATGTTTTCAAAAACACTGTTTTATTCTGAATTACATATTCTGAGAGTGGCAGTTGAATGCTGTGGAGCATAATTATTTTTTCAATTCTTATGGCCTCTGATTATGACCCAGAGTCCAGTGGGGAGACCATAAGTTGTGAATTGTTCTGGATTTGAATCTTGGTTCTAAACCACTTACTTGTCTTCCGTGAACCTCAGTTTTCTCATTCTAAGAACAGGTAATTATTTATTCATATAGGATTGTTGTGAAGATGTTTCTAAAAGAGCACATTCAAAATAATATAGAATGTAAAACATAGTAGATAGTTAATATAGCCTTTTGGGGTGGACCAAGATTCAAGACCTGCCTTTTGTTTGAGTTTGGGCCACTAATTCTGTGGAGCGGTAGGATTCATGTCACGGGCCGTGCCAGCTAAACATGCGGGTTGCGGGCTTCAGCCTAAACTCGGGGAAAACCATAGCTGATAAAAACTGCCAGACTCTTCCTCTCCTGAAACTATAAACTCCTGTTCTAGGGGTGTGTTTATGTTGTAATCTTCTGTGTGGTGAGTCGGGGGAGGAGGAGTCATCTGAGAAGAGCCGCAGCAGGCGCCTAGGCAGGAGGCACCCACAGAGAGGAATGGGCTGGCGAACCCAAATCCGGGAGGCGTTCCTTGGCGTCGGCTGCGCTCCATCGGCAGCAGAGACGTGTGCATGCGGGCGATTAGCTAAAGCGCTTTGATGTGGATGCGATTACCATATGCCCCACGGATGAAATAATGTTTCTAGTCTACATTATCTGCCCACATTTACAGTATAAACTAAACAGTGTTAAGTAATGTGGTTCATTTCATCAGCACAGTCCCTTCTTTTCTCTCGGAATACAGAGCCAGTTCCGGCTCTTCGCTGGGTGAATGGAGTTTGTAAACTCTTCTTGTATGGTCCCATGCAGCCTTCAACTTGAAGAATTTGGCTTTGTTTGCACAATTACTATTCTTTGTATTTTATTTTAAATTCCCATATGGAGAAAATATGTTTAGCTGCAGCTTAGTGGACATGTTTTCTAAAGATGCATTAATATGACAAATGTGTGTCAAATGTGTTAGTGCAGGCTTATTTGGAAGATGGTTCTGGTTAACGTAACTACAATAGCCTACATATGTTATGTGGCCTGAAATTGTATTCCATCATTTTATTCTGAATGTTTTGACATTTGATCCATTTTTGTCAAATTATGAAGGTAAGATATGAAGTGAAATATTTAAAGAAATGGATGATAAACATCATCTATTTGACAATATTGATATTTCTTCAGTAATCACCTCTGTAGATATATTTAAAATGTCTGTTGTCAAATTTATTGACACATTCTTCACCTAAAACTATGACAGCTGAATCAAAATAGGGCATATATTCTCTATGTCTCTTCTTTATTCTATAACAATATATGTTTCAATGCTTTGTGTGAAGTTCATATTTAAAAGAAGAATCAATGAATTAGCATCCAGAAAATGACTAATATTCTACTACTAACTATTCCTCTCTTTACAGACCTATGCTATATATAAAACACATCATAATATGGGACATGTCTTTGGAACTTCCTGCAGTTTTTTTTGTTAGCAATATAACTAAATCATCATGACATCCAGACATCATTTCACCTCTTCTTGTCCTTTCCTCATTTTTATTTTCTTACTTAGTTTTTTGCTCACTCCTCCATCCCTCCCTAGGATCAACCCCTTTTTCAGTCTTTCTCCTTTCTACCTCATTCTCTGTCTTCATTCCTCATTTCTTCCCCTCTCACCTCTTTGTGGATTCTTTCAGGGCAAGGCATCAGAGTTGATAAGTATATAAGACCTCACATTTATATGTGACTGATAGAAACTGCAAGTGTCAATTATCTGTAGTTTTACATGGGTGTCTATTAATTCCCATTACCCTAAGTAATTAAAAATTAACTCAACTGATTATGGACTTAAATCTTGCCTAGGAGAAATTTTAAAAGTAAGTTGAAAAGTTAGGCCCTTTAATTTTTATATTCTGTCAGTGAAATTGAGAAATAAGAGAACCTCTTTGCAGTAACAAGGGATGTGTTTATATTGTGTTATCAACAATAATCCTTCAGAGCTTCAGTGTGAATCTCTCCAAAACCCAGGGTCATGAAGGAATGACCTTGAGCCTAAGTTCTGTTACTTAACTTAGATGTTGAACACTGTCTGCATTTATGACATTGAGGGAAGAGCTTGCCCTGGTTGCACATAACATTTCCTTGAACATGGAAGCAGACTTAAGTAAGAATATTGATGACACTGTATTTTACTGAGTAAAAACATAAACATTATCTCTAATTTCTTATCCTCATTCCTGAGATCCCTCAGACAGAATGTTCAGTGGTAATAACACAGGTTGAAATGATAAAGAATGGCAGGTTGCTCCCTACCACTACTATCAGAGCTCTAATTCCTTTTAAATCTGTTTTTCACAGTTCATTTGGCTACAATATTCTGATTCCAGTATGAATTACAGTTCTTTATAAGTGTTTTAAAGTCAAGGACTGCCAAGGAAATTAAATTAAATTTAGTTAATACAGAGAACATTTCTATAGTTAGGGAGGTTATACAAGTGACACTGGAAACAAGATGGCAGACCAAGAAGCTTCCAGCCCTGGTTCCCCCACAGAGACACCGAGATCACAGAATATGCTGCGAGAACTCTGAAGATCAGTTAAGAAACTACAACACCCAAGGCTATTTAACACTAAGGGATTCCAGTAAAGGGGGCATTGCAACTTCCATCTTGGTCTCTTGGATCTTTAGATTTGGGGGGAACCAGCCATCATGTGTCAGGTATTCAAGCAGCACTGGAGACAGGTCTAGGTGGAGAGGGGCTGGGACCTCCTACGAGTAGTCATGAAATGAGTCACCTGAAAGTGGGTCCTGAAACCCCAGTCGAACCTTCAGATGACTGCACCCCTGACATCTGCTTTTAAACTCATGGGTCATCTCCAGCTAACATTGTCCAGCAAGGTTTTTCTCAAACTCATGACCTGCAGAAACCATGGGCAAAAATACAAAATTTATTTGAGGCATTAAGTTTTTGAGAAATTTGCTATACAACAGTAGATAACTGTTATGGGTTGAATTGTATCCTCCCCAAATAAATGTGTGGAAATCCTAACCCTTTACCTCAAAATGTGACTTTATTTCGAGATGGATCTTTATGGAGATGATCAACTTAAAATGATGTCATTAGTGTGTGCCCTAATCTAACAAGACTGATCTCCTTATAAAAAGGGAAAATTTGCACACAAACATGTACACAGGGAGAATGCCACGTGAATGTGAAGACAGAGATTAGGGTTATGCTTTTACAAGCCAAGGTACACCAAAGATTGCCAGCAAGCCATGAGAAGCTAAGCAAGATTCATGGAACAGATTTTCTCTCATGGTTCTCAGAAGGAAGCAACTCTCTGCCATCACCTTAATTTCAAACTTTCAGCTTTCAGAACTGTGAGGCAATAAATTTGTTGCTTAATCTGAAAAAAATGACACGGGATCAAATATTATGTCTAGATATTCACATCCTCATCTTTTAAAACTCTCTTCATACTGAAGGGGTATATAGCCTGGAAACTACATCTCCCAGACTTCCTTGCAAGCAGGTTCCAGTAAGTTTCTGGCAATGAGAGACACTCACAGAAGTTTGTAGAGCAGATAAGAAGGAGGAGGCTGACTTTCCCAAGTGGCTGCTGTAGCCGGATGTATGTACTTTGGTGTGTGGGCCACGTGGGTGCATCGCATTTGGGTGTCTTCCTGAGAACTGACAACTTTGACATTACTGGCACTTGAGGCCACTGTGGTGGCTTCTCTGTGATCTGTGCAGTTTTGAATTTGCTATAAGTGGCTTCCCTGACCTTCACTTCCCAAGTCCCTGAACCCCGCAGTTGTGTAAGCCTCCTATTGAACCCAACTAGAGTGAACAAGTTTACCCGACCAGCTCATCACTGAGCCAGTACAGGCACCATCATTGCCCTTCAAGATCAAGACAAAATTGAAGCCACTGACCATTACAAAATAAGGCAGATTGGTGTAAATGGCATGTGAGTGCTATAAAAAAATTGCTAAGAAGCTTCAATTCTAGAAAATACATCTGCCAGTGGAAATCAACAGAAAGTCCACGAATGTGTTATCCATGGAAAACCTTGTAAAACAAGTATGTTTTGATGACTAGGTAGGGACTTGGGGTTGTAAAATGCTTCACACGTATTTATTATTTGGTAAATGACTTACTGAATAAATAAAGCATTATTTGCTCGAGGTTTAGGAATTGTTAACTTTGTGATGCCAGTTAAGTCAGCCTCTCATCTGTGAAATGGAGATAGTAACAGAAATTCAGTAGAATTATTGTGAAAATAAGAAATAAGACCGACTATACCAAACACAGTGTAAGCATTAAACAAACTGTAGCTGTTGGAGTTTCAGGAAAGCGCTGTACCAGATAGAGGGGATTGCAGCAACTGTGGTATGAACAAAGGAGCTCATATTTTCAGAAGATAGGGTCTGGCAAGCTTGACGGGGAATGGAAGATGAGTCCTTTACTATTGGAGGAATCGCGTTCTATTTGATGTCTTCTCTACCTTCAATATGTCCTCACAGTGCTCATTAACTTCACAGTGATCCAAATTTATTTGTATCTTACTATCGCTTCAGGACTCTGGCAGCAGATTCCAGCCTCTCCATGGGTCTCAGTGGGCTGCTGATAGGAAAATGAAAGTTACTGTTCAAATCACACGCACGATTAATTTCAGCAACTAATAGTATTAACAAAATCTCGTAGTATTTATTACTAATTATTTTCCATATAACCATCATACATAATGTCAATTAACAGATTTTATGATTAAAGAGGTACAGAAGTAGAAAAGTGTAAACTAAAGTCAGTATTTTACCATATTATGTAAAATAAACATGTAGGTTATAAAATTTTGTCTTTCTGTCTAAATTTCCTCCACATACTTATTTTTCACTAATTCTTAGTTCTCCTAAAAATTGTATTAGTTGTATTGTGATTGTGGTCAAACAGGTGTTCAGAACTAATTTATTATAATTATGTTTATAAAATCAGAAGCCTTAAGATGATCAGTTTCAGAAAAGTGCTCAGTAAATAGGCTTCTACTTCCAGCTTAAGGAGTGGAGGCCCTCTCCCCTTGTGACTGCTTTTTAAGATTCTTCTGGTTTGGATTGCTGCTGAACGTCATTAATGAATCACCAGCATCATCGTTATTGTCATCTTCCCTAACAAACACTTGTTCTGAATTTTCTGTTTACAAGACCCTGCAAAAAACACAAATGGTTTTAGTTGTTAAAAGTATAAGTATCCATTTTAAACATGTTAATTACTTTATTGAATTAATAATGTAATATTGACAATAAGTTTCTTAAAATGAAATACTGTCCCTAACTTACCGTTTACTTTTTTGTGAGGTGTAGTAATTCATCTAAAAATTGTAATTATTTATGTGTAGTGACATCTTAAGGCATTTACCACAGAACAACATGAATGTTAAAATACCAACATACTTAATGAATCATTGTTCTCTAAGAGATTATTGATGTCTATCTAGTCTTTAACAGAATACTTTGAAATGTAAGTTACAAATGCTCTTTATAATTTGGACACATAAAGTACTTATCAATTATCAGCTAGAATACTGAAATATACATACAGAGAAACAAAGGATGTTAAATCGCAATATATCGTACAGCAATTTTGGAGAAATTATATAAATAAATATTCTGAGATTAGAACATATATTTTTTAAGTAATCATGTAAGAATTATAACTGTCCTGATGTTGTCTCTTTGATCCTTAAACATTACATACTAAAGCCATTGTCAGAATTATACTAAATTCTAATATAAAATAATTGTGTCTATTTCCATGGTCAATCTTCTGTCGACAGTGTGACCCTTAAGACAGCTACAGACTTGTGACCCATTGCTTCTAATTTGCTATGATTTGAGAAATCAAATTTCTAGTATTTTGTGACTTAAGTATAAACTAAGAGTTAATATATTCTGAATGATCACCTGAAGCCCTATGCAGGGGGCTGGGATATAAGTTAGTAGTATGTTTGATAACATTGGGCATATTAAAAAAATATATCATTTGTTTATAATTATTGAGAATGCAATTTTAGCATCCTGATTTCCTGTCTCCACTTCTGCTGACTCAGAGATGTTACCTGCACCACTGTCTCATTTCTTGGTATTATTCTGAACTTTGTAAATCTTTTAGACAATCAGATTTTATATGTGTGTGTATATGTGTGTGTGTAAAATGTAGTCAGCTGTTGTATGTGTTTATGTATATGTATGTACAGTGAGTTGTTTAGAGAGGTAGTTTTTAATCCATTAAAATATCTCAGTTTGCCACTTTAGTCCTAGTTTTTCTATGAAGCATATGAAATATTTTACACTTTGTCACAAAAGTGATGTTAATGGCACATGCACTGTAAGATTTAATACATTGTTTTTGAAAAAGTTGAAATCTAGTGCTCTGAATCTTAAATATTACAGAAACTTTAAACGGCTTAGTTGGAGAAGGTTGGGGCATATTTAAGGATATTGTGTGCCCTGTATTACTCCTTAAGAAACAGACTTTCTGGGTAATGACTATAACATTTGACTCTGTTATATATCACACTAAGAGTAAATAATTGAAGGTGAAGGAACCTGACCCTGGAAATAACAGAGACAAGTTAGACAGAATGTATTGATTTCTGCTGTAACAGATGGCCACCTGATGGAACTGTTTTTATTTATATAGAGAGAAACCAAAGTACTTTATTTTTCAGAGGTACTTTTTAATGGCCCAATTATTAGATGAATAAAGCTTTCAAAATATTCAAAGCAATTGTTACGAGTCATTTGGAGTCTAGATAGATATCCCTGCTTACAGGGTCACTTCTAAAACTTAAAACATATTCATCCTTCTGATCTATGCACACAGGCTCTGTATGTTTGGAAAAAAAAGAATGCAGGGTTGCAGAACCAGAGGCATCCTCCAATCTTAGAAGAGTAAACAGGTTGTTAAATAGTATACTTCTTTTCCCTTCTTTCTCCTGGATGTAGTTGTAAAACACAAACACGTCTTTTTATAATTTCCCAGATTCAAGGCTAGATCTTCTGATTTTTCAGGGGAATTTAGAAACCCAGATTTCATGTATTTTATTCTATTTTAAAATACCATTTATCAATTTATAGATATTATAGGATTTCAAAATATATCCATGGGTTGGATATGGCCTGTGACTTGGCAGTTTATACCTGTTTCTTTTAAGGACCGCAAACTAAAATGAATAAATAAGACATAAGCACTCTTCTAGTCACCTAAGGTCTCAGCTAATAATAAACAGTTTTTTAATTTTTTTTTAAATCATAGACAATGGACAACATAGCTCAGTGCCTTATAGCTCCAAACACAGAATAAATTAGTTCAGGGATATAATCCAGGCTTTGCCCTCAGCTATGTGACCTAGGGAGGGTCACTTAGGAAGTGCAAACTTCCTAAGGAATTTCTTTGAGGAATAAATAAAATTACACATAAATTTCCAGTACCTGGCACACAATAAGCATTTAATATGTGTTAATGATTTTCATCATCAGAGTAAATACAAACAAAAATGGTTAACATGTAGAAGTCTTGCAAAAGAAAACATTTTAATTTACAAGTCAGTTTTTTTTATTTAAGTGTTTTAAAATTGGTAACAAACTATTTTCTGTTCTTTTCGCTTACAAATAGCTTATTTTCATATATTTATACTGGGGCTAGTTTAGAAACCGACATAAACTCCTAGACATAAAGTTCCACTGACAAGCTGTAATGTGACATAAGTCAATGGAGAAGTGTGATAAATGATACCTGAGTGGTATACTGAGTCATGCGAGCAAATGAGTAACATATTGCTATTTAGGCAATCTTCAGCACTAAGAGTAAAGTGTTAATATTTTTAACCTGTGAATGGACAACCAGTGGATGAGAAACAAATATACTCTTCCATTCTGCTGTTGAAGGTCACAAAGCATTATTTCTTATCTCAGACTAAATTCCACACACACTGAAAGGTATTTAGAAAATGATGGCATGGCTTTCTCTAGAGAGACGTTATTCCAGTTTGATCTGCTGAAATCCAAGATAAACTAACGTCTGAATGGCCATGTTTGAGTATCTCATATGTTTTAGAAGTAAAACAACACCAACAAAAACTGACTGAGGGACAAGGAAGCTGAACTAGGATGAGCTGGACTATGTGATCCAGGAGTACCGTCAGGCATAAACAATGAATGGATGGGAAACCATCCTGATAACATTTTCTGTTTTCTTTCAGCCTGCTTGGCTGAGGACTTTGGGTTTTATTTGCCCTATCACATGTGCCAGAATCACAAAGGCATTTTTTCTAATATTCTCTGTGAAGACCTGGCATAGCCCCACAGAATGTGGGGGCCCTCCTGTGACTGAGTCCCCCAGAATTTTTAAATCCCAGACTTGTCCACCCTGGGCCTCTAGCAATTTATTAATTACAGTTCAGGTTTCCATACCTTGGCACTGGTTTCCATGGAGGTTTCTGCTCTGTTAAGTTGTGATTCTCTATATCTGCCTGTCTCTCCAATGTTGGGTCCAGTGGTTTGTCCTCTGACCTTAGCTTTTCTGATGTATCTAAGAAGAGTTGTTGATTTTTCAGTTTGTTCATCTTTTTATTTGTTGTTAAGATACAGCAGCAACTTCTAAACTCCTTCCATGCTGGACCAGAGACTGTAAGTCCAGGTAATTTTTTTTCTATCTTTTGAAGAATTAATAGCTGAGTTATCAATATCTGAAATAATTTCAAATTTTCTGGTTAGTATTTTTTATCACAACAGGAGATTATTACTCATTGTGCATATGTAGAAGCAAATTATAACTGTGTTATCAGTATTCACTGAATTTAAGGAATTGAGGACACTTATTAAAGTCAGGTGAGGCCAGCAGCAATCCATTCTAGAAGGGAGGTGGAAACCCCTAAATTCTGCTGGATCAGGGCAGAAAGTGCAAATAAACTACCCAGAGATTGATGCAGACCTCCATTTCACCACTGCTGCATCTACAAATCTGTCTCAGCTCATTCCTGTGGCTCAGGGAATGTCCTATGACCAGCTGAAAGAGGAGGGAAAAGCCCGAGATTGGTTGAGCAATGATTATTTTACATATATATATATAAAATATATGGGGGCAGATGAAAACTAGCATACTATCACTGTATGGTCCAGTCAAGGGGAGAGTTGGGTAAAGGGAAGTCCTCTAAATGTCAGTGCTTTGGTCAATGCAACTGCTCAGCCACTTTGTTTTGTGAAAGCAATGGTCAGATATAGACATACACACTGTCTCATAGACAGTTTCAATTGGCTTGGCTGGTTGGTCAGTGATCTGGATCCACTAAGATTGAGATATTGTGGATAAGGAAGTCTAGGGGAGAGGCATGCAGTCCTCTGGATCTATGGAAGTGGGCACGAAGTATGGTGCTTTTTTTTCATATTATATTCACTGCAGAAGAGCCATTAACATGCAAGGAGACAGGATTACACTGTCAGTAGATGTCAGCCAGTCTCTGTCCTCAGTGCTTCCACAATGGACAGATGAGCAGAACAGAGTAATCCTGGTAGCAGAGATGGAGCTTATTCATGGACACAGTATGTGGTAAAACCTGCCAGCAGTGGAAACAAACTTGGAATCCCTGTTGCTGTTTGGGGAAATTAGCTACTTGGTGACAAGCTGATTACATGGGATCCTTTCTGCCCTGGAAAAGGCAATTATTCATCCTAATTGGAAACGAAATGTATTTCAAATGTGGGTTTGCTTTTTTTACCCATAATGCCTGAGTCAGAACTACCACTCAGGAGGTCACAGAGCATATGATCAACATGGGATCACATATAACATCTTTGGTCAAAGTTGGTGAGGGGCGGGCTGTAAAACCATGGGCTCCACCGGCTCCACCACGCATGGGACTGAACAGAAGCTGTCAGCTGAGGAAGCAATGGGACAACCTCTTGAAGGTACAGGTGGTGGAAATTTAGAGATGACACCCTGAAGAAATGAAGTGTTCTCCTTTAATTGTAATATACTCCTTAAACTAATGATTGTTATATGATCATACGTCGCCAACATGTAGAACAGAGGAGTATAGGAACAAAGAAGTGAATGTAGTTGTGAAAACTCACTCACCAGCACTCTTTGTGCTTTTGTGCTGTGTCCACATTTAGGCTTTGTGAGTCTAAAAACCCTGGTTTCCATGGGGATTCTTACACCAGGGAACATAATAGTAAATGTCCCACTAAACGTAAAGCTACAGTGGCTACCTGGTCACACTGAGCTCTTCATACTAGTAAGTCAACAGGCAAAGAAAGGAGTTAACATGTTGGCAAGGAGTATTACCGTGATGAGGTAGGACTCCTGCCACATAACTGGGGCATGGGGGAATGCAGTTGGCACTCAGGTATTCCACAGAGGCATGTTGTACATTTACTAAACAGTTTTAACCATAAAAAGGCAAGTAGAGCAACAACTGCGTAATGCAGACATGGTGATGGGACTTCATCTCCACGCAGATGAGGGTCTGGGTTACCCCACTACACAAACCGCCTAGACCAGAAGAAGTGCTCGTCAGAAGGGAGGGGAAACCAGAATGTGTGCTGGTGATGGGGCTGGGGGAGAAGATGAATAGCAACTCAACTTCCATACCAACTGCAGAAGTAGTCTGAGTTTGTGGTGAACAGAGCCCTAGTGGAGTTGCGCTAATGGACTGAAGCAAGTGAACCCGAGTGGTGCAAGGATGTACTGTGGTGGATGCTGCTGTCATTTGACCCAGTTTCTCCTTTTGGGCCAATGCAGGCTCCTCCTCCTGTTTTTAGTGTTGGCTGGTAAAAGCAAACGGTTGCCTCCTCTGCCAGGGAATTGTCCTCTGCCAAAAGGTTTGCCTGGGATGTTACATGCCCCCTGTTCCTTGGGAAGCCTAAAACCAATGACTAACTTACGTGGAAGTCAGCCCCTTTGACTAAAGGAGGGAGCAAACATGGAGCGCACGTTATTCTCTAGAGCTCTCTGTGGGATCAAAGCGTCAGAAGATTCCATCTCAGAACATATCCTTGTTTAGTTCATTGCCCTGCCTCACCCTGCTTCTCTCATTCCATTTTTCCTGAGAGCATTCTTTCAGTAAATCACATATACACAAATGCTTATTTGGGGCTCTGATTCTTATCTGGGTGAGATGGAGAGAGCATCAAACATGGTAGCAAAAACTCTGATTTGGGTAGCTGTGAGATTGCTTTATTGAAATGACAAAGACTGGGAGAAGAACAGATATGGAATGAAGTAGATGTCAGCTTAGATTTTGGCACATATTATGTTAATATGCACTTAGATTGTCGAGTAGTTTGATACATGGATTTGCAGTTTAGGAGAAATATTTTGGCTAGAAAATAAAATTGGAAGTCGTTGGCATATAAATAGTTTTTAAAAACAGTCTTGCAAAAACTGTATGTAGAGAAGAGGAATTCTGTTACATAAAAGAAGTTAGGTAGAAGAGGTTTTAAAAAGTCTGAGATGGAGTAGCCAAAGAGGCAGGAAAGAAACTGAAAGAGTGTGTTATCCTGAAAGCTAAGAGAGGATAAAATGGGACATTTGCAACAGTGAAACACTGCCAACATGTTAAATTAAATATGATGAGTACAGAATAATGGGCCCTGATTTCTGCAGTATGGGTGGGTTTTTGATGACCATGAAAGAGAAATTTCAATTAAGTGATAGGGAATAGAAATGAGGTCGGAGATGATGAAAGCATATATGAGGGGTGGGCATGGGGGAATCATGTTTGTTGACAGCTCTTTTGGGAAGTTTGGTTGTGAAGAGTGGCGGAGGAAAAGGACTGTAGCTGATATTCTATATATAATTTGTGTGGTCAAATGAGGCAATTTTTTAGGAGTGGAAGTACTACATTAATAATAACTAATAGCCATAGATTTCCTACTATGAACTTGACAAAAATAACATTTAATCTTCACAAAAAAATGCAAGGTCTATTTTATTATCCTCCCCATTTATAAGTGAGGGAGTTTCGATCATTAGTGAGTGGTATATCTGGGATCCACCGCTTGGCAGTCTGGTTCCTGAGCCCAAGCCCTAACCACCATGTTATACGCAAATATTAGAGAATGTCGGTGCATTAATGGGGATGACCTAGTTGAGAGGGAGAGATCGATGTTGGAAAAACTGTATGGATGATCATAAAGGTGATGTGTGCAGGAATGTAGGAGACAGGCCCTAGAACACATCTGTAGAAAGGGTCAGAATGGGATGAAACTGTTCTCAGTCTTAATGAGAGGAGCAGAGAGGACAGGTGCAGATCTGTAAGCAGCCCCAGTGTGACCCGTCTAAATGACATCCCACAGAATCCATGGACCACTGAGTTTGGAGGTATTTTTTTAGCATAGCAATAGTTATTATTACATGGAAAATAAACCCAGAAAATCAAACAAAAGCATTTTTCCCAACCATTTCCACCCCCACAAAAGAATAAATAAAAACCACAGGGAAATGAAATAATACATTGTTGAACATCTGTATTAACAAAATGCCCCATTCATTTTGCCACTGAATGCTAAAATATTGACTATTTATAGAATTAAATATTGAATACTATAAAAACTATAGCTGCAAGTAAATACCTTGTAGTACTGTTAAAATTCTAGGTATAAGTAAATACTTTGAAATTAATATTTTGTGGCCATTACTTGTATACAAGAACCATTGTATCAAGATTTTTATCAACTAGCTTTACGGCAGTCAGAACATAATGGGAACGTACAACTTATTTCTCTTTTTCTATGTTTCATACAGACAAAAGCCATTATTTGTCTCAAACAGAAGTTATGTTCCTTATTAACATTGTTATGGAAATTTAAAAAAAGAATGGTTAGGCATAGAACAGTGTCCATGTTAAAAATATCTCTCCCCTTTTAAAGCATAGAGTCTCTCAAATTTGTTTCTCATAATTTCATCTTAGTTTGAAAATAAATTTTTTCCAGTTTCCTTTTGAACTTTGGAAGAGAGAACAAAGAAACCAGTGGTTTCTTCTTTTAGATTCCTTGGGCTATTTCTGAAAACCTCCAAGTAGCTTTGCAAAAAATTTCTATTATTAGCGTGGGTTAATCTTCAGTTGATAACAATAGCATTAATATATCAAAAATCATAGATTATAACATTTGTTGCAGAGATTCTTTTCTTATGCTCATTAGAAAAAACACGGTTATAGCAATGATATATGCTAACATGAATTTTGTTGGGATTGAATCATTTGATATATATATTGAGTTGTACTTATAAAGTATATGCTAAGGCTGTCATTATTCTTACAATTTAATTATTCTAGATGTATACAATATTATGTGCCTTCTGGTATTAATAAGGATAATCAAATATAATTTATCTCATGTAATATTCACATTGTCTTTGTGTATTCATAAACTGCACTGAGCATAGGTGCAGGAGTAATATAGAAAATCTAAGTCATAAAATAAGTAAAAAAATATTTTTTGTTAGCAGAGAAACCAAGTATTGTCTCAACAATTTTATAAACACATAAACATTTTATTTTGTAATCATTCCCTAAGCCACAATAACATGCTACACTTTTGCAATATTTTAAAGAAATTCACTCTGATAAGTCAGTGATGAAAATAAATGGGGGGAGGAAGACTTCAGAACCACTACTAAGGAAACACCAACCAATGTTGTGTTCATTGCTGGAAATGTGGTACTGAGAGATCACCAATACTAGTGAACAAATATGTGGATAAAAAATGAACATTCTGGGCACAGTGTTTCTCTTGGCTAAATACATTGCTTGTTGTTAGAAAAGGAGAGGAAAATGTATTCTTGAAGAAATATCTGCTGAAAGATCTTTAGTGACAACCTCATAAGAGTAAGCTGGTTTTCTGTTTATGAAGAGAGTATATTAAATTAGAAATTAGATATCAGATTAATTTATGTGTATATAAATGCATGTGTGTGTGTATATTACACATGAAAATGCATATTTATGGATTGATACTGTTGTAATTCAGGCTGCCATAATAAAATATCATAGACTGGGTCCATTAAAAAACAAACATTTATTTCTTACCCTCTGGAGGCTGAAAGTCTGAGATCAGGTTGCCACCAATGGTTAGATCCTTGGCTTATAGAAGGCCACCTTCTTGCTATGTCTACATACGGTGGAGAAAAAGAGAGTTCTGATCTTTTCATCTTCATATAAGGTCATTGATCTCATCATGGGGTCCCCACCTCCATGTAAACCTAATTACCTCCCAAGGTTCCACTCCAAATACCATCACTCTGGGTGTCAAGGCTTCAACATATTCATTTTGGGGGAGCACAAACATTCAGCCCATTAACACATATATTACCTTTTCCAAAACTCAATTAGCTGTTGATCATTCCATGTCTCCATCTCTTTTAATGCATATATCCAGTACCTATTATGGGCTAAGCATCAATCCAGAACTCTAGTGCTTCTGTTATTCAAAATAGAGAATAGAGAGCAAATCATTTTTACAGTATTACAGCCATGATTGGGGATGGGTGGGAACATGTTATGTCATTTTTTGCTTTCTGGTTTTAGGCTATTTTTAAATACCAAAGATTATGTAATCTTTTTTATAGTGGAGGCTAGCACTGTACTTCTACTGTTTTCAGAGACCACAGGGGGGGGACATAATTGCCTAATTATTCACATGCTGCCTATGTGTAATACTAGAGTTGGCTGAAGGTAGAAACCTCCTAGCTTGGAACTTGGCTTCTCTGTGTCTGGCCCTGTGTCCACACCCCCACACACTCACACACAACCTCTGTTTGTTAGCTTCGGGTCAGTGTATGACTCACCAGGCTTTAGAGTCATATTGCTGCTGAAGGAAATGGCAGAATGGTTGGAAAAATCTATCAAAGTTTCCATGACTTAATTTAAAGGTCCACAAAGAGGACTGAACACTCACTGGTAGACAGAATGAGCTGATGGAGATTTTCAAATGCTGGCATTATTCTTTAAATACTGAGCCTTCCTTGGCAAATTTCCCAATCCAGTGTCAAAATGTTACTCTCCTTTACCCTCTAGTCGTTACAATGGGACCCCATCTGTGAATTCCTTATCGACTGTTAATGAGTATCAGAGCCAACCTGAAAAGCTGGGCTCATTTCCCTGTTGGGTACATGCAACTGTACTGTGCTCGTTCCTTAACAGGTTTCAAGATCATTGCAAAAGGGGCAACTAATAAGGTGTGGAGCAAAAAACCCATCTTTCAAACATAGACACATTCACTAGTCTCTTCACTATGAGTTCTTAGGTGATTTTTTTTTAATATAAAAATGTTCTGGGCAGAAGGAAAACTTCAGGATTATAGTCAATTCAATAAAACTTCAATTTATTCAATTAATGATTATAATGTAATAATGATGACATTAACAGTACTATTTAAAGAGCACCCCATATAAATAACGGTGCTATTGAGAGTTTTATATGCATTATCTTTGGAATGAAATTGCAGCATCATCAGATTCCTGTTTATAAATAGATCTTGCATGTATGTGTGCTTACTTTCTAGCTGTGTGATATATCAGGTACCTTTGAGGGGGGCAAGAATAACAAGTTCATTTTTAATACACTGAGGTTGAGCTTGACAGGTGTATGGGTACACAGAAGTTTATGAGACAGTCTGCTTGTTGAGTATATGGATCTGGGTCATTGGACTTGTTATAACTCTGATAAATAGACTGGGGAAATTTACCAAGGATCAATTTTGGGGGAATAGCAACATCATGTCATGGTAGCAGATTTCAACTTAGCCTTTCACCATTGAAAACTTCTATTTTAAAATTCTCTTTTTAATTTGGAATGCCCGTATGAAAATATTATAGAGTCAGAGGAATGCTTCTCAAATGTTAATGTGCCTATGTGTAACCTGTAGATTTTGAAACGTTTCAGAGTTCAATTCAGTTAATCTGGGGTTGGGGCTGAAGTTCTGCACTTTCAGTGAGTTCCCAGATGATGCTGATACTGCTGGTCTCTGTACCACACTTTTAGTAGCAAGTTTATATACAGCATTCTTAGTTCATGATGTTTTAAATTAAGGGACATTTACTATTGTCCAAAACGGGCAGTAGCTAAGTCTGAAGAAACCACAGAAATAAAGAGCCTTTTTAAAAATCTCCCATATCTTAATAACATCCAGGTTATACATCCTATCATGAGGATGAGCAAAGAAATAAGTCTTGAGCAGTCTTGACCCTTGCTCCAAAAGTAAGGAGCATGAGTTCTGCCCCACAGGCCAAGGTGTATGTGTCCGCAGGTGTTAGGTGCCCTGACCCAAAAGCCTGATACCAAATACATCCAATGCTCAGGAAACAGTGGAGGAAGTGGCTGCCGAGTAGATAGAGAAATTGATGTCGAGTGATTTCTGCCACTGGAACTTAAACTGGCTGGTTATTCCTCTTCCCTAATCAGAAGCAGCCTCCCTTCCAGCTGTACTGGATATTCTGTTTATTCACTTTGTACTTGAGTAGCAAGTGCCCTTTAGTGAAAACTTCATTTCCCAGCGTATCTTCAGGGACCTCCATTAGACTGGTAGCAGATTATCACCATCTGCTGGCAATTATTTCCACTACATAACAGCCTGATCTAAGAGTCTTGTCCTCTTTCACCAACAGAGCGACACCTTGAGAGAACTAGGTCAGTCTCAAGAGGAGTTGCAAGAATTACAGCTGGATATATATAATAAATATTAAAAAAAGACTGACGGCTTCCACCTCTATTCTATACACACACACACACACACACACATTTTTTTTGCAAGTTGGAAACTATAAAGTCTTTTTCACATTTTTGTTTTTTTGAATCTGAAACAGATTCAAGAAGAAAAAGAACCAGTGCTATTATTTTATGGAAAAATTAACCACTTCATTAATTGTGTTTCCACTTTAACACTGTCAGATTTTTAAAAATGATATATTTATTGCTTCAGTAAACTTATAATTAGTGGAAATTCAAAAAGCACAAATATGCACATTATAAATATAAAATATGAGTTCATGAACATAAGCCCATTTGAGGGCATATATACTAACGGTAACATTTGAAATATTTCAGATTAAATAAGAAATATTTTACATAACATCTAAATAACTGCACAAGAACCATCCATACATATTTGTTCCGTCAGACTATATTCGGTGAGTGTCCAGTGACAAGCTAGTTTTAGGAATGGAGACTATTGTAGGCATGAAGAAAAATGATGAGTGTATCTTCCCTCATGAAGCTTATGCTTGGGGAGATGTCCAAGGTACTGAGCTCATGGCAATTTCCAGAAGAGGCAACCTTCAGCTGCTCCTTGTCAGTCGAACAGTAAGACTGCCTAAATCGAGGTGGAAACCTCTAGAAAAATCAGCTAATTTTTTTTTGAGCTTTTAAAAGTAAACCTAAACAAAATTATCCCTTAATGAATAATCATTTTTTCCCCTTTAAACTTTGGTCACTTCTTCATTGAAAATGTGATAAATTTTTTCTCTAAATGGGTCTACTTTCTGAAATTACATCTTAACTTAAAGTAGAAGATACTCAGAGTGAGATAAATAAGCTTGGGTTCAAATCCTGGCTATATCATTTAGCAGATAGGACAGTTGGGAGAGTTACTTAACGTAGCTGAGAGTCTGTTAAATTGACTTCACAGTGGATACTTCATAGGATGTGAAGATTGAGTAAAGTAAGGTTTGTAAAGCTCTTCTCATTGCACCTGGACTGTATTGTAATAATTGCTCTAAAAATGTTATTTTTTTCTCTTCTTCACTGTTCTGACAATTCTCCATGGGTTTGTTGTATTTCTGCACATCTTGCCAAAGACAGCCTTTTATTCTGGATTGTCTATTCAAGGATGTTTATATAATGCTGCCTTGGAAGTTAGTTTTCCTTCCAGAGCACAGGGAAGGCATACTTACTATCTAGTATATTAAAGGTAATATCTACTTCTGGAAAACAGTCTGGGTGAGCCTGCTTTTACCCTATCATAAAATATAGTTTCTAAGATTGTGGTTCCTCTCCTATGCTGTGACCTATGCATGTACCCTAGTTGCACGCTTCTAGCCCATGTTACTTTGCCTTGCGGGAGCTGAGGCTCAGAAGACTGGTGCCAAAATGATGATACTCCAGCTATTTCTGTTGTGAGTACTAAACTTCTCATTGTCTCTGACCCAGGATTCTCATGTCTTCTGCCAGCATGCATTAAATTGGTAGGCTAATTGGTTAGCTTCCAAGTAAGGTAAAACTTTGTAGAGATCTTTGAAAGTTCTTGACACCTACATTTCTCTACTTGATACGTTCTCTATACTTATAGGTGCTCTATACAGCAAAATTCAAGTTTCATAACTTAAGTAACTTCCTTATTTGGTTTTCAAACTTCATTGTTATAATGGGAATAAGAAAATTTGAATGTTTCAGCTTTCAAATTTTAAAGTTAGAATTCAGTTTTAAAATGGTATATCCTTTTGCAGGCTCTAATGCTTTCTTTCATAACTTTTCACTCAAATAATTGTGAAGACATACATAATGATGAAAACACTCATAATAAACACTGGAAGTACTAACAACCCATTGCCAGGATCTGAAGATGTTCATTAAAAACAAATTTATTGGAAGTATATTGCACAGGGTAATGTGTATCCTATATTGAGCCCATACTTCTAGAAAACTGAGAGTTTGACCCAAAGATTTTAGGACCTCATCATTCTCTCCATGTCTGTCTACTGACTCAGAAATAAAAAGATTATGCCAACCAGGAGAGTGAAAAGCATCCCATTAATGTGTGGCCACTGCTTTCTTGAGAGAGCCAGAATGCTGCTCCCTTCATCCTGCCCCACTGACCCATGGTTGTGTCTTTCTTCCTACATCCAGTGAGGCTGCTGGACAGGTCTGTGTAGGTGTCAGAGAAGGGGGATGAGCGATAAAGCAGAAGAGGGGCTGGGAGTAATGTTTTATGTGCTTGAAATGTGGAGCAGATCCAGGGTGCCCTTGTAGGAGCTTAGACTGGGGATTTTATGCTATCAGCACGGGTCTCTGTACAGTGTCAACAATCAGACAGTAGGGGAGGGAGAAGAGTTTGATCAGGGCTGAAAAGCCAGAGTAGACATGATGAATGTCCAGAGAAACCTTGTATTTCCTTTCTTCAGGTTGATGTGCAGAGTGCCTAGCTAGGTCACTAGAGTCTACCATCTTTTCTACTATGACAGAAGAGATCCACATATGTTTTTTGAGATCAATGTATGTTGATGAATAATATGATCAATAGTTAAAAATTTTTTTAAATAACTAAAGGAACATGTTTATGCATCAAGGGACAATCTGTCTAGTGAGAGACAAATATATAAAGCAATATGTATGGTACAATATGGTAATTGCCATATGATAATTTCCAGCTTAATATGTTAGAGAAATTGGTGTAGCACTGTCTGAGGTCACATGTAAACTGTGTTGAAGGATGAATAGGATTTCTATGAGAAGCATATTCCAAATAATATAAGGGCATTTCAAATAATTTTCAAGGTATAGTGGTTTCATATGGTATGAGTAGAATACATATAAGAAAATTGCAGAATATAAATAGAAGAAAATAAAAGAATAGAGAAACAACAAGTTTCTCCCCTATTGAATGTAAAGATTTATGTATGCATGTACATGTATACATTTAACTTTTTTGAAGATGTACAGGGAGTTAGCCATTTTGCTATCAGAGAATGTAATGCGATACAACTTTTACTGGTGCCTTGAATCTGTATTCAAATATTTTCTCTTTTGTTTGTTATATTTTATTTCCTCAAATAATTTTTACTAGGAAAATTAATTTTTTTGTTAAAGTATAGATGACATATAATATCATGTTGGTTTCAGGTGTACCACACAGCAGTGACTCAACAATCACATACTTCACAAAATGCTCACCACCATAAGTATAGTCACCATCTGTCACCTTATTGACTATATTCCCTGTGTTGTAAGTAGGAGCGCTTCTTGCACTTCGTGCAAAGTAAAATGAAGAAACCATCAACTTTAGAGTCAGGGAGTTTTGGCATCAATCCACATTATGTTGACTTTGATCAAGGCACTGCACTTATGTAAAGCATGCTGTGTGACCACCTGTGATTATGAAGGCTGTTAATTTGATTTTTTGGAAGGGATAGCCTTCCTCTATGCCTTAGAAATTTTGACTTAAGCCTATGTAATCTAGCATTGGACCTGGCACATAGAGTAGGTATTAAATATGTGTTATTTCCATTAATTTCTCTGTGTATGTGTGTGTGTGTTCTAGGTCATCAACCACAGATCCCTTTACTAGTAGGATCTTTGGGAATGAATTATTTTGGTTAAATTAATGTCAATGGAAAAAGAGGCTTTATATGATGGCTAAGAAGGCAGACTCTGAAGACATTCCTAGCTTTGGCTCTGCCACTGACCACCCATATGATCATGTGGCTTTATCTATTTCCCCATCAGTATAATGGAGATAATACCTTATAAGGTGACCATATATTAAAAGAGTTAATATATGTAAAACATTTGGAAAAGTGCCTGTAACGGAGTATGCATTTAATACATGCTAGTTAATAAAGTTAGAAAAGCAGTTAAATAAAGTTAATAAAGTTAAAATAATTAGTAGGAATGCTGGGACATGCTTTTGATAGTGGTGTCTCAGGTGCACCTATGTTTAAGCTCCCTGTGGTCTTTAATGTGTTTTGCAGACAAAATGATAGGTTAAGTTTAAAAATTGGCTGTGTGTAATTAACAGCAGAATTGAGTCTTCCTCACTGGCTACCAAAAAGCTCTGTATTATTGTGATTAGGTCTAAATCCAAATTCCTACAATTAGAATAGAATAACATCTTCTGAGTCCAATGTTAGTTTGAAAGCCATCTTTTTCATAATATGTCATACCCCAAATTGAGTGGCTGTTGATACTTCAGTTTCCTTACATGAAAAAGTCACAAAAATATCTATGTCTCTGTTCAATAATGTGATAGAATTAAATGTGCTAATGCATTCAAAGTGATGACTTCATGTTTAACAATGAGCACTGTTAGCTATTATTATTATTGATCACTTTCAAATTATCTCCCAATTTATTTCCTTGCAGGTCTGTTTAACATTTTTGAATAATTGTGAGAATATGGTTACTGAACCTAAGAGCCAAGACTTTAACTGGTTTCCTGCTGTAATCTAGTAAAACACCAAAGAAATCAGGTGCATTTCTTTTTTCCTTTGATGAGGCCAGGCTATAAAATTTTTAAATATATTAATGACAAGAGGAAAATCTTTTTTCACAGTCTGACTTTTTGCTTCTGATATTTATTTCTCTGGAAACAAGAGAAAAGAAATGTTTTAGATTCAGTTTGATATTGTCTGATGGTTATTAAAATAGTACTTTCATATTTCTATATCTCACTTTACTGCTTTTTGTACTTTCTCCTATCACTGTATTCAGTTGGACAAGAGATTATCTCTTAATTTTATGATAGTTACAATCTCAGGTATAAAACTTGTGTATCTTTTATTACAAAGCAGGCTAGTGACTATTTTCTTCTCAATAGTCCCAGCTTTCAGTCTATTTCTCTTCCCAGGTTTATGTTGTTTACTCTGCATAGTGAATATTTTGTGCTATGGTATATAATTTTGGAATCCTTTGATTTAATTCATCTAAAATGTTTGACATAATTTGATTTTGACTATGTAAAATCAACACAATGGAACTTATTTTGTCACATATTTTTCTATTAAGAAATCCAGAATTATCACTATTGATATCTGTGTAAGCATTAGTTTTTTGAGTCAGGTTCCATATTTCCAAATTAGTTATGCTATTAAAAGTAGAAGTTCTTTTACAGTAAATCTGTTAACACAAAACAGGCATCTATACTATGACCAAAATGTCTAATTCCAAATCAAGAGTATTAATAGTTCTCATTAGGAGTATTTTTTATTTTACACAATCTCTCAATGGCAGGAAACATAAAAAATATACAGCTTGAAACTTTCACTCAGGTCTATAATTTATGAACAAAAATCTTGTTTAGAAAACCAAGAAAGTATATTTACTCTCTCATTTTTGTAATATAGCTGCATTTGAATAGCTTGAAGATAGATTTAAAATATTTACATGTTTATATGTCAATGGAAAAATGGAATAAGAATAAATTTGGAAAAATAGAATTTGAAGTATGTTTTTCTAACCTAAATAATAAATAAATGATAGTACTGTTATCACAAAGAACCAGGAAATCATTTATTTTAGCACATCTTATGGTAAATGGGTGACTGCAGGAATGAAGGAGAGGTGAGCATTCCCAGGGAGAAAGCTCCACCTGCATCTGGAGAGGAATATGTTGTGAACTGTCTGCTTGTGAAAGGGGTAAGATGCCTTGGGAAATCATGAGCTACTTAGTGCGTTAATACCTGTTGTTGTTTTTTTAAGTGAAAGGTTGCAATACAATAGGTCAACATTGCTTTTACAGACGTTATTAACACAATCTCAAACTCAAGGAAACTTTTATGTAAGTGATTTTTTTTAACCTCTAGAAATTTAACATTCAACTCAATTTATTTTTATTAGATGGATCCTGGCTGGTTTCCACTTCCTGAGGCTTTTCATTCCAAGTTTATTTTTAAGACTAATTTTTCTCACCTACATAAACTTCCTGGATTTCAGAATCCTTAATTGGGTGGTCAAGTGTCGCTGCTATCCGGATGATAGTTACCTATCACGCATCCTTGAAGGGACCCAAAATTTGGAACAGATGCCATCTATTCAAGGGTACAGGAGGAACTGAAGCATTAAATTATGGCAGTATAAGCCAACATATGTAGCTCATCGCTGCAAACACGCTCAGCCAATGGAATGGTATATTGCCATTGTGACCCATAACTGTGGGAAGGGTTCCAGAAATGACATAAGGAATTAAGCATTAATGTAGAGCAGGTGGTAGGTAGGCACCTAAGGTATGTTAAATGAATATATGACTTACTCTTGATGTAAAATAAGTTACAGACATTATTTGGCTGTGTAGGCAAATTCTTGGGGAAAAAAAAGTTCTTGTATTTAGGTTCCCATTATTCTGAGGTTGATGTGGAACTTATACAAAGAAATTGGATTTAAAGCGCTGTAAGCAATTAACTGGGACAGAAGATTTGCCTTTTTATCCCAAATTCAGAGTTCCAGGAGAATTTTCATCTTCTTCTTTGCATAGTGAAATAATAGTAATTTTATACATTAAAAGGAAGAACAAAATATTTAATATTTGCCCTTAAAAAAGTAAAATGAGAGGGTAGCACCAGGAGAGACACACAGCAGGAGATGCTTCTATACCTCCAACCTGAATCATCTGAATGCAAGAAAATTTCACATCTCTTTAGATTTCACAGGCTCAAGGAAATGTGAAATATTTGACATTTTCACCTTATTGGTTTCACACATAAAATAGACACCTTTCAAGGATAAGTAGCAATTTTCTTTTCCTGTTGAAAGCTAGTTTTGCAACCCAAAGGGCAAATAAGGAAAAAATGTTGCTTTAGAATCTTCTAGAATGTTACAACTCACATGCAGTACACCCCAATTCCACTGCCTGTGTGCATGGCCCCCAGTCAGAATTGAAGTGGTTGAGTTGCTGAGAATTTAGAATTATCCCTTTTAACCGGTCTACCATGTATGTGAAAATCAGAAAAGGTGTAAAAATTTTGCATTGACAGAGTTCAATTCTTTCAGTCTTAGTTACACCTTTAGTTGTCACTTAAGTTTTAATTGGCTAAAATTAGGCCCCTTATTTTCAACAAAACTGTGCAAAGTTCTAATTGTGCAGCAGGGTCGTGACCCCTTGGAAATGAAAGCCAAGGTTTTTGCATATATGTATATTACTTACTGAAAATAAACTCAGGGACAGGAATAGGCTGAGATTTGTGACCTGCCAGATGTTGAAGATGGAAAATTTTCTGCATTTCTAACAAAAATGAGGCCCTGCGGCAACAGAGAGGGCACTCAAGGAAGCAGTGAAAAGGGCTAGAAACTTGCAGAAGGCCTTCGACACCAGAGAGAGAAGTGTGTCATTAAGACGTTGATCAAAGGGGAGTGGTTATAGGGATTTAGGGCAGGGCGTGGCATGGGTAGTGTGGTGTTACTAGGGAGAATAGATTGCTAAGGAGAGAAACAAGGATTGGGATTTGTGGTACCATGTGTAGGGCTTGAACATCAGGCACTGGTTTCTGACACACCTAGGTTTGCAACCCAAGTGGAGTGAGCATGAGTTCCAGCCTCACGTTTCGTCCAGACTTGAGCACCAGTAACATCCTGCTGGGGAGAGGTACCCACAGCAGTGCAGAGGCATCTGCTCTTCAGGGTTCCGAGTCCAGCCCCACAGGCCCTCCCTCTCAGGTCCTGGGGTTCCATCCGCAGCCAGGTGAGATCCCCTCCCCAGAGGTCTCTCTGGGCCTCTCCCCCAAGCTTCTTTGGTCTGATGATCCTAATCTCTGCCATGTTGTCCCTTAGTAGAGCTGTCCCTGCAGTTAACATTTCTGGGTTACGTCAGTATCCTCTGCTTTTTGAGGCCTTCAGAATATGTGCAAACCAACCTCTCTACTAAATCCTTCTGTTACAAGACCTATTATAGTTTCCGTTTTCCTGGCTGGACTCTGACTGATACAATGAGGGTGGCAGGGGAGCATCAGAGAATAAAAGTGTGGGGCAAGGTCAGGAAAGATAAGTAGTTGAATGTGATTAGACCACATAGCTGAACATGAGATGTCCTGATAATTAGGGTGGAGTTTTAGTGACATTGTCTTACTATTTACAAGCAAAACTGACTTCTAGAACTTGCGTCATTGGTACCAATAATTTTCTCAGGAACACACTGATCTAGTCTAATTCTTAAAAGGTGATAGTCTAACAATATATAGGGACTGTTAAGCTTCCCCATCAGGTTAAGTGTCTATATTGGCTTCCAGGTAGAAGTCTAGTAGGCAGGTGAATATATGGTTGAGCCTCATGAGAGCAATCTGGGCTAGAATTATGTATTTTAGAATCATCAGTATACAGATGACAATTGAATTTATGGGGGAAACGGAGGTTACCTAGAAAGAGGGCAGAGAGAAAGAGAAGAGAGAGCTTATAGCAACACAAGAGCAGAAATAACTTAATTTTTCAGTAGGGTCCCTGTGTGTTAAAAAAGTCAATCTTATTTCTCTCTCTCATGTATCATTTACTAATTCCTGTTTATACCCTTGGAATAAGTTATCTGCTATTTTCCAGCAATACTTACTGAGAAGACAACATGGGATAGTGGAATAATCTTAAATTCAACATAAAGTCATAGCTCTGTTTTTTATTTTTTATTAAGGTATTATTGATACACACTCTTATGGAGGTTTCACATGAAAAGACAATGTGGTTACTACATTTATCCATATTATCAAGTCCCCACCCATGCCCCAATGCAGTCACTGTCCTTCAGTGTAGTAAGATGCCACAGATTCACTGTTTGCCTCCTCTGTGCTACACTGTTTTCCCCGTGACCCCTCCTCACACCATGTGTACTAAAACATAATACCCCTCAATCCCCATCTCCCGCCCTCCCCACCCGCCCTGCCACACCCTCCCCTTTGGTAACCACTAGTTTCTTCCTGGAGTCTCCGAGTCTGCTGTTATTTTGTTCCTTCAGTTTGGCTTCGTTGTTATACTCCACAAATGAGGGAAATCATTTGGTACTTGTCTTTCTCCACCTGGCTTATCTCACTGAGCATAATATCCTCCAGCTCCATCCATGTTGTTGCAAATGGGAGGGTTTGTTTCTTTCTTATGACTGAATAGTATTCCATTGTGTATATGTACCACTTCTTCTTTATTCATTCATCTACCAATGGACACTTAGGTTGTTTCCTTATCTTGGCTATTGTAAAAGTGCTGCGATAAACATAGGGGTGCATATGTCTTTTTGAATCTGAGAAGTTGTAGTCTTTGGGTACATTCCAAGGAGTGGGATTCCCAGGTCAAATGGTACTTCTATTTTTAGTTTTGTGAGGAACGTCCATATTGTTTTCCACAATGGTTGAACTAGCTTACATTCCCACCAGCAGTGTAGGAGGGTTCCCCTTTCTCCACAACCTCGCCAGCATTTGTTGTTCTTAGTCTTTTGGATGCTGGCCATGCTTACTGGTGTGAGGTGATATCTCATTGTGGTTTTAATTTGCATTTTCCCTGATGATTAGTGATGTGGAGCATCTTTTCATGTGCCTGTTGTTCATCTGAATTTCTTCTTTGGAGAAGTAACTGTTCAGCTCCTCTGCCCATTTTTTAATCGGATTATTTGTTTTTTGGGTGTTGAGGCATGTAAGTTCTTTATATATTTTGGATGTTAACCCCTTGTTGGATATGTCATTTACAAATATATTCTCCCATACTGTAGGATGCCTTTTTGTTCTGTTGATGGCGTCCTTTGCCATACAGAAACTTTTTAGTTTGATGTAGTCCCATGAGTTCATTTTCGCTTTTGTTTCCCTTGCTCGAGGAGATGCATTCACGAAGAAGTTGCTCAGGCTTATACTCAGGAGATTTTTGCCTATGTTGACTTCAAAGAGTTTTACGGTTTCATGACTTACATTCAGGTCCTTGATCTATTTCGAGTTTACTTTTCTGTATGGGGTTAAACAATAATCCAGTTTCATTCTCTTGCATGTAGCTGTCCAATATTGCCAACACCAACTATTGAAGAGGCTGTCATTTCCCCATTTTATGTCCATGGCTCCTTTAACATATATTAATTGACCATATATGGTTGGGTTTATACCAGGGCTCTCTAGTCTGTTCCATAGGTCTATGGGTCTGTTCTTGTGCCAGTACCAAATTGTCTTGAGTACTGTCACTTTGTAGTAGAGCTTGAAGTTGGGGAGCATAATCCCCCCAGCTTTATTCTTCCTTCTCAGGATTGCTTTGGCTGTTTGGGGTCTTTTGTGGTTCCATATGAATTTTAAAACTATTTTCTCTAGTTCATTGAAGAATGCTATTGGTATTTTGATAGGGATTGCTTTGAATCTGTAGATTGCTTTAGCCAAGATGGCCATTTTGACAATATTAATTCTTCCTATCCATGAGCACAGGATGTGTTTCCAGTTATTGGTATCTTCTTTAATTTCTCTCATGAGTGTCTTCTAGTTTTCAGAGTATAGGTCTTTCACTTCCTTGGTTAGGTTTATTCCTAAGTATTTTATTCTTTTTAATACAACTGTGAATGGAATAGTTCTCCTGATTTCTCTCTCTGCTAGTTCATTGTTAGTGTATAGGAATGCCACAGATTTCTGCGTATTAATTTTGTATCCCACAACTTTGCTGAATTCTGATATTAGATCTAGTAGTTTTGGTGTGGATTCTTTAGGGTTTTTTACGTACAATATCATGTCATCTGCAAACAGGGACAGTTCAACTTCCTCCTTGCCAATCTGGATGACTTTTATTTTTTTGTGTTGTCTGATTGCCATGGTGAGGACCTCTAGTACTATGTAGAATAAAAGTGGGGAGAGTGGGCATCCCTGTCTTGTTCTGATCTTAAAGGAAAAGCTTTCAGCTTCTCACTCTTAAGTACAATGTTGGCTGTAGATTTGTCATACATGGCCTTTATTGTGTTGAGGTACTTGCCCTCTATACCCATTTTGCTGAGAGTTTTTATCATGAATGGATGTTGAAATTCGTCAAACGCTTTTTCAGCATCCATGGAGATGATCATGTGGTTTTTATCCTTCTTTTTGTTGATGTGGTGGATGATGTTGATGGATTTTCGAATGTTGTACCATCCTTGCATCGCTGGAATAAACCCTACTTGATTCTGAAGGATGATCCTTTTGATGTATTTTTGAATTCGGTTTGCTGGTATTTTGATGAGTATTTTTAGATTTATGTTCATCAGGGATATTGGTCTGTAATTTTCTTTTTTGTGGTGTCTTTGCCCAATTTTAGTATTAGAGTGATGCTGGCCTCATAGAATGAGTTTGAAAGGATTCCCTCTTCTTCTACTCTTTGGAAAACTTTAAGGAGGATGGGTATTAGGTCCTTACTAAATGTTTGATAAAATTCAGTAGTGCAGCCATCTGGAAAAAAGGGTTTTGTTCTTAGGTAGGTTTTTGATTACCAGTTCAATTTCATTGCTGGTAATTGGTCTGTTCAGATTTTCTGTTTCTTTCTGGGTCAGCCATGGAAGGTTGTATTTTTCTAGAAAGTTGTCCATTTCTTCTAGATTATCCACTTTGTTAACATATCATTTTTCATAGTATTCTCTAATAGTTCTTTGTATTTCTGTGGTGTCCATAGTGATTTTTCCTTTCTCATTTCTGATTCTGTTTATGTGAGTGGACTCTTTTTCTTGATAAGTATGGCTAGGGGGTTGTCTATTTTGTTTATTTTCTCGAAGAACCAGCTCTTGCTTTCATTAATCCTTTCTATCGTTTTATTCTTCTTGATTTTATTTATTATGCTCTAATCTTTATCATGTCCCTCCTTCTACTGACTTTGGGTCTCATTTGTTCTTTTTTTCTTTTTTTTTTTTTGCATTTTCTTTTTTTTTAATATAATTTATTTTATTATCATTAATTTACAATTACATGTGCAATATTACGATTATTAAACTACCCCTTCATCAGGTCCCCCCCACCAACCCCATTACAGTCACTGTCCATCAGCGTAGTGAGATGCTATAGAATCACTACTTGTCTTCTCTGAGTTGTACTGCCCTCCCCGTGCCCCCCCAACATTACATCTGCTAATCGTAATGCCCCTTTTTCCCTCTTATCCCTCCCTTCCCGCCCATTTTCCCCAGTCCCTTTCCCTTTGGTAACTATTAGTCCGTTCTTGGGTTCTGTGAGTCTGCTGCTGTTTTGTTCCTTCAGTTTTTTTCTTTGTTCTTATACTCCACATATGAGTGAAATCATTTGATACTTGTCTTTTTCGGCTTGGCTTATTTCACTGAGCATAATACCCTCTAGCTCCATCCATGTTGTTGCAAATGGTAGGATTTGTTTTCTTCTTATGGCTGAATAATATTCCATTGTGTATATGTACCACATCTTCTTTATCCATTCATCTACTGATGGACACTTAGGTTGCTTCCATTTCTTGGCTATTGTAAATAGTGCTGCAATAAACATAGGGGTGCATTGTCCTTTTCAAATTGGGCTGCTGCATTCTTAGGGTAAATTCCTAGGAGTGGAATTCCTGGGTCAAATGGTATTTCTATTTTGAGTTTTTTGAGGAACCTCCATACTGCTTTCCACAATGGTTGAACTAATTTGCAGTCCCACCAGCAGTGTAGGAGGGTTCCCTTTTCTCCACATCCTCGCCAACATTTGTTGTTGTTTGTGTTTTGGATGTTGGCCATCCTCACTGGTGTGAGGTGATATCTCATTGTGGTTTTAATCTGCATTTCTCTGATGATTAGCGATGTGGAGCATCTTTTCATGTGCCTGTTGGCCATCTGAATTTCTTCTTTGGAGAAGTGTCTATTCATGTCCTCTGCCCATTTCTTAATTGGATTATTTGCTTTCTGTTTGTTAAGGTGCATGAGTTCTTTATATATTTTGGATGTCAACCCTTTATCAGATACGTTTTTTATGAATATATTCTCCCATACTGTAGGATGTCTTTTGTTCTACTGATGGTGTCCTTTGCTGTACAGAAGCTTTTCAGCTTGATATAGTCCCACTTGTTCATTTTTGCTTTTGTTTCCCTTGCCCGGGGAGATATGTTCATGTTCATGCTTGTCCTTTGTGAGATTTTTGCCTATGTTTTTTTCTAAGAGTTTTATGGTTTCATGACTTACATTCAGGTCTTTGATCCACCTTGAGTTTACCTTTGTGTATGGGGCTAGACAGTAGTCCAGTTTCATTCTCTTACATGTAGCTGTCCAGTTTTTCCAACACCAGCTGCTGAAGAGGCTGTCATCTCCCCATTGTATATCCAAGGCACTTTTATCAAATATTAATTGATTGTATATGTTTGGGTTAATGTTTGGATTTTCTATTCTGTTCCACTGGTCTGTGGGTCTGTTTTTGTGCCAATACCAAATTGTCTTGTTTACTGTGGCTTTGTAGTAGAGCTTGAAGTCAGGGAGTGTAATTCCCCCTGTTTTATTCCTCCTTCTCAGGATTGCTTTGGCTATTCGGGGTGTTTTGTGGTTCCATATGAATTTTAGAATTATTTGTTCCAGTTCATTGAAGAAAGCTGTTGCTAGTTTGATAGGGATTGCGTTGAATCTGTAGATTGCTTTAGGTAGTATAGCCATTTTGACAATATTGATTCTTCCTAGCCAAGAGCATGGGATGCATTTCCATTCGTTAGTGTCCTCTTTAATTTCTCTTAGGAGTGTCTTGTAGTTTTCAGAGTACAGGTCTTTCACTTCCTTCGTTAGGTTTATTCCTAGGTATTTTATTCTTTTTGATGCAATTGTGAATGGAAGTGTTTTTCTGATTTCTCTTTCTGTTAGTTCATCATTAGTGTATAGGAAAGCAACAGATTTCTGTGTGTTAATTTTGTATCCTGCAACTTTGCTGAATTCAGATATTAGTTCTAGTAGTTTTGGAATGGAATCTTTAGGGTTTTTTATGTACAGTATCATGTCATCTGCAAATAGTGACAATTCGACTTCTTCTTTACCAATCTGGATGCCTTGTATGTCTTTCTTTTTTTCTAGTTTGGATAATTGTGAGTTTAGTCTGATCATATGGGATTTTTCTTCTTTCCTGAGATAGGCCTGTATTGCAATATACTTTCCTCTTAGCACGGCCTTCGCTGCGTCCCACAGATTTTGTGGTGTTGAATTATTGTTGTCATTTCTATCCATATATTGCTTGATCTCTGTTTTTATTTGGTCATTGATCCATCGGTTATTTAGGAACATGTTGTGAAGCCTCCATGTGTTTGTGGGATTTTTCACTTTCTTTGCAAAATTTATTTCCAGTTTCATACCTTTGTGGTCTGAGATACTGGTTGGTACAATTTCAATATTTTTGAATTTACTGAGTCTCTTTTCGTGGTCTATTATATGATCTATTCTTGAAAATGTTCCATGTGCACTTGAGAAGAATGTGTATTCAGCTGCTTTTGGGTATAGAGTTATGTAGATGTCTGTTAGGTCCATCTGTTCTAATGTGTTGTTCAGTGCCTCTGTCTCCTTACTTATTTTCTTTCTGTCTGGTTTATCTGTCCTTCAGAGTGAGTGGTGTGTTGAAGTCTCCTAGACTGAATGCATTTCATTCTATTTCTCCTTTTAATTCTGTTAGTATTTGTTTCACATATGTAGATGTTCCTGTGTTGGGTGCATAGATATTTATAATGGTTATACCTTCTTGTTGGATTGACCCTTTTATCATTATGTAATGTCTTTCTTTGTCTCTTGTGACTTTTTTTGTTTTGAAGTCTATTTTGTCTGATAAAAGTACTGCAATTCCTGCTCTTTTCTCCCCATTAGTTGCATGAAATGTCTTTTTCCATCCCTTCACTTTTAGTCTGTGCATGTCTTTGGGTTTAAAGTGAGTCTCTTGTAGGCAGCATATAGATGGGTCTTGTTTTTCTTATCGATTCAGTGACTGTATGTCTTTTGATTGGTGCATTCAGTCCATTTACATTTAGGCTGATTATCGATAGGTATGTATTCATTGCCACTGCAGGCTTTAGAATCGTGGTTACCAAAGGTTCATGGTTAACTTCCTTACTATCTAAGAGTCTAGCTTAACTCACTTAATATGCTATTACAAACACAATCTAAAGGTTCTTGTTTTTTTTCTCCTACTTTTTCTTCATCCTCCATTCTTTATATATTAGGTATCATATTCTGTACCGTTTGTCTATCTCTTGATTGACTTTGGGGATAGTTAATTTAATTTTGCATTTGCTTAATAATTAGCTGTTCTACTTTCTTTACTGTGGTTTTATTACCTTTGGTGACAGCTATTAAACCTTGGGAACACTTCCATCTATAGCAGTCCCTCCAAAATACACTGTAGAGATGGTTTGTGAGAGGTAAATTCTCTCAGCCTTTGCATATCTGGGAATTGTTTAATCCCTTCTTCAAATTTAAATAATCTTGCTGAATAAAGTAACCTTGGTTCAAGGCCCTTCTGCTTCATTCTGTTGAATACATCATGCCACTCCCTTCTGGCCTGTAAGGTTTCTGCTGAGAAGTCTGAAAGTAGCCTGATGGGCTTTCCTTTGTATGTGATCTAATTTCTCTCTCTCTGGCTGCTTTCAGTAGTCTGTCCTTATCCTTGATCTTTGCCATTTTAATTACTCTATGTCTTGATGTTGTCTTCCTTATGTCCCTTGTGTTGGGAGATCTGTGCACCCCCCATGGCCTGAGAGACTATCTCCTTCCCCAGATTGGGGAAGTTTTCAGCAATTACTTCCTCAAAGACACTTTCTATCCATTTTTCTCTCTCTTCTTCTTCTGGTACCCCTATAGTGTGAATATTGTTCCGTTTGGATTGGTCACCCAGTTCTCTCAATATTCTTTCATTCTTAAAGATTCTTTTTTCTCCCTATGCCTCAGCTTCTTTGTATTCCTCTTCTCTAGTTTCTATTTCATGTACTGTGTCCTCCACCATATCCAATCTGCTTTTAATACCCTCCATTGTGTTCTTCAATGATTGGATCTTGGACCAGAGTTCATTCCAGCGTTTTTTAATGTTTTTACATACCTCAGTGAGCATGTTAATGAATTTTATTTTGAACTCCCTTTCAGGGAGAGTCCTGAGGTCGATATCATTTAAATCTTTCTCAGGAGTTGTATTAATAATTTTACTCTGAACCAGGTTCCTTTGGTGTTTCATATTTATATATGGCGCCCTCTAGTGCCCAGAGCTCTACTCTCTGGAGCTGCTCAGCCCCTGAAGCAATGCTGGGATTGTAGGGGAGTGGTATTGGTGCCTGGGGGGGAGGAAAGAGCTGTTTCCTGCTTCCTGGCTGCTCTGCCGGTCTCCACTGCCTGAACAGTGGGCCAGTGGGTCGAGCCCACAGGTATAAGCCTCTATGCTTTGCGTTTTTAATTGCTGTAGACAGATCTTCCCTCTGGCTGGCCTAACGCCAGGGTAGGGTTTGCCGGTTTGCGAGCCAGGTGGAGCTGGCCGGGAGAAAGGCGTGGTAGGCTGCCTATCGCGGAGGGGGTTCTTGGAGTTGTGTAGTCAGTCAGGGAGCTGGAGCACCTGAAGATCGTGAAAGCTCCCAATCTGCTAGGCAGAGTGCACCCAGGCAATTTTGTCTGCCTGTCCTTTCTCCTGAGCATTAAGCTCTGTGCAATCCTTGCCCCTCTTGCTAAGAGCTTCCTTGTTAGGAAGTCTCTCAGACTGCCCGCCTTTCTTTTGTCCCAGAGCAGCCACATTTGGATCCCTGCTTTCCATAAACAGCTGGAATCAGTCTCTCCAGGAACTCTGCCTGTCTTAGCTTTCCAACCCCCTAATTACGAGAGTATCATGCAAGCACCATGAAATGTAGGTTTGTGCTCCCAGAGCAGATGTCTGGAGTTAGGTATTCAGCAGTTCTAGGTCTCCACTCCCTCCCTCCTCCATTCCTCTTCCTCCCACCGGTGAGCTGGGGTGGGGGAAGGGCTTGGGTCCTGCTGGGCCACAGCTTTAGTACGTTACCTTGTTCCGTGAGGTCCGCTCTTGTCTTCAGGTGTATGCAGTTTGGCGCAGTCCTCTTTCCTGTTGCTTTTTCAGGAGTAGTTGTATCAGTTATATTTTCATATTATATGCAGTTTTAGGAGGAATCCTCTGTCTCACCTCTCACGCCGCCATCTTTAATCCTTTTTTCTATAGCTCTGCTTTCTGTAGTTAGAATCTCTTTAACCTCTAGGATTCTGTTTTCTCTTGTGTAATATAATGCTAATGGTCTCCTCTCAGGGCTGTTGAGTGCATTAAGATTCATACAACAAACACTTGTTTGGTCAGCCACTAAATGCCAGTTACTTCTAAGTTGTCATTATGGGTAAAAGAAGAAGAAGAGCTCACAGTCCAAGGGGATAGACCAATGAGGTATATTCCACAATTAGGTGAATATAATTCAGTGTATAAAGTGAAGCAATAGAAAATGTATGAGGTACAAAGCCAGGGAAGGATTCACACATGAGCTTTTAGCTGTTTAAACTGAATCTTGAGTAAAATATGGAACTTAATTGAGTGGAAATAGAATAATATATTATTTGGAATTTAATGTCTGATGTTTCATAAGATATTTATTATCTTCTGTTTGGCTACCTCCTTCTAGGCCTGGCTCAACATTTAACTGTTGCAGAAAGATTTCCTGAGCTTCCTGGCTTCCTCTGTACTTTTCCATTAGTCCTTTATTCTAATTCACCTGAACACACATACGTTGTTTTGTTTCTATCATTTGTTTTTGTGGATATAATTGATAATTGCTCTTATATTTTAGTAGGTGTCTCTATTTTGTCTTTTTAAATAGAAGACTTACGCGGGAAAATTATTCTTAGTATTCATTTGATGTCTGTAGCAGTGTTCAATATATAGTAAATAGTTGATAAATTGCTTTCAACTGTTTTTTATCATATAAATACCAGGCCCAGTACATCAATGAAAAAGGTATTTACCAAATTATTTTAACACATATCCATTTTGCTCCTATATAAATCATCGAAGATAAAAACCAGGTGGTAGCAACATGACGACAGTTGAGGTCATGGCAAGAGGGGCCTCTGCACTGCGGTGGGAAATGGTGTTGGATGCAGTGAGTGGAGGAGAGAAGTTGAGATGAGAAAGTCGTGACGACCTCTTGTTAAAAAGCAAAAATTCAACTGACTAAATGTTAAAGATCTTATTGGCTTTATTCAATGATTCATGAATTGAGCAGCATCCTGTGTAGTGGACAGAAAGGAGCTCTGAGGCTCTGTACAAAGAAAAAGACGTTTACAGGCAGAAGGGAGCAGGGACAGACAAGTTATAGTACTTCTGAAAAAAAAACTGGGTTGTTTGTGTGGCAAGATCGCCTTCCTTTGGGGGATGGCAGTGCTCTAGGAGATTACCTTATTAATGCTGACCAGGTAGTTCCGGATTGACTGGTTTAAGATTCCATTCCTGGAAGAGGCCAAAACTGTAGTATTAAGTATTAAACTGTAAGTATTAAGTCTCACTTTGGTGACATAGGGCTTCGCATAAGGGACTCCATTTTAGGCCTATTGTATTGTTTTTAACACTGTATATGCAACTCTTCCCAGAGGTTTCGCTGTGAGGTAGCAGATGAGTATGGTGATGCCTAAGAGGAAATACAGGCAAGAGGGGGCTGTAATTTTTTTAATACTTGAAAGACCTTAGAATATATTTGCACATTCATAGGAATGTTCTAGTAGAAAAGGGGAACTCAATGACATAGGAGAAAGCATTGAAACCTTTGACAAATACTGCTTCCCTATTCTATAAAATGCAGGGTCTTAAATTGAAGACCACGAAACCATTTTTAGCCTAAAAATATTCAGTTTTATGATTCTTCATTATTCTGCTTCTTGTGGGGTGGGTGTCATTATCCCACAACTAATATGATGGTATTACTATTATAATGTTAGAATTTAAATATAATTGTATTCCTAACAGAATATGAAGTAAACATACAATAGAATATTATTCTGATTTTGTATTAGTAGGCATATCTGTCTCAAATCATTTAAAAATAAGACTGTTCTGCTCAGTGAAATCTCTTGGACATATAAAACAAGACAGACCTTTCAGAACAGGTGACTCAAGAAATCTGAATCCAAGGGGACAATATTTTCAAGGATAACTTGGCCAGGATTCTTTTTACTGCACAGTGAGGGGGAGCTGTGTGACCAGCCCATGTCTATAGGAATCTGGATGGGCTTCCGTCTCATCACTCACTACATGGAGTGGGCAGTGTACCCTGCTTTTCAGGAAAGTGATACATAATCTGTGGAAAGGGGGCAAGTCCCCTGACTAGGTAAGACATGGCATGCATTTTTTCTTATCCACGGAAGGGCAGGCTGGCTGTAGCATCTCCCACTCCATTGACAGCCAATGTTTTGTCTGCAGATTTTTTTTTTTGTCTAGGTGTCTCCAACTCTTTTACCATCTTATACAGCAAGAGATCAAGTACTCAATGTGTACATGTTAGACATGAAACAGAATCTGCTTGATCTGTGAGGAAAGGGAGAGGATTTCTCTTTGTCTGATTCCTTTGGCTCCCTCTGTTCTGTTTTGGAAACTCTGATGGTTGCAGGGTGTTCTTCAAGCCATAGTCACCTTTGCCCCCAGATTATGCTTCACAAAAGAGACCGGCACAAAACAACATCATTGAAAATGTCTGCACGTGGTCAGTGGTTTCAATTTGGAATCTGGTGCTCGTTTATGGAAGGATGAGAAGGAAATTTTTCCTGTCCTGGGTTTTTGTGTGTTTTTCTGTCTCTTAGATTTTTTCCCTTAAAATGTGGTTGTGAAAAGCAGATGTTTGGTAAAGCTGAAAGTCTTGGAAATATTCATCATTGCACGGTAACTTGATACCTTGGGATAGATGCTGTCTGCAGTAACAAAATAGTTCTTTTTTCCAATGCCTACCATGGAATTGCAACCATTGAACTAATGCAAAATATGCCCTCTAAATTTAGCCTGAATTGTTTAAACAAATCATGCAATGCCAATTAAAGTGTTTTTTAATCTTTCATAAATCAAATGCATATTTATTTTGCCTACAAGAGAGAGTCAGATAAAAACACCAAAAATCAAATTTCTGCCTTAAATATCACAAAATAAATACCAAGTTCCCCTTAAAAACTTACTTAGATCCCAACTTTGCCTCTAATAACAGTGTCCAATGTCTGGCATTTGGCAATACATAGTGAAAAGTCCTTGTAATGACTATTCTGGTATACTATCTTGGAGGGACTAGAAATGTCCAGGACATCAGTAATAGCCCATTGTTGTAAGGTGACCTTGAACTTCATTTCAAGAGTTGCACACATTCAAAGTTTCTCACTTACAGGGAACATTCAAACATGGAGTGTCTTGTTGAAATTATTGTTCTAGTGACAAGAATGTGTTGAAATCACCTTTATTTTCTGACATTTGTCTGTGAAAGGCATGTGATTCATTACATTAGTTTTATTTTGAAGAAATAAATTTGAAACAAGTATTTTGTTACATCAGGGGCTGATATTCATAACTGGTTTCTTGAATAATAAGTTACTAATCACCTGTTATATATTGTTATTCACGCTTTTCTTGTTTTCACTATAAAGTAAACAAAAAGAGGCCCTTTGAGGTGTCATGTGATATTATAATGATACAGTGCTGATAATAATTTGCATTTGGGAAATACAGTAACTGTCTTTACAGTCACCAAAGTAATAAATAAGCAACTTCCAGTTTATATACAATCTTCCCTCAGTTTATTGCTCTCTGAAAACTGCTTTGAAAATTAATTAGAGCTGTATAAAATATAGCAAGCGTGCCATTCCCTAAGAAAGCACACAATTGGGGAATACTTTATCAAAAAAGCAGTTTATTTCACTGGCTAGATTTGGTAGTGTACACCATGGCTGCAACCCGGTCTTTCTTGAGTAATCGGGCCTCCTCTCCTCTTCTTCCTCTCCCTCCATCCCCAATTTAATCTTAAATTTGTGCATTGATCATGGTGGTAGTACAATTGTGAATATATATCTAAGAACGATCTCTGATCTCTGATTTTAGCAGTATTGTATGTTGACTATTTACATAACAAGTAACAACCAAATAGTGCCCCTCCCTGAATGTGTTCAGTCCATGATCCATGATCTGATTTTATGTACCAACAAAAGCTTATTGTTCTGTAGAGAGAGTTCCTTTTAGTCATAATCATCCTATACTGAATAATCAACATAGACTTTCAGGCAAACTAGCAATAATTCTTTTGGATGCTTACATATGCTGCAGAAAAATGAGGGCCATATGCATTCCATGCTATTGGCTGATGAGTGCTTGAGGTGGGTGGATAGCAGGGCGTGGGGGAGGCTGTAACCAATGGAAGGAGGGACAAAAAAGAGTCACACGGGCAAAACGTGAGTGAGTTGTGTAGATCTGATTTCAAAGAATAATCTCATGTTTTTCTAGATAGCACTCTTTTGAGAATCTGTGATTAGTTCTTTAAGTAAAAAGGAAAATGCACATATACTACCTTTTTGCATAAAATTTCTAGCATTTGTAGGTCTCCAGAAGTCTCCAGAAGTCTAAGAACCTCCACTGGGACCAACGGGGCAGGGGTTTCAATTAAAAGCTGAAAATCTTTATATTAACCTAGTGGAAATCTCAAAGAGGAAAAGAAAGATAAGATAGTAGTGAGGGCAAGAAGCAAAAGGGTTCATGTCAATGCAAAACCAATGGGAGTATGGGAATAATGGCAAGATTTAATGTGAAATAGAACTGCAGAAAAATTATCTGGAAGATTTTTATAGGGATTAAACTGTTAGGAAAAAATTGTTCAGAAGAATTGTAACATTTTCAAAACTCACTCTAAAGGGGAAAATTTTGACAGATCTTGAGTGCTCTTGGCAGATGCTTAGAAGGCCCCCAGAACGATAGAGTTGCTAACCATGTCAGAATCAACAGGCTGTGGTCACTCTCGATAAGACCAAGATTGTTAAAGAAAGAGAAATTTCTTGTCACCTTGGCTTTGGGATCTACTGAGAGAGTGAAAGAGGCTGGAGTTCAGATTAAACAAGAAGTGTGTTTGAGCACAGATGAAAATGAGCAGCTTCAAGTGTGTTTCAGCTATGCAGTGTAAAGGGATGGAAGGTGGGTGGAGGGTAGGGTCTTCACCTGACCTAAGGGCAGGATACTGTTTGGAGATAGTGTACCTATGCCCAGGGGTTGACTTGGTGACACAAGAATCAAGAGATGCAAGTCCTAGCTCTGGACCCACAACCTAGTTTTGTGAATTTGAGTAAGTTATCTTACATCTCTGCACCCCTTTTTCTGCTCAAAAAAAGGGCCACAGGAGACCTAAATGATCTCCATGATTCTTTCCAATTCTAGATGGTTACTGCAGTAACTGGAGATCAATGGGAAGAAGAGCCACAATACATCAATGCTTTATTTATTTTCAAAAAAGATCTCTCTGTTTTATGCCTCCTCTGATGCTTCAGGTGTGTTGTTTAATATCATCAATTTCATGAAATAGACGTATGACAATTCTCCCAGGGAAATCTTGACAATTGTGTGTTTCTACCAGCAGCTGGAAATCACCAATGTTAGTTAACTTTTTAAAAAGGAAATACTGTATTTATTTACTTAATTTGCTGTGTGGAAATTTAACCACTGCCAGCTTAAGCCACAGAACATTCTATAAGAAGCTGTTGTGGTTTCCAGATGAGGGCAAGTGGATAATGTTTTCCGAGGTTGCTTCAGGGAGCATCTGAGATATTTCAGCACAGTTTGCATTTTGGCACAATAAACCTGTTATGAATTCTGTGTGCCTGGCTGTCTGTCTCCTACTTCAATTATTACCTTCTAATTTTGGCAGACTAGAACAACTGGGAACTTATGTGGGATGAAAGAGCTGGTTGCCGTGGTCTCGGCAGCACTTCAAGTCTCCCACTGGGTAGATTCTTGCAAAATGAGGCAGAAAGTGCCACTTGAAGGAGCAGATTCTAACCTCTGCATTAAGGGAAAACCCAGTCCTTAAATTCTTCAACTGAAACCTGAGCTCCCATAAGCCACCTATTTTTTCTTAGGTGGAGTAAACATTGTGCCAGTAAAAGGTAAAGAATAGTTATTTTGTGTAGACTTAAAGCTGACCTGTACTTTGTGTATTGCATCTAGTACGACATTGCTCAAGCCACATTTTGGTATGTGCAAACCTATGAGTCCATGCTTGTTGAAAGTTTCTTATGTAATTATTCTACGATAGTTAAGTAGGAATGGATTATTTGCCATGACTGCTGAAAAACTATTTTTGAGGAGCCATAGCAACTAAGGACCTTTAAATTCACTTGGTGGTTAAAATGTAGGACGAACACTAGAAATAATATGCATTCAGACTAACACAGGAGATGAGTCCATAGTATTCTCTTCTGGACAGATGCCATTTACAACAGTACCCAACCTGGGTTTTCTGGGTCTCTGAGGAGCTGAAGGTACAGAGTTATTTAACAATATCTATTGCTCAATATGCATAATGATTATTGACTGTAGTCTGATTAAAAGAAAGTATCAGTTCTGTAATGTGGAAGCTGTATGCTTTTAATGGAAGTTCTCATACTCCTAAAATTGTTCGTTCCATTCACCATCTTTAAAATGTGTTAATATAGAGAAAAATGAGAAAACATTTGAAGACAATGAACAGGAAGAGCCAAATTAATATAGTAGAAAGATCACTGGTTTTTGTGTTAAAATACTTATATTCTGGCCTCAGCTCCATCACCCATATGTGTGTTGATCTTGAGGAACTTTCATTATTTCTGACCCGACCCGCAGGTCTGCGAACGTAAAACCCCCGGCCGCGGGGTTCACCAACTGGGACCTAAGGAGGGGGTGCGCGAATGAGGGACAGAAGACAGAGAGAATGGAGACAAGACAGGCTTTCTGATCAAGTCTCGTTTATTTGCAGAAAAGGCAGGGAATATATAGCATTTGAAGGGGTATGGTAGGGAGTGGTTTCTTCTGGTTGGTTGCCCATCATGTTAATGAAGCGATCTACAAAGTCCAATCACACACTGAGTTGTGCGCATGCGCAGTTGTCTCTGATGTAAGCGGCGGACGGAAGTGGGAACACTTAGCGGGAAAGTGTGGCGCGAAAGTGATCAAGAAGAAGTAAACAAGATGAAGTCTTTAAAACAAAATGGAGTCTTATTGTTCTTGTGCCACATGGCTCCCAACATATTTCTATAAAATAGATAGTATCTGAAAATGGATAGCCTAAGGTAATGGGCAAAATTGTAAGACCTTAGCCCCTGCTCCCTGGCCTGTGTGCCCCTTCCCCTCCTCTCCTGAGTCTGGTGACTGCTGTGAATATGAGGGAATATCAGCCCCACAATTATTGATATTTTATGTTATATGAAAAAAATGAAGGGATTGTAATGATGCAGGCAATGTTCTCTTTCTTGATATGGATGCTGGTTACCTGGGTATGCACAGCTTGTATAAATTCACAGAACTATATAATATTGTACTTTCTGGATGTTTATTGTGTTTCAGAAAAACATTAAGACATTTTATATATAGTCTTAAAAAGTTATTTTTCTCTCAAAGTATTAAAACATTAAAATTAAAATTAAATGACAAAAAAACTTACGTAAAATTATTTAAATAAAGCTGACATTCATTTGTTTTGAAAATTTCCTTAAATTTTATTATTTTGATAAAAGTAACACGATTCACGACTCCAGCATTCAATATTCATCTAGTTTCCAATGAAAAGAATTGATTTCATGCCTCATGTATTCTACATCTAGTTGCACATACACTTAAATTGGAGAGTAATATGGTTTGTGGAGAATTACAAACTGTTCTCCAGCCACCAGTCTGCAACCCATAGGAGAACTATGCTAATTCATGAGCGGTCACAGAGCTCAAGCTGAGACACAAAGGTAGTAAGAGCATAGATGCTTGACATTACTATGACATGATACTTCATTATTCAAGAATCATACTATCCAGGAGAAAGAATTTTTTAAATTAATTAGGCTTTCTCTTACTAAGTGCTGCTGTTAGGTAGAAAGATAGACATGAGCAGTCAGAGAAGGGGAAGGTAAGGTTCAAGGAAAAACTGCCCAAACTCTGCCCAGGTAGGGGATCCCATTTGAATGTAACAACGGCTTTGCGGGGAGAGAACTTCTTGCCTATCGGGACCAGGCCACGACCTGGGCAGCCCCCACCCACTCAATGGGCTTTTCTGTGTGCATTTTGAGAAAAGACATGCACACCAAGAGGAATGGGTGTATGACTAGAACTGTCAATCAAATGACCTCCTCACCTGGTCAGAAAAGAAGCATGTCTCTGCTAGGACAAGATAAAGAGACGCTTTCCTAAAAGTTCAGGGCCTTTGTCTACCTTGACTCTGGCCCACACCTCCTGCGGAGTGTTTTCAAATAAAACTTTCCCTCTGGTTTGCTATTGGGTCCCTGCCTTTCAATGCTTTGTTTCAGTGGGGCAAGAACCGAGGAGAATGAACTCAACCCAAAATACTACTATCACCCAAATCCTTTCCAACCTAGCAAAATCATTACCTGTTTCTGATAGGGGTAAATGCACAACCCACAACTCCTCATGGTGTTCAGATGCAGTTACTTGTTGTTACAAGGACATATGTAGCAAGGTGTGAGAAATATTTCTCTGGGGCTTGAACAGTTTTAGAAATGAGAGAGAATGTTTGCAGTTCCAGGTCACATCCTGCCTGCCAGCTCCAGTCAGGCTCCCGTGCACAGAGGTGCCCATATGTTTTTAGTAAATGTGTTTGTTCCTTCATTTTGTTTATGATATGTGTGTCCTTTCAAATGCAAAGCCTGAAGCAGAGGCCTCTTTTGCCTGCGTCTAGCAGTAGGACTAACAGATAACACTAAGAAATTTTGAAAAATGTAGCATTTTGGGGAGAAGAGATCATAATGGTATTCAATGCTGCGACAGAGGAAAGAAATGTGGTTTACTGTATGAAATAATACATATTTGGTATCTAAGTCCTGGAAAATTATCCATCAGCACCTTGATATTTATGCCTTGTATTTAATAGCAAAATGTTATTTGTTTTCGTCCCTTGCCTAAAGTATCCACTGTATCTTATTATTTTCAATTTGATATTTTTCTTAGTGAAAACTCCTGCTTATTAACATTTATCAAAATAAAATATTTTTGTCTTTCTATGTTTTCCTCTCTTTCATTATTCATATTAGAGCTGTATTTTTCCTAATATGAATTCCTTAGAAAAATGCCTCCTAATATCAAATATTGCATCTGCTTCCTAATACTAAATATTGCTCTGTTACAGTCACAGAAAGATGGTTCCTTTTTAAGGCAGCTCAGTGTTTTCATCCTTTAGTATGGTTAGTATGACATTATGAGTAGGACTGTTCTCGTTTTTAAAAGAAAAAGTTTCCATGATGTTATCAATTACTGAACTCTAATTATAATATTAAATTCAGTTGAAAAGTTAACATAATTGGAAACTGCAGTTCAGGAGGTGCTCTCAAGTAGCTGTTCCTGGCATTACTAGCACAATGTAATGACAATAGAACAGCTCCCAGTAGACTGGGGATGTACCTCAAGTACAATATAATGAGAACACAATAGTTAATCTAATAACTTTGATAACAAACAGTTCATGAGCTATGCTAGGGAGTGGGTAGTTATTTCAATATAAATGAATTTTGTGTTCCATTGTAAATGTTTCTGTTAGGAGGGAACACATTCAGAAACAAAAGTTACGTCTTATTGAAGGATTTCCTGGTAAAGCAGACTTGTCATATAATGTCTAATCCCTAAGAAGTGGATGTTGCTTCTTTCAGAGGGATAGAGAAATCGTATCAGCATCTATAAATTATATTTATATAAGAATGAAATGAGGCTACAGTTGTTTCTCACTGCTTAATTGCTTATGAATGGAATCTCTTAATATAAGCTATAAACTTCAAAACTAGTGGTAAATTAAAATTTTATTTCTTAGAAAATGTTCAAAATGTAGTTTTTCTTCATACAAATTAAAACAAGTAGATAATAGGTAAAATAGATTAAAATTTTATTTCTTAGAAAATCTTTGAAATGTAGTTTTTCTTCATACAAATTAAAACAAATGGATAAAATATCAAAGAATTGTTTCCACTTTAAATCATTTTGGAGATTTACTTTTTACGTGGAGTCCTAAAATTTTTTTAACTTAATATACATCTTCCTTTATTAAAGCATAAGAAAGAAGATCAGTGGAGTACCAATCTTGAACTGATAGGCAAAGGTGGGGCATTTTTGCATTTTTTTCAAATACTTGTTCAATAGGTACTTTTTAAATGTTTTTGACAAATTCTAAAAAATCATTTTGGAAGATGGCTCATAAATATAAAACAATATTGAGGAGATTCAAGATGGTGGCATGAGAGGTGAGACAGAGAACTCCCAAAACCACAAATAGTATGAAAATATAGTTAATATAACTAACCCTAAAACAGCAACAGGAAAGAAGGCTGCACCAGACTGCATACAGACATAATGAACAGAGCAGACCTCATGAAACAGGGTAACGTACCAAAGGCCTTGATCCAGTGGGACCCAGGCGCTTCCCTGACCCCAGCTCACCAGCGGGAGGAAGAGAAACTGAGTGGGGAAGGGGTGGTATCCTGGGACTAATGAACAGCTAGCCCTGGAGACCTGCTTTGTAAGCAGAAACCTACTCTGTGTGGTGCTCTGGAGGTTGGGGAGCTGGGACAGGCTGAGTGCATGAGAGACTGCCATTCTGGCCGTTTGTGAATGACGGGAACCACATCCAGCTGCTCTGTGACAGGGAAAAGGCAGGGCTGCTGAAGGAGCGGGATTTGCACGGAGCTTGCTGCACAGGAGAAGGGAGAGGTGGACAAGATTGTCTGAATGCGCTCTGCCCAGCAGGTTGAGAACATTGAGGAGCTTCAGGCGCTCCATCCCCCTGGCTGGCTGCTCGGCTCTGGGGCCCCCCACTGTGATTCACAGCCTGCTATGTGTTCCTCCTAGCCTGACAGCACCCCTCACAAACCAGCAGTCACTGCTCTGGCGTCAGGCCAGCTAGAGGAAGACCCTGCCTACAACAGCTAGAGATGCCCAGCACAGAGGCTTACACCTGCATACTCAGCCCACTGGCGGTGATACTGGAGACAGGCAGGGCAGACGGGAATCAGGAAACAGATCATTCCTCCCCCCAGGCACCAGCTCCGCTCCCCAATGACCCCCAACCTCACTCTAGGGGCTGAGCAGCTCCAGAGACTGGAGGTTCTGAGCACTACAGGGCACCACATAGAAATATGAAATGTCAAAAGAAACATGGTTCAGACCAAAATCTCACAAAATCCCAGTAAAGGACCCAATGAAACTGAACTCACCAAACTTCCTGAAAGAGAGTTCAAAATAAAAATCATAAACATGTTTATGGAGGTACAGAAAAGTATTCAAGAACTCAGGAATGAATTTAAGATGGAGATTCAATCATTAAGAAATTCCATATCTGAAATGAAACATACAATGGACTTAAAAGCAGATTAGATGTAGTAGAAGAGACAGTAAGTGGAATAGAAATTGGAGAAGAGGAATACAAAGAAGCTGAGGCACAGAGAGAAAAAAGAGTTTCTAAGAATGAAAGAATATTGAGAGAATTGTGTGACCAATCCAAACAGAACAATATTTGCATAATAGGGGTACCAGAAGAAGAAGAGAGAGAAAAAGGGATAGAAAGTGTCATTGAGGAGGTAATTGCAGAAAACTTCCAAATCTGGGGAAGGAGATAGTCTCTCAGGCCAAGGAGATGCACAGATCTCCCAACACAAGAAACCCAAAGGAAGACAACATCAAGACATATAATAATTAAAATGGCAAAGATCAAGGATAAAGACAGACTTAAAAGCAGCTAGAAAGAGAAAAAAAATCACATACAAAGGAAAACCCATCAGGCTATCATGAGATTTCTCAACAGAAACCTTAAAGACCAGAAGGTAGTGGCATGATATATTTAATGCATTGAAGCAGAATAATTTAATTCCTTAAATCAAGAATACTCTACCCGGAAAGGTTATCATTTAAATTTGAAGGAGGTATTAAACAACTTACAGATAAGCAAAAGCTGAGAATATTTACCTCCCACAAACCACTACTACAGAGCATTTTGGAAGGATTCCTATAGATGGAAGTATTCCTAAGGCTAAATATATGTCACCCAAGGGCTAGACAAAGAGTACAGAATATGATTCATAACATACAAAGAATGGAGGAAGAAGAAAAATGGAGAAAAAAAAAGAACCTTTAGGTTGTGTTTGTAATAGCATAAAAAGTGAGTTAAATTAAACTGTTAGATAGTAAGTGAATTACCCTTGAACCTTTGGTAACCATGAATTTAAAGCCTGCAATGGCAATAAGTACATATCTATCCATAATCACCCTAAATGTAAATGGTCTGAATGCACCAATCAAAAGACACAGAGTCACTGAATGGATAAAAAAAACAAGACCATCTATATGCTGCCTACAAGAGACTCACTTCAAACACAAAGACATACACAGACAGAAAGTAAAGGGATACAAAAAGATATTTCATGCAAATAATAGTGAGAACAAAGCAGGAGTTGCAGTACTTATATCAGACAAAATAGCCTTCAAAACAAAGAATGTCACAGGAGACAAAAAAAGGACATTACATAATGATAAAAGGGTCAGTCCAACAAGAGGATATAACTATTATAAATATCTATGCACCCAACACAGGATCACCCACATATGTGAAACAAATACTAACAGAATTAAAGGGGGAAATAGAATGCAATGCATTCATTTTAGGAGACTTCAACACACCACTTACTCCAAAGGGCAGATGAACCAGACAGAAAATAAGTAGAGACAGAGGCACTCAACAATGCATTAGAATAGATGGGCCTAATGGACATCTACAGAACACTCCATCCAAAAGCAACAGGAGACACATTCTTCTCAAGTGCACATGGAACATTTTCAAGAATAGATCATATGCTAGAGCAAAAAATGAACCTCAGTAAATTCAAAAAGATTGAAATTGTACCAACCAGCTTCTCAGATCACAAAGGTATCAAACTAGAAATAAATTACACAAAGAAAATGAAAAAAACCCACATACATATGGTGGCTTAATAACATGCTCCTTAAATAACCAAAGGATTAATGACCAAATAAAACAGAGATCAAGCAATATATGGAGACAAATGACAGCAATAATTCAACACCACAAAATCTGTGGGACACAGCGAAGGCCATGCTAAGAGGGAAATACATTGCAATAGAGGCCTACCTCATGAAAGAAGAACAATCCCAAATGAACAGTCTAAACTCACAATTAATGAAACTAGAAAAGGAAGAACAAATGAGGCCCAAAGTCAAGAGAAGGAGGGACATAATAAAGATTAAAGCAGAAATAAATAAAATTGAGAAGAATAAAACAATAGAAAGAACCAATGAAAGCGGAAGCAGGTTCTTTGAGAAAATAAACAAAATAGATAAACCCCTAGCCAGACTTATCAAGAAAAAAAGAGAATCTACACACATAAACAGAATCAGAAATGAGAAAGGAAAAATCACTATGGACACCACAGAAACACAAAGAATTATAAGAATACTATGAAAAATTATATGGTAACAAACTAGATAACCTAGAAGAAATGGACAACTTCTTAGAAAAATACAACCTTCCAAGGCTCACCCAGGAAGAAACATAAAATCTGAATAGACCAATTACCGGCAAAGAAATTGAGTTGGTAATCAAAAAACTACCTAAGAACAAAACTCCTGGAGCAGATGGTTGCACTGCTGAATTTTATCAAACATTTAGTGAAGACCTAATTCCCATCCTCCTTAAAGTTTTCAAAAAGTAGAAGAGGAGGGAATACTTGCAAACTCATTCTACAAGGCCAACATCAATCTAATACCAAAACTAAGCAAAGACACCACAAAAAAACAAAATTACAGACCAGTATCCCTGATGAACATAGATGCAAAAATACTCAACAAAGTATTTGCAAACCAACTTCAAAAATACATCAAGAAGATCTATCATGATCAAGTGGGATTTATCCCAGGGATGCAGCGATGGTACAACATTCGAAAATCCATCAACATCATCCACTACATCAACAAAAAGGACAAAAACCACATGATCATCTCCATATTTGCTGAAAAAGCATTCGACAAAATCCAACATCCATTCGAGCCCTCACCTCAGCCTTGGGCCACCACCAGTTCAAGCCTCTTTCCTGTTAGAGTGGATGGAGAACAAAATGGATTCTAGTAACAGACAACGTGCGCAGATGCTGCTTCTCTCAGGCAGACTAACTGGACTGGAACAGTCCCCTTGAGAATGCCCCTGGGCCCTTCTCATACACAGGGTGTGTTGTCTTTGAGCTCTCCACTCCTCTGAGGCAGTGGGAATGGGGGGATGGAGGTAGATGGTCTCCACTCTCAACAAAAACTGTCCTTGAGTTCTCTTCCTACATCCCAGGTCACCAAGCTCCATGTCTATTGGCTATTCTGACCATAACTGGTAAAAAAGAGTGTACACTCAAAAAAAAAACAAAAAACAAAAACAAAAACAAAAAAAAACCAAAAAAGTTTTTTTGTTGAGAGATAAAAACTCTCAACAAAATGGGTTTGGAGGGCAAGTACCTCAACACAATAAAGGCCATATATGACAAACCCACAGCCAACATTATACTTAACAGTGAGAAGCTGAAAGCTTTTCCTTTAAGATCAGGAAGAAGACAAGGATGCCCACTCTCCCCACTTTTATTCACCATAGTTCTGGAGGTCCTAGCCACGGCAATCAGGCAACACAAAGAAATAAAAGGCATCCAGATTGGCAAGGAAGAAATCAAACTGCCCCTGTTTGCAGATGACATGATATTGTACATAAAAAACCCTATAGAATCCACTCCAAAAGTACTAGATCTTATATCTGAATTCAGCAAAGTTGTGAGATACAAAATTAATACACAGAAATCTGTTGCATTCGTATACACTAATGATGAACTAGCAGAAAGAGAAATCAGGAAAACAATTCCATTCACAATTGCATCAAAAAGTATAAAATACCTAGGAATAAACCTAACCAAGGAAGTGAAAGACTTATACTCTGAAAACTAAAAGACACTCATGAGAGAAATTACAGAAACCAATAAATGGAAACACATCTGTGCTCATGGATAGGAATATTTAACATTGTCAAAATGGCCATCCTGCCTAAAGCAAGCTATAGATTCAATGCAATCCCTATCAAAATACCAACAGCATTCTTCAATGAACTAGAGCAAAGAGAATGAAACTGGATTATTGTCTAACCCCATACACAAAAGTAAACTCAAAATGGATCAAAGACCTGAATGTAAGTCATGAAAGCATAAAACTCTTAGAAAAAAACATAGGCAAAAATCCCTTGGACATAAATATGAGCAACTTTTCATGAACATATCTACCCAGACGAGGGAAACAAAACCAAAAATGAACAATGCCAAACTAAAAAGCTTCTGTACAGCAAAGGGCACCATCAGTAGAACAAAACTATATCCTACAGTATATGGGGAATATATTCATAAATGACATATCTGATAAGGGGTTGACATCCAAAATATATAAGAGCTCACACACCTCAACAAACAAAAAGCAAATAAGCCATTTAAAAAATGGGCAGAGGAGCTGAACAGACACTTCTCCAAAGAAGAAATTCAGATGGCCAACAGGCACATGAGAAGATGCTCCACATCACTAATCATCAGAGAAACGCAAATTAAAACCACAATGAGATATCACCTCACACCAGTTAGAACGGCCATCACCCAAAAGACAAACAACAACAAGTGTTGGTGAGAATGTGGAGAAAGGGGAACCCTCCTACACTGCTGGTGGGAATCTAAACTATTTCAACCATTGTGGAGAGCAGTATGGAGGTTCCTCAAAAAACAAAAAATAGAAATACCATTTGATCCAGGAAGTCCACTCCTAGGAATTTACCCTAAGAATACAGCAGCCCAGTTTGAAAATGACATATGCACCCCTATGTTTATTGCAGCACTATTTACAATGGCCAAGAAATGGAAACAACCTAAGTGTCCATCAGTAGATGAATGGATAAAGAAGAGGTGGTACATATACACAATGGAATATTATTCAGCCATAAGAAGAAAACAAATCCTACCATTTGCAACAACATGGATGGAGCTAGAGGGTATTATGCTCAGTGAAATAAGCCAGGCAGAGAAAGACAAGTATCAAATGATTTCACTCATCTGTGGAGTATAAGAACAAAGAAAAAGCTCAAGGTATAAAACAGCAGCAGACTCAGAGAACCCAAGAACAGACTAACAGTTACCAAAGGGAAAGGGATTCGGGAGGATGGGTGGGAAGGGAGGAATAAGGGGGAAAAAGGGTCATTATAATTAGCATGTATAATGAAGTGAGGGGACATGGGGAAGGCAGTATAACACAGAGAAGACAAGTCATGATTCTATAGCATCTTGCTACACTGATGGACAGTGACTGTAAAGGCATATATGGTGAGGACTTGATAATAGGGGGAGTCTAGTAACCATAATGTTGTTCATGTAATTGTGCATTAATGATAGCAATAAAAAAAACAATATAGATTGACTTATATTCTTATTATGAGGATGTAACAGAAGCTAGCTTACCTTCCTATTCAAAATCAACTGGAAAAGTGGATTCTATGAACAAACCTTTTTCAAACTTTGCATGATTTGTAGGTCAGACAGTTGATCCCAGCCAAGAGAAACACATGATACAAGTCTTATAACTGCCCCCAGCTTATTGCTGGGACAGTTTCTAGGCCATAGTGAAGAGATGAGGAGGGGGTAACCAAAATAGAGCCCAGAGGTCTCAGTGCCTTAAGGAAACAGAGTTGGATGTGGGGAGGCTAAGTCAGTTAGCAAGGCCAAATAGCAGGAAGAAAGGAGCTGCTCAGAGAGAGCTCTAAAACTCCGAGGGGTCTCTCAAGGCTTTGGCGGGGAGCTGAAACGCCCAGAAGTGGGAGGAAACTGTGGAGACAGGGAAATGCACCACAGGCAAAAAGAGACTAAATAGTCTCCAGAGGTCAGATGGCTTCCAACTCAGACTTAATTGGTGAATTCCATCAAATATTGAAGGAAAAGGTAATATCAATTCTTCATAAACATCCAAAAAAACAGAAGAGGAAGAGAAACATTCCAAATATTCTCAATTCCAAATTAGCCTGACACCAAAAACGGAAAAACAAATTACAAGAAAAGGAAGACTAACATTTTTCACTGGATGGACAAAACCCTTAATAAAATATTAGGAAATATGTTATAGCAATATAAAAAAAAAGGATAACACATTATGACATAGTAGATTTATCCCAGGAAAGCAAGGTTGTTTCATTTTATTTATTTATTTATTATTAAGGTATCATTGATACACACTCTTATGAAGGTTTCACATGAAAAACAATGTGGTTGCCACATTCCCCTTTATTATCAAGTCCCCCCCCATACCCCATTACTGTCACTGTCCATCAGTGTAGTAAGATGCCACAGAGTCACTACGTGTCTTCTCTGTGCTACACTGTCTTCCCCATGACCCCACCCCCCCACACCATGTGTACTAATCATAATACCACTCAAGCCCCTTCTCCTTTCCTCCCCACCCGCCCTCCCCCACCCCTACCCTTTGGTAAGCGTTGTTTCATTTTAAGATCAGTCAATGCTATTTACCATATTAACAAACTAAAAATGAAAACAAAAATCATGTCTAAAGTTGGAGAAGAAACATCTGACATAATTCAATATCCATTAATTTATCCATCCTAACAGGTTCATTTCATCCAGTTTTTCTCAACCAAAAATTCTATGAGATTATTAAACCCTAATATTCTAAGGCTGGGCTTAGCAAACTCTTTCTGTAAATGGCTAGATAGTAAATAATTTAGGCCACTGAAGCATCAAAGAAGTCATAAATAACGTGTAAGCAAATGGCTCTCCCTGCATTTCAAGAAAACTTTATTATTTATGGACAGTGAGATTTGAATTTCATGTAATTTTCAGGTATCACAAAATACTCTTCCTGTTACTTTTTTCAGGCATTTAAAATGTAAGAAGTTATTTTTAGGTCATGAGATATACAAAAAAAGGTAGCCGACTAGATTTGGCCTGCAAGGCTGTATTTTGCTGACTCCTGCTCTAAGACGTTCATGGTATGTAATGAATCCATTTATTCCTTACGCAAGTAGAAATGTACCGTTCTGGGAAGAATTGAGAAAATAATCACCCTTGCATGTGTCTTTTGACTCAAATCTCAAATGTCCTATCCTGATTGAGAAAGGCTGTGTTGTACCACCAGTTTCTCTGAAGTTACCCTTTATAATCCTTTGCAAAGTATGTTTTGTGGGGAGAGTCACTTTGAGCTATGTAAATATCCCTTTACATAAAAAACTTTCAGTTTACTCACATATTCATGTATCTGTGTAAGGACTCCCAGACTTCAAACATAAAAAGAAGCTGTCCTTTGCACAGCATCATTCACCATACAGCATTTGTGTTTGTATTACCTTATATACTCCTCATAATGAACTCTCCCCATTTTATTTTATGATTAGTTCGTGAGGCTTAGGGACACAAAGAAATTTGTCCAAGGAATGGTATGTTATCAAGACTGAAGAGCAATGGTGTCCTGACTTTGAGATCAGAGCTCTTTTTTCTCTACTGTGACATTCCAATGTCCTTCTTGGTTGTGAGATTTCACCTTTTCATCTTTTGGAGATTCATTTCCCATAATGTTTCTGTAACTCTGATTAATTTTTCTATTTTAATTATCTGCTTTTTTACTTGAGATTCATGCTCACGTACATAATGAGCCATGGAAGACAGAGCTGAAAGAACTTAGAAAGTACAAACATGATTTCTTAATGACAGGAATTCAGGTTTTTCTTAAACTAAAATAATGTACTCTGCCTTTTACTGAGGTGCATTTTCATTTCCAGTGCTCAGGAGAGAATATGGTATCCTTCAGATCCTCAAATTCTGCTAAAGGGAAAAAACATGATTTTGCAATGAAAAGGCATGGCCACCCTGTGGCTTTTCCATTAAAAGACTATTCAAAGGCAATTTAATTCAGTTTAACTGCCTTTGAGCATCTTGATAGTTGTAATAAAGAAAGTCATGAGAAGGATGCTTAACAGTTTTGCATACTCTCAATAGCTCCCTCCAGAATTTTAGGGAAAAATATTAAAATTAGCAATTTACTTTCTGGTTTTCTTTTTTGGGAAGGTTAAGTGTACCCTAAAACAGAATCTATAGCTTTTGCAGAATATATTTTAATTGATAAGATAGAATTACTGAGTGCAAAGAAACATACACCCATTATCCCTGAATGTGTAAAGAATTTTTTTTTTCTGATTGAGGTACAGAGTTAAACTGGGAAATTTTTTATAATGTTAACATTATTTTTCAAATAAAAGTAATCTACTACAGTACCATAGGGGATGAGAGATTAGAGTCCCACTGCAAATAGCACCATAATAACCGTTTTATCACAAGGATATTTCTTTATCCAAAATATTTATAATGATACTATATTGCTGATATGGGAATTATACTTTCTGTTTGCAAGATAAATTAAATAAAAACAGATGTATTTTTATTTCCAACCAATTTCATAGGAATGGAGACCTTCAACCTCCTTTATTTGTACATGAGACTTACAAGGTAAGGAGATTATCTGGTCACATAATTGGTACTTCCTAGTGGACATTTTACACTGAGACTGTGGCCCAGACACTCCCTGAGTGCCATGAAGCCTGCATTTTGATGACCAATTTGTTTTTTTTTAATATAATTTATTTTATTATCATTAATCTACAATTACATGTGCAATATTACGGTTATTAAACTACCTCTTCATCAGGTCCCGCCACCAACCCCATTACAGTCACTGTCCATCAGCGTAGTGAGATGCTATAGAATCACTACTTGTCTTCTCTGAGTTGTACTGCCCTCCCCGTGCCCCCCCAACATTACATCTGCTAATCGTAATGCCCCTTTTTCCCTCTTATCCCTCCCTTCCCGCCCATTTTCCCCAGTCCCTTTCCCTTTGGTAACTATTAGTCCGTTCTTGGGTTCTGTGAGTCTGCTGCTGTTTTGTTCCTTCAGTTTTTTTCTTTGTTCTTATACTCCACATATGAGTGAAATCATTTGATACTTGTCTTTTTCGGCTTGGCTTATTTCACTGAGCATAATGCCCTCTAGCTCCATCCATGTTGTTGCAAATGGTAGGATTTGTTTTCTTCTTATGGCTGAATAATATTCCATTGGGTATATGTACCACTTCTTGTTTATCCATTCAATCTACTGATGGACACTTAGGTTGCTTCCATTTCTTGGCTATTGTAAATAGTGCTGCAATAAACATAGGGGTGCATCTGTCTTTTCAAATTGGGCTGCTGCATTCTTAGGGTAAATTCCTAGGAGTGGAATTCCTGGGTCAAATGGTATTTCTATTTTGAGTTTTTTGAGGAACCTCCATACTGCTTTCCACAATGGTTGAACTAATTTGCATTCCCACCAGCAGTGTAGGAGGGTTCCCTTTTCTCCACATCCTCGCCAACATTTGTTGTTGTTTGTGTTTTGAATGTTGGCCATCCTCACTGGTGTGAGGTGATATCTCATTGTGGTTTTAATCTGCATTTCTCTGATGATTAGCGATGTGGAGCATCTTTTCATGTGCCTGTTGGCCATCTGAATTTCTTCTTTGGAGAAGTGTCTATTCATGTCCTCTGCCCATTTCTTAATTGGATTATTTGCTTTCTGTTTGTTAAGGTGCATGAGTTCTTTATATATTTTGGATGTCAACCCTTTATCAGATATGTTTTTTATGAATATATTCTCCCATACTGTAGGATGTCTTTTTGTTCTACTGATGGTGTCCTTTGTTGTACAGAAGCTTTTCAGCTTGATATAGTCCCACTTGTTCATTTTTGCTTTTGTTTCCCTTGCCTGGGGAGATATGTTCATGAAGAAGTCGCTCATGTTTATGTCCAAGAGATTTTTGCCTATGTTTTTTTCTAAGAGTTTTATGGTTTCATGACTTACATTCAAGTCTTTGATCCACCTTGAGTTTACCTTTGTGTATGGGGCTAGACAGTAGTCCAGTTTCATTCTCTTACATGTAGCTGTCCAGTTTTTCCAACACCAGCTGCTGAAGAGGCTGTCATCTCCCCATTGTATATCCAAGGCACTTTTATCAAATATTAATTGACTGTATATGTTTGGGTTAATGTTTGGATTTTCTATTCTGTTCCACTGGTCTGTGGGTCTGTTTTTGTGCCAATACCAAATTGTCTTGATTACTGTGGCTTTGTAGTAGAGCTTGAAGTCAGGGAGTGTAATTCCCCCTGTTTTATTCCTCCTTCTCAGGATTGCTTTGGCTATTCGGGGTCTTTTGTGGTTCCATATGAATTTTAGAATTATTTGTTCCAGTTCATTGAAGAAAGCTGTTGGTAGTTTGATAGGGATTGCATTGAATCTGTAGATTGCTTTAGGTAGTATAGCCATTTTGACAATATTTATTCTTCCTAGCCAAGAGCATGGGATGCATTTCCATTTGTTAGTGTCCTCTTTAATTTCTCTTAGGAGTGTCTTGTAGTTTTCAGAGTACAGGTCTTTCACTTCCTTCGTTAGGTTTATTCCTAGGTATTTTATTCTTTTTGATGCAATTGTGAATGGAATTGTTTTTCTGATTTTCTGTTAGTTCATCATTAGTGTATAGGAAAGCAACAGATTTCTGTGTGTTAATTTTGTATCCTGCAACTTTGCTGAATTCAGATATTGGTTCTAGTAGTTTTGGAATGGAATCTTTAGGGTTTTTTATGTACAGTATCATGTCATCTACAAATACTGATAGTTTGACTTCTTCTTTACCAATATGGATGCCTTATATGTCTTTATTTTGTCTGATTGCTGTGGCTAGGACCTCCAGTACTATGTTGAATAACAGTGGAGAGAGTGGTCATCCCTGTCTTGTTCCCGATCTTAGATGAAAAGCTTTCAGCGTCTCGCCGTTAAGTATGATGTTAGCTGTGGGTTTGTCATATATAGCCTTTATGATGTTGAGGTACTTGCCGTCTATACCCATTTTGTTGAGAGTTTTAATCAGGAATGGATGCTGAATTTTGTCAAATGCTTTTTCAGCATCTATGGAGATGATCATGTGGTTTTTGTTCTTCTTTTTGTTGATGTGGTGGATGATGTTGATGGATTTTCGAATGTTGTACCATCCTTGCATCCCTGGGATGAATCCCACTTGATCATGGTGTATGATCCTCTTGATGTATTTTTGAATTCGGTTTGCTAATATTTTGTTGAGTATTTTTGCATCTACGTTCATTAGGGATATTGGTCTGTAATTTTCTTTTTTGGTGAGGTCTTTGCCCGGTTTTGGTATTAGAGTGATGCTGGCTTCATAGAATGAGTTTGGAAGTATTCCCTCCTCTTCTATTTTTTGGAAAACTTTAAGGAGAATCGGTGTTATTTCTTCTCTATATGTCTGGTAGAATTCAGAGGTGAATCCATCAGGCCCAGGGGTTTTGTTCTTGGGTAGTTTTTTGATTAGCAATTCGATTTCGTCGCTGGTGATTGGTCTGTTTAGTTTTTCTGTTTCTTGCTTGGTCAGTCTTGGAAGGTTGTATTTTTCTAAGAAGTTGTCCATTTCTTCTATGTTTTCCAGCTTGTTAGCATATAGATTCTCATAATATTCTCTTATGATTCTTTGTATTTCTGTGGGGTCCGTCGTGATTTTTCCTTTCTCATTTCTGATTGTGTTTATGTGTGTAGATTCTCTTTTTCTCTTAATGAGTCTGGCTAGGGGTTTATCTATTTTGTTTATTTTTTCAAAGAACCAGCTCTTGGTTTTATTGATTTTTTCTATTGTTTTATTCTTCTCAATTTTATTTATTTCTTCTCTGATCTTTATTATGTCCCTTCTTCTGGTGACTTTGGGCCTCATTTGTTCTTCTTTTTCCAATTTCAGTAATTGTGTCTTTAGACTCTTTATTTGGGAATGTTCTTTCTTCTTTAAATAGGCCTGGATTGCAATATCCTTTCCTCTTAGAACTGCCTTTGCTGCGTCCCACAGAAGTTGTGGCTTTGTGTTGTTGTTGTCATTAGTCTCCATATATTCTTTGATTTCTGTTTTGATTTGGTCGTTAACCCATTGATTAATTAGGAGAGTGTTGTTAAGTCTCCATGTATTTGTGAGCCTTTTTGATTTCTTTCTGAAATTTATTTCTAGTTTTATACCTTGGTGATCTGAGAAGTTGGTTGGTAGGATTTCAATATTTTTGAAATTACTGAGGTTCTTTTTGTGGCCTAGTATGTGGTCTATTCTGGAAAATGTTCCATGTGCACTTGAGAAGAATGTGTATCCTGTTGCTTTTGGGTGTAGAGTTCTGTAGATGTCTGTTAGGTCCATCTGTTCTAGTGTGTTGTTCAGTGCCTCTGTGTCTTTACTTATTTTCTGTCTGGTTGATCTGTCCTCTGGAGTGAGTGGTGTGTTGAAGTCTCCTAAGATGAATGCATTGCTATTTCCTCCTTTAATTCTGTTAGTATTTGTCTCACATATGCTGGCGCTCCTGTGTTGGGTACATATATTTTTATAATGGTTATATCTTCTTGTTGGGCTGACCTCTTTATCATTATGTAATGTCCTTCTTTATCTTTTGCTACTTTCTTCGTTTTGAAGTCTATTTTGTCTGATACAAGTACTGCAACACCTGCTTTTTTCTCTTTGTTGTTTGCATGAAATATCTTTTTCCATCCCTTCACTTTTAGTCTGTGTATATCTTTGGATTTGAGGTGAGTTTCTTGTAGGCAGCATATAGATGGGTCTTGCTTTTTTATCCATTCTGTTACTCTGTGTCTTTTGATTGGTGCATTCAGTCCATTTACATTTAGGGTGATTATGGATAGATATGTACTTATTGCCATTGCTGGCTTTAGATTCGTGGTTACCAAGGGTTCAAGGGTTGCTTCTTTACTATCTAACAATCTAACTTAACTTTCTTGTTAAGTTATTGTAAACACAGTCTGATGTTTCTTTCTTTCTCTCCCTTCTTATTCCTCCTCCTCCATTCTTTCTATAATAGGTGTTTTATTCTTTGCCTTTAGTTAGTATTTGGATGGTCTGCTTTCTTTGCTATGATTTTATTTTCTCTGGTGACATCTTTTTAGCCTTAGGTGTGCTTCCATCTAGAGCAGTCCATTTAAGATATCCTGTAGTGGTGGTTTATGAGAGGCAAACTCTCTCAACTTTCGTTTGTCTGGAAATTGTTTAATCCCTCCATCATATTTAAAGGATAATCGTGTTGGATACAATATTCTTGGTTCGAGGCCCTTCTGTTTCATAACGTTAAATATATCATGCCATTCTCTTCTGGCCTGTACGGTTTCTGTTGAGAAGTCTGATGATAGTCTGATAGGTTTTCCTTTGTAGGTGATCTTTTTTCTCTCTCTAGCTGCCTTTAATACCCTGTCTTTATCTTTGATCTTTACCATCTTAATTATTATGTGTCTTGGTGTTGTCTTCCTTGGGTCCCTTGTGTTGGGAGATCTATGAGCTTTGGTGGACTGAGAGACTACTTCCTTCCCCAGCGAGGGAACGTTTTCAGCAATTATTTCTTCTAAGACACTTTCTATCCCTTTTTCTCTCTCTTCTTCCTCTGGTACTCCTATAATGTGAATATTGTTCCGTTTGGATTTGTCACACAGTTCTCTTAATGTTCTTTCATTCATAGAAATCCTTTTATCTTTCTCTGCCTCAGCTGCTCTGTACTCCTGTTCTCTGTTTTCTATTCCATTAACAGTCTCTTGCATCTCATCCATTCTGCTGTTAAGCCCGTTGATCGCTTGTCTGATTTCTGCATTGTTTTTCCTCAGTTCTCTCACTTCCTCCCTCAGCTGTTGCACATTTCTCTGTAGGTCCATCAGCATGGTAATGACTTTTATTCTGAATTCTTTTTCAGGGAGGCTGTGCATTTCCATCCCTTCAGACTCCCTCTCTGGGGTTGTCTGGTTGATTTTGGTCTGAACCATATTCCTCTGTCTTTTCATGGCTGTAGAATTGGTCACTGATAGTTGCCACGTATGTCAGCTGGGCTCTTTAAGACTTTAAAAAGAGAAGAAAAAAAAGGGAAAAAAAAGAAAAAAAGAAGAAAGAAAGAAAAAACGAAAAAAAGAAAGAAAATAAAAAACAAAAACAAAACAAAACAAAAATGCCCACCGGACGTAGATTCTGTGGGAATACTGTAGGTGGCGCTATTGCTCCACTATTCCACAGCTGTGAGTGCGCCACTCCGCAGGGCCCTTTTTCGCTCTGGCAGGGGTGGGAACGAATAGGAGGCTGTTGATCTCAGTGAGAAGTGTAAATATGGCTACGCTTCCTCAGTCACCAGCTAAGGCATCTGAAACTCCCCTGGACTCCCAGCCTGCTGGGCTGAGTGTGCTGGGGCCATCCGGCTCCTCCGCTGGGCTCCTGTCTCTTTAAGACCGCTGAAGAAAGCGCACACTTTTTTTTTTCCCTTCCCGGGAGCCGGCTGCAAGCCCCCTGGTGCGTTCACTGCTCAGATCCTGCCCCTCTGTATCTCCAGTCTCCGCTGCACTGCGCAATGTGGGTCAGTGCTCCCCGCGCAGATCACCGGGGCTGGCTACTTCGCGGGGTGTACTTCTACTCCCTCCCGGCTCTGAATCCTCTCCTCCCACCGGGGCCCTGGGGTGGGGGAGGGCTCGGGTCCCGCCGGGTCGCGGCTCCGTATCTTACCCGCCTCTTGGGGTGCCGAGTCCTCTCGGGTGTAGGTGCACGCTGTGCGCTTTCCTGTGTATTCTCGTCTCTCTTTTAGGAATAGATGTATTTGCTGTGTTTTCGTAGATAAATATAGTGTTGGGAGGAGATTTCTGCCGCCCTGCTCACACCGCCATCTTCCCGGAAGTGACCAATTTGTTTTGAGCTGCCCAGAAACCAAATTCAGATCACACTGATTTCTAACAGAAAACTAATTGACTTATTTACAATGAGAAAGATAATTATTATCAAACATGGGGTCTGAATTAGTATATTCTCTTCCTTTTTTTGGAGAAATTAAACAAAAATCATAAGATGATTCAATTAATACAAAATCAAAATGAAGAGTGTAGGATGATTAAGAATAATTCAATCAGCCGTGACTGCCAGTGAGCGGCCTTCTCAGTGGCAGAGAAACATTTACCAATAAATGTTAGTAAAGATATCAGTGTAAACATCCAATAGAGAATATGCGGTCTTCTCAAGCTTGATTAGAACATTTACAAAATGATCGTATATTAGATGATAAAATAAATGTGCCGATCAATTTCAAATATTCAATAAAAAAGTCACATTCTCTGACCACAATACAGGAGAATTTCACAAACCTAATTTTAAATCTCCAGAACAGATCTCTATTCTGAGTGGCATGGATTTGTTTATTCAACTGTACGACTGATTCACAGACATCTCAAAACTCCGCATGCTGCCGAGGACCTGTGACCCTCCTGATCCCACAAACCTGATGTGATTATATTTTAAAATAACATTTGTCATCTGCTAACATTTTATATTCTTGGCATATTTGTCATACATAGGTTTTTGTGTGTCTCCCTCCACTAGGATAAAGGCTGAGACCTTTTGCTGGCTTATGCACTGAGGAATCCCTAATAGCTGAGACAGGGCCTGGCACACAGCAGGCATTCTTTATGGCTTCCTTCAGTATCACATGCAGCTAAAACAACACAGGCATCAACCAATTGTAGCCTACATGTCATTTTAGGGAAGAAAGATAGAAAATAAACAAGAAAAGCATATAACTCTGAAGTTTCCAGCTCAGATTCTCACCCAATTTTCCTGGCTATCTTCACTTGAATGTTCTGCAGTCACCTATGATCATCCTATCCCAAAGAGAAATCATCCTCCTCAAACTCTTCTTGTATTCCTCACTTTGTGACCAGCACCAGTATTCACAGCGATCTAGGCTGGAAACCAGTAGAAACATTTTTGCCTTCACCCTCTCCCTGACCCATCTATCCAAACAATGATAAAGTTTTGTAAATTTGCATCCCTAAACATCTCTCAAATCCACTGTATTTTTATACTGCTATGTCCAAAAATTAAGATGCAAGATCCACTCACAGCATTTCTCACCTGTTCTGCTCACTGCTTTTGTAACTACTCTTCTTCACATCAACCCAAATCTCCTCCATAATCCATTCTCTACATGGTAGCCACTATGGGCTGAATTGTGTCCCCTCAAATCCGTATGTGGAAGTCCTAACCTCCAGTGACTCAGAAGGTGGCCTTATTTGGAGATATGGTCTTTACAGAGATAATCATGTTAAAATGAAGTCATTAGGGTGGACCATCATCCAGTATAACACTCTCTACAAATGTTGGCAGGTGCCACTGCTTCTGCCTGTAAAGGAAGTCTTCTTTCACTGCACCACCCCCAGTTCACCTATGTATTCTGAGTTTTCTTCCAAGCACACACATTAGCTTCTTTCTGTAGATGTCTCTGTTGGATGCCCCAGAGTCCTGGTTAGATATCAATCATTCCTTAAACAAGCATTCCCTGAAGGTCTACTAAGTATCAGGCCTGTGGCAGCGGCAGAGGATACAGTGATGAAGTTAGAAATGGTCCCTGTTTTGGAAAGCTTGTAGATCAGTGGTAAAAACCAGGTGGAAAACAAAGTGAGAAAACCAAATAAAGAGAATTCTCAGTGCAGGGCATTGGCGTGGCCCACTACAGCCAAGTGGGATGCTGCAATATAAGCTGTGGTTTGAAGGGTTAGCAGGATGAGGAGATGCTAGCAATTAGAAATGTTTGAGGGAGAATGTTCTAGGTAATTAATACATTTTGGCTTCATTAGAATAAAAGTGGTATTTAAAGCCACAGGATTATATGAGATTGCCTCTGAGGAGAATATATATATGGAGCAGGGTGGAGGAGAGAGAAGGAAAGAAAAGAGGAAGGAAGGAAGGGAGACAGATGAGGTGGACAAGGAAAAGAGAGGAACGCCCAGGAATAAATATCTGGGGAGAGAACAAGCTAGCGAAGGAAGCTGAGATGAAGTGTTTTTTGAAGTAGGAGAAAATCCAGGAGACCATGGTGTCACAGACAAGAGGATATTTGAATAGGGAATGAGTGGTCCACTGGATCATATTCAATTAAGAATTTATGCAAGATGCAGATAGAAAATTACCTATTAAATCTGATGAACATGGGGTTCACCAATTATCTCAACAAGTGCCCTTTTTTATTGAGCGATGGATTGGAGAGTGGATACAAGTTGGTTGAAGAGTAAACAAGGGACAAAGAAATAAAGCAACACTCTAAAAAGTTTGGCTGTGAAGAGGAGCAGAGAGAATTGCTTTGAGGTAAGGGTCTCTCCTAAATGCTTACATAGCACCCTCTAATGTATCCATCCTGATCCACAGCAAGGCTGTGTTCATTCATTCACTCACTCATTCATTCATTCAGCAAGTACATATTGGCCCAGGCACATGTCTACATGCTATGTGTCCAGTTAAACTGTAACCCATGATTTCAGCACAATACCTGCCATGTAATGGGTGCTTAGTAAGTTTTCTCTTGCTTAGGGGTTGAAATTTTGAGCTGAACCAGCAGCCATGGGGTCACTGTGGTGGGCTGGTGTTGCCAGCCGTGCCAGGAGATTTGGTCTCCTGATGCTGAGGCTGCGGAAGAAGGCAGGCTTCCTTTTCTTCCCAGGGCTGTTTTGTCCAACACTCCCTCACATTCTCTGAGATAATCCTGTAAATTCCCTTTTTGCTTAAACTGGTCTAAACCAGATTATTTTATTAAAAACTAAAAAGGGCTTAACTAATACAATTTCCTCCATTATAATCATGAAGGAAATTGGGCTGTCTTAGCTTGGGGACCAGAAATAGCCTGGAAAGGTCCAGATTAGGAAAGGGAGACACAACATGTAGGACACCTGCTTAAGGTCACCAAATTAGACAGGGGCTGGTCCGGACACATTCAAGCCGTCTAGTTCCAGACTCCTTGCTCCAAACCACGGGCTCTTAGGCAAAACTGTAAGGACTGACTAGTAGCTGCCACGGCACGTGGTCAGGCTCACTGTAGGGGGTCCCTCGGACAAGGAGATCCTGTGGAAGCAAACCAAATCAGACTTTTAGCAGAGCTGAACTGAGCAGGCATGTAGTTTACAGTGCCTGGAAGCGAGTCCTTGAAATAATTCTTCTGTTTTTATTCTACCCCAGTGCCTTTGACAAATATTGAGGAGCACTTTGTACTAAGTTGTATTCAATGGTTAAGTGCCTCAATATTTTCTTATTGACAGCCAAACTCTCACCCATAGTCGTTCACAAACATTTGCATAGATTTCTTTTGAAAGTGCCTGAGAAAGGCTAATAAGTGCCTGAGGACAATTTCAAGATCCCTTTGGAAGGTGGTCTGAATCTGCTTCAGTGAGCACATGAATGGGCTTGATTCTACTCCATAAGCATGGCTGTAAAACCATGAGAGGTCTGTAGTGTCTGCACCAAGATCTCAGGTTTACACCCAAAGCTTTGCCTGTTTTATCTCCAGAAACTATGTTGGAAATACTCCTTACCAATCAACTATTAAAGAAGTTGGAAAAAGTTACTAAATAGAATTCTGGTACTTTTAAGATTAAATTGATTTCAAACATAATAAGTTAAATCCAGGCAGTGTCTATGATTGTAAAACATGTTTTGAAGCAGGGCACCTTGCTTGATATTATAGTGAATTGAATATTTGCCTATTTTTTATTTACAAAAAAAATAGTAGCCACATTCTAAGAGCAGAGGAACAAGCCAGGAGGAACAGATTGTATGTTTGGTTGTTGAGAAAGGAAGCTCAGGAAAAAAGGCATGTTACTCTTCTTTCCTTCTGTCTGTGTTCAGGAGAAGGGACCCTGCCCTGGTCCCAGAGAGGCATGACCCTTCTCAAAGGACATTACGCTAGGGCATTTTCTCTTTGGGATGGACAAACCCATAAAGCCTTGACCGTATCACTCAGCACTGGAAGGGTATTGTCCCTGCGCCTCCCCCTCTCTTCCTCCCCTGGGCCTCTGCAGCCCTGGACCTCAACTGTGGAAAAAGGCATTGCATGCTACACGGTCCCTGAGCACAGCTCCTTGCCCTGGCTAGAATTCAATTACATCTCAAGCTAATTCTGATGTGATTCTACTTACAAACATGTTCTGGGGTGCTGGTGAAAAAAGAAATAATTTTAAAAACATGCAAGTGGAGGCCATTCTAGCATGGAAGATGTTTCCTACAAGTTTCCTTATGATATATGCCCAATATATATACATATATATTTCTTTGCCAGACATTGGTGCTACTGAAAAAGATAATAAGGACAGAAGGAAATGTTGGAATTCATATCCCACAGAAGCTTAGGATAACTAGAACTTTCTCACTGAGCAAAATCTATAGAACACACTTAAATCAGAACAGTTTTGATCATAAAGGTAAGTGCGGACTGTAGGTCAGGAGATGATATTGGTTAAAAGTAATCTGTAGGACACATTCAGCCTTCCTGAGAACCTGAGCAGAAATCCCTTGTCCAGACCTGGCTCATCTACATGTCCCTGCACGTGCGGGGTATGCTGGAAAGGCATGTACGGCAGTGCACGGAGGCTGTTTTTTCCCTAGTTTTGTGAATATCTGCATTAAGAAGCTGAGGGGGATATAAGGGTATTTTTTCGCTCTGTGATTCATAAGGAAGCATGACTATATTCTAGAAATTAAAGGAAAGACACAAAAGTAAGGATACAGTGATTATTTTAAATATAGAATTTCAAACATTCTATGGAGAAATACAGATCACATAATTTTCATTATGAGGTGATAATCAAGTTTCACAAGGAAAAATGTGTGCAGTATCTCTAAAATGGATACTTTAGCTCATACCCTCCCAGGAGCTCCTAGTCTAGCTGGAATCGCCCCTGAGGCCAATTGTTCACTTTTCATATTTAATATTCCATAGGGTTTCCACAGTTTTCTATTGCCAAGTTAGGTGATCTTTTACTCTTATTTCCACAGATGTGAGATAATATCAAATGGGAGGAAAAATGAAACCAAGTAGTCTCTAGAAGTGGATATGATTTTTATAAGCATGTGAAATACAATATATATTTAACCCTACACTATTTCTCTGATCTCACTTTTCAGCATAAGCTCTCCTAAGTGTTCAAGGGTTGAATGATGTCATTTAGCTGGAGGGGAAAAGACAGGTGTGTTCATTGACATTATAAGAGTGCAAAATGCAAAATGATTTAAAAAATTGACTTACTCCAATTCTTTCTTTTGTAAGACATGTATCAGAACAATTGAGGAAAGAATAAAAGATATATTACAACACTGCCCATTATTTCACTCCTGAGATGTATTAGCTTTCATTTGGAACTAGGCGCATCTTTCTTTTAGACAGAGAAAAATGAAGAAGAAAAAAATAGATATTTTGACTAGATTTTTCCATGGAGAGTTCAATTGTGTTTCCTTAGTGGCTTAAAGGTAAACCTACAATGGTAGAAACATAGAAAACATCAGTGACCTCTTTTGGCATTAGGAAACTGCAGAAGATGATTTCTGTCCCATGTAGTCAAAACACTGTGGAGTATATAGTTGTGAAAGAAGATAATTTGGGAAACTTCATTCCCTTGGATTAATGGTAGTCTTATAATGGGATGAAGCTTCAAATTTTCATCCAAATACATTATTATGGGAGCAAAATGCTGTGTCTATGGAGTTAATTCAGTGGTGCTAACCAGAGAATATATTACTGATGTCATTGTGGCTAATAGTTGTGTCCTCAGGCTAATAATGGTCATATCTATATTTGAACTTTCCTACTGAGATTACATTTCCAAAATGTTTTGGGACTAAAGTGGTTTTCACAGCTATCTCAACACTTGATAAATGAAAACCAAAGCACAACTCCAAATAAGATATATACAAATAACAGAACATTTGCTCACAGCTTAGCTGTTCGTTTCAATATTTGTCACTACCCTGCATATGTTATAGGACTTTCTGTTTTTTTCTGTCAACCTCAAGTCCATTTTGAATTTGATTTGTTGCCTTTACTCTTCGGGCATGCTTCCTAAGCAGCCCAGAGATTCAGGAAACCTGATGGGACCTTCCACACAGACTAGGAAGCTGCCTCTTATATAAATTCCTCCAGATGGAAGTGAAGGAGTCGTGTTTGGAAGGAGGAGTAGGAAACAAGAAACAAGTTGGAATATTATAATGTATGTTTGACAAAACCTTATGGTTTCATGCATATTTTGTGCATGTCGGCTGTACGTTTTTACTCTGACCCCATGGTACCACATGTTGAAATTGGTTGCAGCAGGGCACAGAAGGCAGCTCACAAAGCATCCCTTTCTAACACAATGACATGTGTTCTGGTTCATTTTGACTTAGAGATAAAATTGAAATTGCTCATATTCTGTAATGACTTGCAATCCTTATTTTAGTCTGAAATAACAATAAGTTTGATTTTTTTTGTATAATTTCCATACGTAATTCTTCCCTTCAAATTACTGTTTTTAAAGCAGAGACCAAATGTATCAAGTAACCGAAAAGGAAAAACAAAGAGGTCAGAGAGATGGGACACTTCATAAGTTTTAAACCTGCCTTAACTTAAATGTCCAAATCCAAAGCTTATGATGTTTATATCCTTAAAATCTTTAGAATCCATCCTTAGCTGTTCATCTTTATTGTCACTATTCAACTCAGGTTATCATAATTTCTTGCCTGGAAGAGTACACGTCAGCTTCTATGTCACCTGTCTGGATTGCTTTGTCTTCCACACTACCACCAGAATAATCCCCACAGAAATGGACATCTGGTATCTCTTCCCCCAACCGAAAGTCTTCAGTGCCTCCTCTGTTTCAGAAAGAAATCGAGATTCCTTGACTTGGCACTGAAGACCGTTGGTGACGTGCTTCTTGTCAACCCCTACAACATCAGATTTTGCCAATCTCTTTTCTCCTCAGGCCTCAGCTCCTCTGAAATACTTGCCATGTCTTGAACATGAAATGAGTAAACCTTTTGTTTCTGAGACTTTTTACCTGCTGGGAGTTCTCTCTCCATAAGAAAGACAGTCTCAATGAAATGACCCTTGAGTCATGCATATGTTTTTATTCCAAATGTCATATCATCTGCCAGTCCTTTTCTGACTCTTCTCATCTCATGCTAGGGGGAATTAGGCAACTTGCTCTAGTGGAGAGAAGATGGGGTCTGAAGTAAAATAAATTTGACTTGGAATTCTCCCCCCACCATTTTCTAGCTTTGTGATCTGGGCCAAGGTTCAAGATTTCCACAAGCTCAATTTCTATGAGCCCCAGAATAGTTGTGAAAATTCAATGAGATTTGGTATATAAAATGATTGTACAATGCCTGGAATACAACAGGAATTCGACCAACTCCTCCTCTACCTTTGTTCTTCTGTAGCAGCTTGTATATACCTGTAATATGACATTTATCAGTCGAATCATGATTGCATATTCCTGGAAGACAACATCTCTGAAGGACTATTTAGTATTTTTCTCTCCATATATATATACTCACTGCCTCATACAACGTCTACATATATTAGGTACTCAAAACTTGTGGTATGAATAAATAATTATAATCTATTGCTTACACATCTGCATAAAATATTAACCATCATAAGGCTATGTGACTGTAAATAAATGAGAAGAAAAGCTCAATGTTTTACCAAAAATTATGTTTATGTGTTAGGGGAGCAAGGAGATGACTTATTTGGAGAAAATTCGTGTTAGAATTTGGAATTGAATGTCTGCTTTATAAATTATTTACTTAGCTTCTCCAACTGGGCTCAAATGAAAGCCAGTCCACGGCCTTAGTCAGCCAGGCAGCCGACAAGAACAAGGCTATCCCATGATTTAACTTTCCGATGAGAGTAAATGTAGAAAACAAAGTGCAGTTCATTGTTAATGGATCCAATGTTCTATTCATGAGAATGTATTATCCACAGGAAAAGCCTATGACCATTTAAACTATACAAGCTCATCAAATTAGAGATGCACAATTGTAAACCTACATATATAATTTCACATTTAAAATGAATATTGGTTAGAAGGCTGTTCTATAAACTACTGCTAAAATAGAAGATACAGACCATATAAAATACATTTACTGAGGAATACTAAAACAAAAATTAAGAGTCAGGGCTGGTGTTCATTCCCTCATTCACTCAAAAACATCAATCGGTATTTATTAAGCACCCACTATATTCAGATAACTTTAGAGTTGAAAGACAAAATGTTTGAGGAAGGCATAGGCATTGCTCACACAGAGCTTATGTTCTGATGGTAGAGGCAGACAATAAGCTATCAAATGAATATATGAACACAGTAGTTGTAGGTTGTAAAAAGATTTTTATCAAATGAAAAGTGCTATGATAGATATTTGTGATAATTGTGGGGTGAGGGTTGTCCATATCTTGGAGACTAAGCCCTAAGCAGGGACTAAGGCTTGAAGGGAAGACAGTTCTAGCAATGGCCAGAGGCCAGCTGTGCCTGGAGAATGATGCACAAGGAGCAGAGTAGCCACAGATGGGTTTACAGAGGTATGTGGTGGCCAGTTATGCAGAACCTCATAGGCTCGGTTAAAAGACAGGGTTTCATTTTAGGTGAAATGACAAGAAATGACATATTTTAACCAGAGGAGTAATTTATTTAATTTACATTTTAGAGCAATAACTGGCTTCTCTGTGGTGAGAATAAGGGAGGGAGCAAAAGACCAGAAGACAGCTCAGGCCTTTCTCTCACAGAGGTGAAGGTGGCAGAAGAGACAGTAGATTTGAGGCACTCCTGGAGGTAACAAGACAGGGACTGCTGCTGAGGCAGGTACAGGACAGAGATTGGCTGGAACCAGACAGATGGTGATGCCCTGTGCTGAGGCAGGCAAGACAAGAAGAGCAGCTATGTTGGAGGTAGAACACAGGACATGAGAGTTCTCTTTTGGTCAAGTTTAAGAAGCATACGGTTTAAGTTAATATACAAGTTAGCAGTTTGATTTTAAGATCAGGGTCTAGGAGAAGTGGCTCTGGGCTAGAGATCTGAATGTGTGTGTCATCAAAATACATATGGTAATTGAAGCCACGAGAGGAAAGCAAAGGGTTCCTGAGTGGACAGTAGAGGTGGAGCCCCTGAGGACACACAGGAGCAGAAAGCCAGGAAGGTGTCCTGTGGAGGAAGCCAAACACGGGCAACTCATTCCACCTGAAAGGAATTTAAGTAAAAGAAATCCAGGGCCCTCTTCAGCCCTATTAATGAGAAGATTCTGACCTGTACACACCTTGCATTACATGGAGCCGAGGGAACTAAGCACCGTTGGAATGCTTCATGCTATGTATGACCAGGGTGTAGAAGAGAAAATTGGAGATGCCATCGCTTTTAAAAAGAGTCTAGATAAGGAGTAGAAATTCATTTCCTCCTAGAAAATCTATGAGATCAAAGAAAACGGCCTTGTAAATATTTTATTACCTTAATAATATTGAATTAAAGTACATAAATAATAGTATTCATAATAGAGATCTTTTGACCTATTGACCTTATTATACCATTAGAGATTCAGGGTTTGGCAGGAACATTTCTATGTCTAGGGGTGATTCCAAAGTACCGAACAAGTCATTTCAGATCCCACAGGTTTGCTGACAGACAGGCTTTGAGCATTCCATGTAAGAAGTTGCCAGAGCTGAATTCTGAAATGACAACCTTTTGTCAAAGCATCTGTCTACTTCTGGCAGTACCTATGCCTTTGTGGGTCTAAGACTAAATTTCTGGAACATGACATGCAGAAAGACAAACAGTATCAAACGACCTGACACTTCAGCCTTCACTATGATGATTCTCAAATCACAATTTTGATGATAATAAAGCTGAAGCATTCACATTCAGGGAAGTCACTTTCCTGAGGTTTTATAGATGATTTCAAGCCAAAATAGACCCTCTGACTCCCTGATTCCTCCTCTTCTACTATAAACAGCCCATCAGTTTCATTATTAAAATACAATTGCTACCACATGGAAGAAAAGCTTAGAGGACTCAGAGATCCTTAGCCTGATTGTTAAGTCCGAGTAACATTTTTCTGTGGAGCTGGCTCCATGAAAGACAAAGCTCCTTTTGTTTTTTAATAGATTGGTCTTAAAAAATTAACCTGCCTTCATAAGGTTGCTCAAAATGGACATAGCTCTTTTTAATGGGCAAGGTATTTTCTTCAAAGAAGAAACAGTAAAATTTTTATCAGTGCACTTGGCAACTCTCCCCAAGAATATTTAAAAGTTCTCCACAAAAGGCAAGAAGTATTGAAATGAGAGATTTGCTTCAATTCACTTGCCAGCAGACAGTTATTTCACTGTGGAGTATTTGAGGTATAAGAGCAATGAAATTTACAATGAAAACCTTTAAAGTCAAATCTAAAATTCTGAATGGGCTAACTTTCCCCTCTGGGGTAGGGGGAAGCTGGTTATTGTAATGTTACTGAAGGCAGCCTCCAAAAAGTGAGCTGAAGAAGGGGGAGTATTTTTCTCTGAGTCAACTTTAGAACAGCTGTGCATAGTAACACGGCCCAGATCTCCCCAGCAAGATTATGATATTCTAGGTGGATGGCAAGGTTTCTGGGTGGGTTTTGTTCATTAGGGCATCACCAGGGGGACCAAGGTTACAGCAGAGCCCTAGTTATCAGCTGGTTCCACTATCCACTTTCCTTTGGTCAGAAAACCCAGATTTAGTTTCCATTTCACAAACTCTGGGATAACTGCTGAAGGGACGCAACCCAACATGATTCAGAACCTGAACAAATCTCATGAATTTCAGGAAAATGTCATGAAAGGGTCCCCTATAATTTTCTTAACTCTACAACAGGTTAAATTAAACCAAGAGCAAGTCGAGTAAAGTCACATGATGCAAATAAAATTATAAGTGAATAAAATTTCTTCAAGGACATTACATGAATATCTCATTTAAAGTTAAGCAAAGATATATCATTCTGAGAATTCGAAATACAGACTTTCAGAAGCTGTGGCTCTACCCAGAGAAAAATAACAAGGTTTAGACTTCAACAATGGACTTGCGTGTCCACTTCTCTATGCCAGTACTTTCAATTTAATTTATCAGAGGAAAAAAAAGTGTATTGAGCTATTCAGTTGGGTGGAAAGTCAATATAAATGAGGTAACAAATGACAGGAGGTCAGAATTTATAACCTAAGAGTAGATAGGAAAGACTTGCAGCAGATATAAAGGGAAGTTTTAGGTGTGGACTGTAGGGTTTGCAGTGTCTGACTTAAATGTCATACTGAGGTCTTTATTCCGGAGGTAAAGGAAGGCCTTCAAGCAGGCCTACATCAAGTGATGTAATTGAATTATGAAGGGGAAAATCACCTAACAGTGGCATTCTGGCTACGTAACAAAGGGGGAAATGCTCCCACATGTAACTAACACTTGAATGAGAAAGCAGTGGACTTGCCCGCAAGGGTGACTGGAACGAAGGACACTAGCTTTGTCAGTCCCTCTCTGCCACTCACCTCTTCCTCCCTGAATGTAGCAGGTTTACTTGCTGTTACAGTAGACTGGCAGGTGTGGGGTGTAAGGAGTGGGACATGTCTGCAGAAAGTTCTGGTCTCACATTCTCATAACTTTACCATCAGAAAGAATAAATCTTCTTCATGTAGTTTCCTTCTCAACACCTGTGGGAAAGGAGTCCAGTTGGCCATCATGTGAAGTCACCCTCGGTGTGTCACCTGGTCAGAGGGTCTGCAATGCCTGGTCTCCTCACTGAAACTGTAGAGTGAAGGATGAAGGGCTCAGGGGTGGTTTCCTCAAAATGAGGCAGTCTGTTATTGGAATAATGAAGGAAGAGATAATAATAATTTTTCATTGTAGTTACAGTCTGAGCTTGTAAAATGAAAGAGATGGGAAACCAAGGATGGCTTATGCTTAGGGAGGTCCTAGGTGGCTAAGAGGCTGAGACACTATAAGCAAAGTGTATGGGAAGAGGGGGAAAGGGGGAAAAGATTAAGCAATGTGATACATTGACCTTGAAACATGTTGAATGTGAATACTGAAGTGGACAGAAAGGAAATAGCAGTGAGGATCTGAAATTCAGAGAAGTTGGTAGAATTAGATTTGGAGGCAAGAAAGAGAGTTTAACTGGTACAAGTAGATGGAACCACTTAAGGTGAAAATGTATATGAGGAAAGAAATGGACTTCTATGAAGGGGCCAAAAAAAAAGGTTTGATGAGAGCACTTCAAAAACCAGAAAAATAAACTAAAATAATTCAGTGTCTGGGGATAAAGCTTGGTCAACCCAATTAAATTCTCCGCTGAAGCTGAGGAGGATTAGGACCACCAAGGGGAAATACAAAATTACCGACGAGGGAGGCTGTTGTTGAAATTCAACTAAACAATTTCAGTGGGGGAGCTTTCCAGTGTAAGCTAGGTTATTCTTGTTTGAGCAAAATTGAGATATAAGGCAGAGACAGAGAATTCATTGTATTTTTTCTAGATATTTATTACTATTTCTATTAGTTCATATTTTTGGTGATAAATAACGAGGTTCTCAAATACGACTAAGTTCTTCCCCCAAAATAAAAAAAAAAAAAATAAGTCCAGGTCTAGCACACAATGTTTAATTCTAGCGTAAGTAATTAAATAGCACCAGTATAGATATCCCAACTAAATAATTTGAGTAAGTAGAATCTGCTTATAGATTTAAATTATCATGTTTATTATTTATATTAAAGAAATTTATCGGGTAAATATAGACTTTCTTTGTTTTTTCCTATTTTTTTTTTTTACTTATAAAACTACTGCTCGGTGTATAAATGCTTTGCTTAGATTTGGGAAATGTGCTGCTGCGGGAGTCTTGGCAGGAGCTGGAGCGCACTAGCCTGCTTACACTGGCCGGCAGGCCGTATTCTGGAGGCTACTGGCAGAGTTGGCTCCCACGAGGGCTGCGGCGAAGAGCCTGTCCCACGCCTCTCCTCTGACTTCTGGTGGCTTGGCGGCTGTCTTTGGGGTTCCTTGTTTGTAAATTCATCACCCCAACCTCTGCCTTGCTGTGCACCTGGCACTCTCCCTGTGTACCTATCTTCAAATTTCTCCTGTTTATGAGGACACCAGTCAGATAGCAACTAAGGGTCCATCTTACTCGAATATGATCCCGTTTTAACTAATTACATCTTCAATGACCCTGTTTCCAAATAAGGTCACATTCTGAGGTATTGGGGATTAGGTCTTAGAGATATGAATTTTGTGGGGGACACAGTTCAACCCATAACCGGCTGGGGCTTGGCTTGCCAATGTGAGAATGGACTCCTTAAACCCAGATGAGGTACCTTCGCTCTGGGACTTTGAGCCTGAACCAAGTAATGCCAAGAAGCGGGGCTGGAGAGTTGCTAGGACGGACATCGCTGCTGGGCTTCCACAGGTGCGCAGGGGGCGGGGCTCCGCGGAGGACACATTGCCGGCTGCGCCAGGGCAGCACACGACTGAGTTTGTGTTCTCCGAGCCATGGCCTCCTTTTGTGCCTTCCTGTTCTCTTAACCTTATTTGCCAACATGTCTCCAAATTTGTGAGTTATCTAACATTTTTCCCATAAATCTTTTCCCACTCCAGATAGCAGAGTTGGTTTCAGTAGTTTGTAACTAGGAAACTTGGCAAATACACATACTTCGTCATATTTTGCATCTTTGAGGTTCATCTTATATTATAAAGCAAGACAATAATTTCGTGGCATAAGGTCATAAAATTCATTAAGTGGCTTTTTACTTTAAACTGCTATTTCAATGAACAGATTCCATTGTACTAGAACTAACATGGTTTTGCTTCTAATTGAAGGTAAACTAACTTCTGAGTAAATGAATCCTTTGTTATTATTAAGAAATATGAATCATTTAATTTCAGTTGATTTCAATTTCATGTAAAGTTTTTGAACCAATATGACTTATTTTCATTCTTTTTTTCTTATTAGAATTTAAGAATACTTTCAGTTCTTTTTGCTTAAAAATATTTATCTTCTAATCATTTATTAATGTAAATCCCAGATCTTAAGTAAAAATACATCACACTTGGTAGATGATTGTTGTTTTAAATTTAAGTTTCTCTATGTTCAGAAAATGTTAACAATTGTAGTTGGTAAAAATAAAAAGGAGACAGGTGAGATTTCTGTAGTATTCCAAAATAATATGCTCTGCTTAGTTAATTTATTCACTATTTTTACTTTTCAGAGATAACCTTAAGATGTCTTGATTGGGGCTTTGGCTGCATTTGAAATTGATAGGCAGTGATTTAAAAATCGATTGAATTAATGTTAAAACATCCTTTTCTCCAACATAGAAAATTCACTGATGAGTAATAATGCTATTATTCCTTGCTAAGAAGAGTAAGGGAAGGAAAAACATTACGTATTTACTCTTTTATTATTATTACTATTATACTTCATATGTGAGGTAAAGAATTTTTAAATGGAAACACTAAGTATTATATTTCATCTCAATTCTGTGATATAAAACACAGTTGTCTTTATAGATTCAAAGCCAAGCTTGAAAAAAATCTCAGAAGCTGAGGGGCTGATGACCCTATAAACTGTAAAATGTGTTAACAGCAATAAATTCCACTTCTTTGGTTCAAAGGGCACTTGATTATATTCCGCACTGTCAGGGGCACTCACCTCGGAGCTCATCTGGAATGATAAACAAGGCAGGCCTGCAATGCACACCAGAGAGGGACAACACGCACCTGTCACTAAACAAAGCAGTAGGCCCTTGCAGACAGCTGTGTCATCCATGAGCGAGTCCACTTGCAGGCTCAGCGACAGGCAGGAAGAAACTCCCTGGTCAGCGCACACCATAACCTCACGGCTTGCAGTGTAAAATCTTTGATTTTTATGAGATCATTTTGAATTGAAAATTATGTCAGCTAAAGTCCATGTTCATAAATTTTCTTTTTATACTATAGAGAGCTGATGATCCCAAATGACTTTCATTTTCATACACGTTTTAATGTAGTTTAATATATGTTATATAAAAGTTAATAACTGTTCAATTAACAGAAGAACATAAATTATGACAATATTTAATAATTTGCCTTTTGGAGTTTCTATTAGTATGCTTTTTGACTATTGTAAGAATTTAATTACATCTCTTTAAGAGGGAAAAATTTTTGCCCTCATTGTAATTTTTCTAGCCTAGAATCTTTTAATTTTGTCAGTCATGTCTAATCGTGCACAGCCTCTCACAGGGAGCCACCACAGCAAGACAGATTGCTCTCTGAACTTCATTTCAAGGTGATTTGACTGAAATGCGTTTTTTATCCTGGATTCTTATTTTTAATACTTGGTACTTGTGCTGGTTTGTATTCAAGGGACATTTATTGAGTACTTGATATTATGGATTATTTGAAACATATGTAGGAAATGGTTTCTTCTTTCTTGTTATTTGTCCTCTAAAGAAAATGTGTGTAACCTTTAAAGAATGTGGTGTTTTGTTGATTTTTTAATATCTTTGTCTTCTTCTAAAAAATCATTTGAAGCAGATCTGACATTCTTGAAGAATTTATTTCTATTTCTCTGGTCTGATTCCTTGTGATTCTGAGAGAATTACAATCTGTAATGCAATTTTACAGCCTCAGGTAAAAAATTTATCTTGACAAACTGTTCTTTTAACTTAGAAGTTCCAACTACCCTCTTAATATTTTGACATAAACTATTTGAATTTTAAACATAATTTTCATTGAAAATGGTCCTTTTGAAAGGACTTATTAGTGGGAAAGAACCCTTACATTTTGCTAATTCATTATTAGGTGTATTACAGAGTCAGCCATTCAATAATTATTTTGCATGCATTGAGTTGGCCCTTAAATATTTTTGATATGCGGATGTCTAAAAGAAGAATTTTGAGTCATGAAATAGATTGAATAAATTACAACTATGCTGAAAAATTCCATGAACCAATTTAATAAAGTGTTTAAAAAGTTTTAAAGAAAATGAGTATTACAGGTTTTTTGTCAAACACTATCTAATGTTAGAATAAAATAGGACAAACATAAAAATTATGAGAATTGGTGTTCTTTACATATTTATGTTCACAGAGCTAAATAATTAGGTATTTACTGTCACATGCTCTGTCTTAATTGACATTAACTATGACTAAGGGAAAATACATTAGAATTTCCACAAATATATTTTATTCTAAGTCTTGTATGTCTTACAAGAATACAATCTCAACTGACAGTGTTAAATTTCTATACCTAAAATTAAAGAATAAAGTCTTGCTCTAATAAATGTTTACTCAGTAAACATAACATTGCTGCATTGTTATGATTATTTCATGGAGTATTAGTCTATTTTTGTAATACTTTAAACTTCGAGAATACTCCCGGTATTCTTGATATGTGAAAAGATAATGCCTACAATTCATGTGAACATTGACTTTACCCTGTATTTTATGACAAAACTTAGAGTAACCAGTCAAATTCTTCCTTCTTGTGCAGAGTTTTCAGATTGAATCCTTTCTAACGCATGCGTTAATGGCTCAAGAAAAGGAGAGGAAAAGTCTTTTTCAATCTTATGGAATTTATTCACGATATCTCAATGTATAACAATCGTTGCTATAAAGTTCTTAGTTGATATTAGTATTGAATTTGATTTTTAAATATGTTTTTGTTCCTTGTCAGCAACTTTTCAAAAGTCAGACCATTATGTTCTTTTGGTAGATTTTGCAGGAGGGCAGTTGTCATCTGTGGCCAATCCCCAGACAATATTAGCTATGCCAGGTGAGAATAATTACAAACGTGTGTGTCAAATACACGTAGGAAGTGTGGAATCAGTGTATCCATGGATTGCGTTCCCGTCCTCCTACAAAGATCCATTTTCTCTGTTTCACGTAAATGATGCATTCACTAGCTATTGCTTCTGCCACATGCAGTGCTTGCCATGTTTCTTGCGTTCAATGGATATAGAAGTAATAATAATAAGAATTTTTTTCCTTTTGAAAGTAATGGCACAGTAGAAGCTCCAAAATTTTTCTCCCACAATATATTGAAACAATGTAGTTTTGGACACAGTTTAAAATGACTGTTTTGAATCTCAACAAATAATCTTTTAAATTTTTTGAAAAATTTGAAAATTAGGATTTCTCTCTTCCCCCCAAATAAATGACTCTCTCTTTCTGTTTGGTCCTTACAATGTAACAATCACCTCCCCTGCCAGAAGGGTTTAAATGCTCACAATACACAGCTGTGGTCTACAGATGAATTTCTCATCATGTTCAGTCATAATAGGTGTAAAAAACCTAATTTCAGGCAATTTGTCATTGGAGAAAGTGAAAATAGTTTATATTAATAAAAGAAACTATGAGATACTTCCCACGTGTTCTGCAGACCACGGAGCTGTATGAAACTCTTGTAAAGACAGCATGAGTGTATCCAGATATAGTTTGATGGGGCAATAAGACCACAGCCATCAATTATTTAAAGAAAGCCTGTCTGGAGACAGTCATGCCAAGCACCTGAATTCACTTTAATGGTGGAAGTGGACACATATGCTGAAGGAGTTTAAATTCTTTGTGAGTAACACTCACTTATGATATATAGACAGAAGGCAAAACTATGGATTTGTTTTTTTAACAACATGGATGTTCTGAAGTACATGTTTTACACATCTTTTTGAATGTAGTAACATTGTGGCTGTTATTTAGAAATGTTTAGAATCTGCTTTCTAGTATGGTATTGAACACAAGAAGAATTAATGCTCTCATAGAATCTGGAAGGTATAGATGTTTCCATTTGTTTTTTTCGAAGTTAAAAAACTAGAAACATTATTTGATTAATACCGAAGACTGAAATAGTGTTGTTTTTGACAAACTTGTTTGGAAGACTGTCTTCACTTTTGGAGAGATTCATTCCCAGGAGTACTTGTATTGTCAGTGTTTGATCTCATTCACATAAAAAAGATGATAGAGTAATGATATTTGGTGATAGAGTAACATGATTTAAAGTTTATTACTAAATTCAAATTGGATGGGCTTATTTTATAATAAAGAGAGATGGATATTTACTGAATACCTAACATTCTTAGACTCTGAATATAAACAGTCATGTTTTACTCTGCATGCAGTTCTTTTTTTCATTTTATAACAAATATTTAAAAATGGATTAAAACTTGGAAATGGCCATGAAGGGGGCTGCAGAGTACATTATAATGGATAAAAGTCATTTACATCTGAAATATATATACTTTTTCAGAAAATAGATGGTGATTAAATAATATCTTTTATTCAGATTTTTGCTAATCACATGTACTTTCTCCCCAAAAAGCATATATTTAGTACATATACTTGCATTTATATATATTTATCTTTATAAATTAGAAAGTTTAATTTTTTTCAAGGGTTGCATTTATAATACATTAGGATTAAAACATGAATGTTTACTTCTCTATGTTACAAAAAACAAAGCATGATTATTAAATTAGGCACACTTGTTCTAGAAACTACAGTTTCCTCAAGTTCTCTTGTCTCATATAACCTACCCTCATGCTGAGAGACTGATAAATTAATGTTCTTTGTTCTTTCCAAATAAAATTTCCTAACTGGATAATCCTCATAATTGTTTTGTTTTGTTTATTTTTACTTTTTATGACCTCCATTTTGGCAATGAAACAACTCAGTGGAAACCTGGGGAAGACAGAAATTAGACCTATGAGATTTGTGGAATCTAATATAGTCTAACTGTAAGGGGATTACAATGTGTAAATCTAAAATGCAGCAAAGAAGTGGCAGGTCCCTAAAGGTTAATATTTTCATGGCTTTCAATATTAAAAATACCAGTTTCCCCTCAAAATCTATAAATGCCTGGATGGCACTGTAGTCCCTGCATGGGGATAAAATAAAACCAAAACAGCAAAACATACATGGAGTGGGTATAACTTGGATAATTATGGGTAATTTTCTTTCTTGATCACCTTAGGCATTTTACATGATTCTCACTGAAAGTTTCCCCTCTCTCTGAATCTCAAAGCACCTCCAGAAAAACAGTTCTTTGAATTTGAAACTAACCTCTAAGCATTATGGCAGCTCCATAGGCAGGTCTGGCCCACTCTGGCCTTGTGTGCACGCCGTAGTTGGCTCCTAGGTTCAGTCACCTTTCCATGCTACTGCAACTCAGCAGTATTTATTTTCTTCCCATTTTTTTCATGGCTTCTCAAATTTTAAAACTAACATCTGAAGAAATCTTGACATATGTGAGGAAAGAAAAAAAAAGAGAAATTAAATCATGGCTATAGGTTAGCTAAAAGGAAGAAAAAAAGTGTGGTTTTTAGTACAAAATAAAGTGAAAGAAACAAAGTAAAATTGATATTAATATCTAGTCCAATGGAATATCAGACACAAAAAAACTGTGCCCTGTCAGAGCTCCAAACTGTAAAATTGCTACCAACTGGAAATGGTAGAATCCTATTACTCGAGTCATTGAAAACCAAAAATATTCTAGGGAGTGTGTGGGTGAGAAAGCTGGCCAAAGATTCAATTATTTTTTTCTTCCATATATTATATGTTATGAACTTCAGTTAAAAAAAAAATAGACTGTGAGAAATGTTCAAAATATTAGTCTTTAAAAATATTAGAACCCTCCTTTGAAGGTTAGGTTATTATTTATCTCCTTATTGTTGCTCTAAATAATTACCTAAATAGTATAAACTAAGTGTAAAGAAGAGATTGATAATTTCCACCATCTATTCTATCACTTCTCTTTAGTTATTTTCACTTTGGATTTGAAGCAAGGTCCATAAATCACTTTAATGTCTATATTTATGGCTGGCAACACACACGCCATGTGAGACAGAGCAGGGGGCCAGAGCCTCAATGTTTAACTCTCATAATGATTCATGAAGGAGTGTTTCATCTTTGATGTAACTTTGGGATTTAGGGAAAGGCAGAGTCTCTACAGGAAGGGCCCAAGCAGATCAGTGTTGCACCAAGGTTATGATGCTAAAGATTAGAATAGTTGCAGGCAAAGTTTAGCACTGAAAACTTTGGGGGAAGTTGGAGAAAAATGAGAGGACAGTAGGCCCAGACTTATAAAAGGTGTGCTTGGGTGTCTATGTTTATAGTGAATGGGAATGGAAGAGTAAATGGTCCTCTAATTGTACAATTTACTTACACCAAAGTACTGACATCTGATTTAGTGTTTCTATATGAAAACCAGAGGTCCTTAAAAATGGAGCAACTTTGTGGGATTATAAAATGGTGCAGTCATTCTGGAAAACTGTTTGGCAGTTCCTCATAAGGCAAAGCATAGTGTTACCGTATTAACACAGTGATTCCACAGCGGGGTAACTTCTCCCAAGAGAATTGAAAACATGGACCCACAAAAACTTGTGCACAAATGTTCACAGCATCATTAGTCATAATAGCTAAAAAGTGAAAACAACTCAAATATCTATCAACTGAGCAGATAAACTGTTGTATATCCACACAATGGAATATTATTCAGCCATAAAAAGGAATTAAGTACTGATAAAATGCTACAGTGTGAATGAATCTTGAGTACGTGCTAATTGGAAGAAGCCTGTGACAAAAGTCCACCTATTGTATGATTCCACTAATTTTAACTGCCTAGATAAGGTAACTCAATAGAGACAGAAATTAGATTAGTGGTTGTGAGGCACCAGAGGGGCAGGGAACAGGGAGTGGCTGCTAATAAGTGTTGGATTTCTTGTTTTGGATGATGAAAATCTTCTGAAAACAGTGATGACAACTGCAAAACTCTGTGAATTCATTAAATATCACTGAGCTGTACACCTGAAAAGCACAATGAATACATGTCAGTGGTAGAAGATCTTGTAGAATTTCAGAGGAAAGATAGTTGCAGCAGAACTTGGCATTTAGTTCTTTCATTTTTAAAAATAAAGGATGCAATTAATGAGTTATAAATATACTTCTACTTCCGACATCCCATGATGGTGATATTATGACTGGTGACATTTCTAAGTAAAGTGTGCTATGGTTAATATGGGTAAATGGAAAAAAATAATGCCTGTGACAGAAAACATAAAAAGTGCCTTAAGAACACAATACAGCAAGTACAAAAATCACTATAAGTTCACTGTATTAATATTCCCGGTTTAAATTGTACAAAATGTGAGATCAGGCCAATGAGCTGGTAACTATGGGTGAAATACCAGAAAATACAGTGCACAACAAATGTCAACATCCTACTGATGTTAGAAGGAGTCTAAAGGGCTTCAGTTCGTGATTATGCAATTTTAGAAATGAGAACTAATAGAAAATGTGGACGATGGTTGGGGGAGAAAAGTGAAATCGGAAAATGGAATGACAGAGAGAAAGCCTAATAACTACCCAAAATGCTTCAGAGGGAGTCAAAGAAAAACTATGAACAGGATCTGGGCCTGGAAAATAACTGAACACACTCAGTTGGAAAAACACAAAAGGCCAGCATGATGAAAAAGGCAACTTTTATAAAATGTGGAAAGGTAAGAAAATCAAGGGGAACAAGAAGGCTTACCCAAAGTGGCAGATATAATATGAAGTTTGAAACAGTTGGATCATGAATAAAAACATCAGAGGAGCCCTGTGGAGGAAAATTCTAAAATTAATTAAAAATATGTTCACAAGGGAAAACTTGGACATCTTTGGGATTATTTTATTGTCATAATGTAAAAGCTTTCTCAAGTAAAAAAAGGTTTTGGTAGCTTTTTTGAGGTAACTTTTTTGAGATTCTAGCCAATGTTTGTAGCTATTATAACCTACATGTAAACAGACGTAATTTTTAAAAAGCCAATAATGTTCTCTAGCTTGTCCATTGGTTTACTTGTTTATTCCTATGCCAATAAAACACCGTCTTTAATAAAGGCTTATTATATTTTGATAGCTAAGGCAAATTTTCCTACTTTGATCTTCCATCATCCCTAGAAAAGTTCTTTAATGGGCCATTCCTGTCAATTTACAACCGCTGTTTTGATTTATATCACCACAGGTGAGTCTTATCTATCCTTAAATTTCACATAAATGGAATCACACAATATGTTCAATTTTATTTTCACTTTTCTTCACTTAACAATATTTTTAAGGATTCATATATATTGCTGTCTACATCAGTTTTTCACCTGTTTTTGTTTTTGTTTGTTTTTTGCTAAGCAGTATTCTATTGTATGCATAGGGACACACCATGGAAATATTGTGTATTTGGTTCCAGACCTCTGCAATGAAGTGAATACCACAGTAAAGCAAGCAATGAATTTTTTGGTTTCCTAGTGCATACAAAGGTACACTGTGTACACTGTACACTGTACTGCAGCATAGTAAATGTGCAATAGCATTGTCTTAAGAAACCATGTACACACCTTAATTAAAAAATCTATTGCTGAAAAATGCTAAACATCATCTGAGCTCTTAGCGGGTCATAATCTTGCTGCTGGTGAAGGGGCTTTCCTCCACGCTGATGGCTGCTGACTGATCGGGGTCATGATTGCTGAAGGGCGCTGTGCTTGTGGCGATTCCTCAAAGTAAGACCACAGTGAAGTTTGCCACATAAGCTAACTCTTCTCTTCATAAACTGTTTCTCTATTTGAGAGCTCTGTATGCAAAGAGCGATGGATATGTCATAAAGCAAATATAACAAAATGTCATTTGCAGAATCTCAGTGATTGATATACGGATGTTCATATGAATTCCTTCAATATTTTTGTATGATTAAACATCTTTACAATAACATGTTGGGGAATTTTGTCTCAAGCAAATGGAAACTGTGATACGTTCCAGCACAATGAGTTAAAATCTTCTTGTAAAACAACTGACTTGACCTCTGATAATTAAAATAAATCATAACAGAACACTGTCTTGTGATGTTTGGAAAATGAGTTTTTAATATACTTATGTCAGCTTCAAAGTAGAATTATACCAAGTGACTTTTAAAAGCAGTCACTCCCTGTTCCCTGCCCCTCTGGTGCCTCACAACCACTAATCTAATTTCTGTCTCTATTAAGTTACCTTATCTAGACACTTACTGTAAGTGGAATCATACAATAGGTGGCCTTTTGTCACTGGTTTCTTCCAATTGAAAGTCATATTATTATTTCCTTTTTTAAGTCAAATATCTCAAATCCTGCTGTTGCTTTATCAAATCAGTTTATGTAATATTTTTAATCCTTTGTTGTCATTTCAACAATCTTCATATCATCCTCCCAGTAGATTCCATGCTCACTTCTCATATACGTTTATCTAGTTGTTCCAGCACCATTTCCAGCAAAGACTTTTCTTTCTCTTTTAAATTGCTTATGTTACTTCGTTTAATTGATTGTTGATGGCTAGTTATGTGTCTAGGTTCTCTATTCTGTTCCGTTGTTCAATATGGCTATCCTGATGTCAATACTACATTGTCTTAATTAGTGTAACATGGTGAATCTTGAAATAAAGTAGTGTAAGCCCTCCAACTTTGGTTTCCCTTCTCAAGAATGCTTTGGCTATGCTAGATCCTTTGTAACCCTGCATAAATTTTAATATCACCTTGTCATTTTATATAAAAAATATTGTGGAATTTTTCTTGGAATTTGAATCCAAACAATATTAGTCCTTCTTAAATTTATAAATTTAAGCAAAAAGTTTCAGGTCGTTTTCTATTGCACTTACTCCTAAATGTTATTATATAAAGTAAAAATTTAAGGAATTGTTCAGGTTTCTTTGTAAGAATATTTCACAGACAACAATGTGTTTTTTCCACCCAAACAAACATGATTTCCTTTTTGTGATATTGTTGTTGCCTTTTGTGATAAGTTGTCTTTCTTTTTGTGATATTAGCAGCTGTGTTGAATGGCCTCTTGTCAGTTTGGCAGCATCACTACAATTTTCTAAAGCTGGGAACTCTGTTTTCCAGAACTCTGTTCCATGAATGATTCCTCATAGGATTTGCAAATGAGAAAAACTCCTGCATGATTTGGAAGATGAAAGGGAAGCAATAGCCCTTCTTGGTGATTTTGGCAGCCAGGCATGGAGGCTTCCACAGTGATGTTAGCGATCAGAGCATCCAGACCTAGCACTGTCACAGGCCTCCCATGAGCTCGCACTTCATGATCAGGGTGATGCAGCCATTTCTTGGACTGCTTTGTGAGCTTCAGCTTCCTCTCCTCCAACACTGTTTATGCTGATGCAATTTACAATTGTTTCTCTGACTGTCTGAATGCAGCCTTCCAGACCTGCATTTTGCTTGCTTACAGTTATATTAATGTAAGAATTAATTCCTATAGTAAATCTCTTAACCTCTTACTTCTGTAATACTTAATTGGCTCTGTTTTCCTGGCTGAAACCTGACTGGTAATAGCAGCCAAGGAAATAAATCCTTCCTAGATTTATTTTTTAATTAGAGGGTGGTAAATGGATGTATTCTAACTCTATTATTCTTTTCTTTTTCATGTATTAAACAGAAAACTTCTGTAAAGAGAAACTTCTCATTATCTTTTTGGTTACCCTGAGGTACTATTTGTAAAGAAAAGGCAGGATAAATACTTGATGCTTTTATTTTCCATTTTCTTTTTTTTTAATCAGGTGCTATTTTATATGCCAGTTTGCTAAATAATAACTGGTATCCTAGCATCCATCAAAATTAACTTTTTTAAAACTGACTTTGGGAAACAACTTCTCTTTCTTCTCATTCTAGTGAATTTTCATTCTGAAATTAAGTTCTAGGTTGTTTTTTAGATCTTAATCTCTGCTGAGGTCCCACACCTGTTCATTCATTATGATTTTATTTTTTCAGGCCTTGAACTGTATTCAAAATAGTTGCATCAGAATCTGTTTATGCTAATTCTAGCATCTGGATCATAATGGGGTACATTTTATTGACTAGATATTTTAGTATGATTAGAAATTCATGTATTTAAACACATTAGGGATGCTTCTGTTCATTGTACTCATTGCCTTTATTGATGCTTAAATTATTTCATGTTCAGATAGTAAGTGCTTTTTCAAAGCTGTCTCCTGGATCCTGTGGTTATGGCCCTTGAAGGATATGAAAGCTTCCTTGCTCTCCAGTATGACAAGATGCTCTAGGTTAAATTTTGAACATTACCTGCCCATAACCAGAAATCACCCATTTCTCCAAGAAGCTTTGTTTTCTTTAAGTAAATGATGGTATTTCAAAAGCAAACACAATGGCTACACTACCTAAAGCAATCTACAGATTCAATGCAATCCCTATCAAAATACCAACAGCTTTCTTCAATGAACTGGAACAAATAATTCTAAAATTCATGTAGAACCACAAAAGACCCAGAATGGCCAAAGCAATCCTGAGAAGGAGGAATAAGACAGGAGGAATTATGCTCCCTGACTTCAAGCTCTACTACAAAGCCACAGTAATCAAGACAATTTGGTATTGGCACAAAAACAGACCCACAGACCACTGGAACAGAATAGAAAATCCAAACATTAACCCAAACATATACAGTCAATCAATATATGATAAAGGAGCCTTGGATATACAATGGGTAGATGACAGCCTCTTCAGCAGCTGGTGTTGGAAAAACAGGACAGCTACATGTAAGAGAATGAAACTGGACTACTGTCTAGCCCCATACACAAAGGTAAACTCAAGGTGGATCAAAGACTTGAATGTAAGTCATGAAACCATAAAACTCTTAGAAAAAAACATAGGCAAAAATCTCTTGGACATAAACATGAGCAACTTCTTCATGAACATATCTCCCCGGGCAAGGGAAACAAAAGCAAAAATGAACAAGTGGGACTATATTAAGCTGAAAAGCTTCTGTACAGCAAAGGACACCATCAGTAGAACAAAAAGACATCCTACAGTATGGGAGAATATATTCATAAATGACATATCCATAAGGGGTTGACATCCAAAATATATAAAGAACTCATGCACCTCAACAAACAAAAAGCAAATAATCCAATTAAGAAATGTGCAGAGGACATGAATACACACTTCTCCAAAGAAGAAATTCAGATGGCCAACAGGCACATGAAAAGATGCTCCACATCGCTAATCATCAGAGAAATGCAGATTAAAACCACAATGAGATATCACCTCACACCAGTGAGGATGGCCAACATCCAAAACACAAACAACAACAAATGTTGGCAAGGATGTGGAGAAAAGGGAACCCTCCTACACTGCTGGTGGGAATGCAAATTAGTTCCACCACTGTGGAAAGCAGTATGGAGATTCCTCAAAAAACTCAAAATAGAAATACCATTTGACCCAGGAATCCCACTCCTAGGAATTTACCCTAAGAATGCAGCAGCCCAGTTTCAAAAAGACAGACGCACCCCTATGTTTATCGTAACACTATTTACAATACCCAAGGAATGGAAGCAACCTAAGTGTCCATGAGTAGATGAATGGATAAAGAAGAGGTGGTATATATACACAATGGAATATTATTCAGCCATAAGAAGAAAACAAATCCTATCATTTGCAACAACATGGATGGAGCTAGAGGGTATTATGCTTAGTGAAATAAGCCAAGCGGAAAAAGACAAATATCAAATGATCTCACTCATATGTGGAGTATAAGAACAAAGAAAAAAAAAACTGGAGGAACAAAACAGCAGCAGACTCACAGAACCCAAGAACAGACTAATAGTTACCAAAGGGAAAGGGACTGGGGAGGATGGGTGGGAATGGAGGGACAAGGGAGGGAAAAGGGGCATTACGATTAGCAGACATAAGGTTGGGGGGGCTCGGGGAGGGTTGTACAACACAGAGAAGACAAGTAGTGACTCTATAGCATCTCACTATGCTGATGGACTGTGACTGTAATGGGGTTGGTGGGGGGTCCTGATGAAGGGGGTAGTTTAATAGCCATAATATTGAACATGTGATTGTAGATTAATGATACCAAAATAAATTATAAAAAGAAACAACAAAAAAAGCAAACACAATTACTTATATTCCTTATCCTATAATAAAAGGAAAACAATAGTCTTAGATTAAAAATATCAACCTTATCATGAAAAACATTAAAAGCAATGTAATTTTCTTATGTTTCATTATGTTCTTATGTCCCATCAGAGATATACAGTCATATTATTATATTCCTTTTAAAAGTCACTTGGTATAATTCTACTTTAAAGCTGACATAATTATATTAAAACTCATTTTCCAAACATCACAAGACAGTGTTCTCTTATGATGAATTTTAATTATCAGAGGTCAAGTCAGTTGTTTTACAAGAGGATTTAAACTCATTGTGCTGGAAGGTATCACAGTTTCCATTTGCTTGAGACAAAAATTCCCCAACATGTTATTGTAAAGATGGTTAATCATACAAAAATATTGAAGGAATTCATATGAACATCCGTATATCGATCACTGAGAATCTGCAAATGATATTTTGTTATATTTGCTTTATGACATATCCATCGCTCTATTCACTCTTCTATTCTCTAATCAATTCATCTTTCTTTACTCATTTCAAAGTACACTTTTTCCCTATATACTTCAACATACACTTCATTAACTATTGTGCAGTATTTTCTTAAAGCTCTTTTTAAAAAATAAAACTTGCATATGATGTAACTTACAAATCTAAAGTGCAGTGTTTTCTGAGTTTTGATGAGTGAAAACACCTGTGCAACTTCAGCCTTTAGCAGGATATGGATAAGTGTCCACATGCAAAAGACCACTATTTCAGAAAATCATTTCTTGCCTTTTGAACTAAGGAGTGCTTATGCGAATTCCCTAATCCAAGTTCATAAAATAAATATCCAGAAAGTAAAAGCTACAGCTAGTTAATGGGTAAATATTCCCAGGGATTGTCTGAATATTTGTTAATTTAAAATGGGGGTGGCTCTGGGGGTAAGGGGACCTCCCTCCCGGGACAAATTCCCTGTGAACCCGGTGACACTGAAGTAAGGCAAAGGAAAGAACAGGTGGGCTTCAGGGGTTTTATTTCTCACAGCCTGCTTGGGTTCGGTAGCCAGGCTCCACACTGTCCATCCCTGGCTGCCGCGTGCCACCTCTGCGCCCCCTGCCTGCCCCTTCCAGCAGGAGCTCCCTGGGTGGGTCCCTGGTGACGGATGGGTACCAGACCAAAGAAGTACCAGGAATGGAGGGGAGGAGACAGTGGCCATTTTAGCTCCACCCATTGTCCCAGATCAACTGGAGGCTCTACTGTGGTAAGTATCCGTTGGTATATAAATGGACTAAGGCCAGACAGGAAATTGAAATTCTGCGTGAAAACTTCCATTTATGCCACAATAGGCTTATCTTTTATAGCTGCCTTCTGAGCAGCATTGTGCCATTTTCCTGTAGAAGGCACTTGGAGAATAAGCAGAGATATTAACGCACAGTAAGTCGGTTGTGTGATGGATATGCCTAGGTCTGATAGTCAGTACACTGAAGAGCTGCCCACCACACTAGAATGTAAGCAGCCTGAACTACTGTTCTGTCGGCAGTAAGTTCCCAGGAGTGCTCTGCAAATTTTGTATCTTGTGAGGGGCTTGCCGCAGTTGTGAAAAGAGAAAAAATGTGTTGTTTTTGTGTTTTAGCCAAATGAGGGTGCTCTCCAAAACAGGTTTAGAGAAGTAAAAAGTGGGCATTTATTCTTATTAATATACTTTTTAAACAAACATTTAAAATATATATTTAAGAGATAAAATTACACAGACTCTTTGAGAGCAGAGAGAGATCTCTGTTTTTAAACGATAGGAACTCCTTACACCCCTTTCTGGTATCTGGCAGTAAGTAGATAATTATATATTAGAAGCTGATGTCATTATGAGCATGAGGATACAGGCATATTTAGTGAAAGTATGTTCATTTCAGCACCTAGTTTTGATGATTGTAAGATGTTACATGACCTTTAGAAGGGGCAGTTGGTTTCCATTTACCCCGTCCCTTAACCTCTGTCATAGAGAAGCTTTTGGCAGACCAAAAACTGGAAAAGAGTTAAATTTTATATATAAAGGAAAATCTTACTCAAGAAAACTACAAGAAACTCTTTAGCATACATGCTATAGTAAAATGAAACCCTACTGTGTTTTCAAGAATGTTGGAAAACATGCCAGCTTATTTTTTATTCAGTCACTGCTGGAAATCAAAACACAGGGAACACATTCCTTCATTTGGGTTCTCCTGAAGCAGAGCCGAAAATACGAATTTAGGTGCCTGTCACTTGCTGGGGGAATGTTCCTAGGAAAGAGGAAACAAGGGAAGCAAGGTTGGTCAGGAGTAGGGCCTGAGGGAAGATGTGGTCTCTGGGAGCCCTAGAAGACGGTCAGACCACAGAGCTGACTCCGTGTTAAGTAACGAGGGAGCCAGTTTTTGGGACCCCATGCCAGTTGGTCATTAGCTGGCTGCAGGCTGCCTCAGCATCAGGAAGAGAGTCAGAAATTGTCAGCGTCTTTCCTCATGCAGATTTTTGTAGCAGAGCTGAAGGGAATCCCAGATCCTCTAAGAGTTTAGCTTTGTACCTTGGGTGAGTTTTGTAAACTCCTCACCCAAAAATGGGGATAATGAAATGAGGCCATAAAGTACCTATAGTTCTTTGAATACTATAAATGAGGTTCTTAGCACAGTGCCTGGCACATGGTGAAGAAACAAATGTTAGCTAATATGATTGTTTGTTACTTTACGTGAAATGAGTTAAATGACTTCCACTTTAAAATAAAATAGAAAGAGTTCAACCATTGTGGAAAACAGTATGGAGGTTCCTCAAAAAACTCAAAATAGAAATACCATTTGACCAAGGAATTCCACTTCTAGGAATTTACCCTAAGAATGCAAGCAGCACAATTTGAAAAAGACAGATGCACCCCTATGTTTATCACAGCACTATTTACAATAGCCAAGAAATGGAAGCAACCTAAGTGTCCATCAGTAGATGAATGGATAAAGAAGAGGTGGTACATATACACAATGGAATATAATTCAGCCATAAGAAGAAAACAAATCCTACCATTTGCAACAACATGGATGGAGCTAGAGGGTATTATGCTCAGTGAAATAAGCCTGGTGGAAAAAGGCAAGTGTCAAATAATTTCATTCATATGTGGAGTATAAGAAGAAGGAAAAAAACTGAAGGAACAAAACAGCAGCAGACTCACAGAACCCAAGAATGGACTAAGTTACCAAAGGGAAAGGGACTGGGGAGGAGATGGGTGGGAAGGGAGGGATAAGTTGGGAAAAGGGGCATTACGATTAGCACACGTAATGCAGCAGCGGGGGACACGGGAAAGGCAGTATTTACAGAGAAGACAATGATTCTGTAACATCTTACTATGCTGATGGACAGCGACTGTAATGGGGTATGTGTGGGGGACTTGATAATAGGGCTTCTAGTAACCATAATGTTGTTCAAGTGATTGTACATTAATGATACCAAAATAAAATAAATAAATAAATAACAAAATAGAAAGTTCCTTGTCTTCCCTTGATGAACCAGGAAAAAAAAATGGGTTAAAACAAACACATCACTGAAACTGCTGCAAACTGTAGTAACACAGTTTATGAATACTGAAATAGTAACTGTGACTATACTCTCATTGTCTTATGTTACAGTTTTTCAAAGAATGATCTAAAATTATACATAAAATCAGTAGGTAACCAGTAAAATGCAGGGTATATCAATTTGTTCTTTTACTTCTTGCCAGTAGTAAAACTAATGTTAAATTTTGCTAGTTGCATCATATTGTCTCCCAGATAGGCATCTAGTTGTGTGAAAATTTTATTTTTGGGAACAATTCATCAGAAGATTCCACATATCCATTTACTTCATGTATGTATGCATGAACCTTTCTTTTTTTCTGGGAAACATTCACCTGAATCATTTCTCATAATGAAATTTATTTTCAACCAGCATTAAGTAGCATTAGAGATACATCTTTATATCTATAGGTGTTCTTAGCATTGCTATTCTGATTTATGTCAAGAATTTATAAAATCAAGCCTGATTTTGTACCAGGAGACCAGTATCTTTGGTAAGGTTATAAACCTTGGTCTACCTTTTCCATGTATATGATCAAAACAGGATGGCTCACTACAAAATATACTTCATAAGCTAAATGATAAATTTGTTTACAGAGAGAAAGGGAAATAAAAGCAGGGAGTGAATTGTAAAAATTGATCTGCACAATAAATTTTGTAAAACCATATGCTTAAAAGAACATTTAGGATGTTTCATTTTGCACACTACTTTTGGCTTCACTATTTCAATTTTTATTTCTGTTCGAAGTCCAGTGGACAGTAGGGTATCTGTTAAGCACCTAGCACAAATAGCCAGTGCTCTGTAAATGACCTACTGGTGACCTCTGCAAGAAAAGCTGAACCAGCAACCAAAAGCACATGCAAGAAGGATGCTTGTGGCCCATATGGGGAAGACAAAGGTGCTTAGTTGCTCTTTTCTCCTTTTTTTTTCCTGCAACAGATGACAATGTACTCCTACTTAAAAAAAAAAAAAAGAAAAACACCATCAACAAAAACCTTGTCCATCTGTTAGCATTTTCCTTCCACTAATGCCCTTTGAGATTGACTGTGTGGGAGGAACCAAGGCAGGATGCACTGTCCTGACTGGTAATGGAAACGAGGGCATTTTTTGCTCACGAAGCTTTTTGAAAAATCAGCCCCTAAGACTTTATGATGAGAAGTATGAACTGAGTTTCATTTGTGGAAGGGACATGGTTTTTTCTTAGGAAAGAAGTGGTCATATGCACATTAGGCAAGCGATTATGCATAGTTAATAAGGTATAACTAAGGGGAAAATGTGTGTGCTGACTCTATTCTGAGAAAATAAAACCTATATAAGGAGAAAATAAAACCTATGTAAGGATTGTCATCAAGCTTTGTAACAGTGGTCGCTCAAAACTCAGCAACTGGCCGGCTTAAATTACCCATAAAATACAAGGTCAAAAAAAAATGCTTGAACTTGCTATGACTTCAAACTTCCATTTTAGTGAAGTAAGATTTTTCTCATGCTTAATTGAAAATGTCTGTACTATATTTCAAAAAACATTAAAAGAAGCAGAATTTCAAATAGAATTTTAATTTATAATGTTCCACGATGAGCTATTATTTTGAACAACTGAGAAATGAATGAAAACATCAGCATATGACAGGCACTGAGTTAGGGATCCAGCTTCTGGAGCTGAAAGGAGATGCTTCTTTCTTCATTATTTGAGTGAATATTCGTGAGGTCTCTGGCACAGTTTGATGGGGCTGCAGGGACCACAGGGCACAGCCATGGTGTGTATGGGGGACTTCACAGGGACGAATGAGCAGAGATACCGAACATTAAGGAATTTTGAACCTTACATGTTTGTTTATTTTTTTGACAATTTTCAGGAAAATTGTCTTCCTTGAGATCTTCCCTTCCTCAGAGGAGAAAAGTTGCTGAAAGTAAAGGGATCCTGGGGACCTCTAGGCGATATGTGCTAAAAATGATGACCATTGTCTCTCATAGACACTATGAAGACTTCATTCAATAGAGAATTAGGTATGGAATGCTGTCTATCCCAGCCAAAGGAGACGGGTTGGGATAAACTTAATTTTGATTATGAGATAGAATGTGCTGGTATGAGATTAAGACAGTTTAGAATTCTCAATTTGAAATCAGATGGAAAACACACATGCATACGCACAGTCACACAGACCTTTCACTGCGTGTTCATTCATCTTCCCTCCTTCCCCGGGAATCTGCCTCAGATGTGCCTCATGGGATGACACGTGGGAGTGATGGCCCGGGGTCTTGCTCTTTGCCTCCCATTCTCCAACCCCTTGAAAGGCCCTGGCATCTGGGGCTAGAATGGAATTGCTGAACTGGATGAAGAACAAAGGCAGAAAGTCCATTGTGACCAGCCAGCACTGAAAAATTACCAAAGGTGCACAAAGCCCTCAAACAACGTACTGTGTCTGAAGCTGGCTACTGTGTAACTGGCCACCACCGTTTCTACTGATATCCCCAAAAAGCTTTACATGATTGGCTTGTGATAACTTTCTTTCCTTTTTTTTCAGTATTCTTATTGATGCATGTTTTTAGAAGATTTCACTTGTATGAAAGAATAGAGGGTCAAAGCACGTGGTAATTTCCCCTGAGCCACACACTGTCTCACAGATGATATGGTCACTTTAATTGTCCTCACACAGTTCACAGTAACCAGAAATATTACTGCAGATGGGCTCTTTGATGTAGGCTTGTAGAAGTCGGTTAAGTTATCTTAAGTAGTTATATTTAGCTAATCCAACAGTCTTGACTCTGGTGCCTATTATGTAGCAAGTTCTGGGTTTGGGACAGACGAAGTCAAATGAGATGTATATTCTGTCCTCAACCTGGGGTTAGTTTGGTGAAGACATTTATTAGGTTATCTGAGAAGTATTTTAGCACCTAAAGTGCTATATAAAAAATTGGAGAGGTGAGACCTAAAAAACTATGAATATAAAAGGATTGAAGAACAATAATAATTAGATTAACAGTTGTGTTCTAAAGTAAAGAAATATAACAAATCTCTGGTTTCTTTAGTGAGTGAAGGCTATGCCATCAATAGTGTTACCTTCAAATGCAAAAGTTACTTTTGTATGTAATTTGGCTGAATATCTGGAGGTGTCCCAAATGTGTGCTTATATCGTGGAAAACTTACAGAAAAATCACTGAAAGTCCAAGAAACTGTGCCAGACAAAAATAAAATGTTAAAACTGAGGAAAACATACAATGGAAGAAATAGTCATTTTTGGTCTGAATAAAGTTTGTAAGATGCCTCCTCCTCCCTAAGACACACAGTGCAAATGAATCCCCCCCAACACACACACACACAAATACAGAAAAAAAAGCTCAGAGAAAATTATTAGATTTGGCTAGTCTATATGATAGTCTATGTAATACAATAATATACACCAAAAACCTGTCCAAGATTCTAGAGTGTATATTAGGGCATATTTTTCCCTCAGAAATTATTTGACCTCAAGTGACAACTTGTTAATAGTTAATAATAATCAGTGTATCCGGTTGAATTCTCTTTAATAAATCTATGTAAAAAGGAGATACCAGTAACACATATTTCCTGTGTAGATAGATCTGAAATGGTTGTCCCACTCACACCTACTGCATGACCTAGATTTTTAAACAATAATCTCTATTATTTGTAGGGATTAATAACAATGTTCCTGCTCTAAGATCTTCTGTTGCATCAGAGATGGCCAACCACAGCTATTAATTCTAGAGGGCATTGAAAAGTAGGTGTAGATTTGTTTTGGGTGATAAAAAATTGTGGAAGCCCTTAACTTCACTCTTGTAACAGTCCACATCGTGTTTCCAGGCAACAAACACTCTTACTTATTTACTCAAATATTAACAAATTTACTCAAAATAGTTGAACGCCTTCATAATCTGTTGGTGTTCATTCAAAGTTAGGTTTTTCAATAAGTGTGATTGGCCACGCTGCTGAAAAGACTTAACACTTGAGAATTGATATTTGCTGCCAAGCTATCTTTCTAACACCATTTGACTTTGTTCTGCTGTCCTATTTATCAAGTCTCTTTTGTATTACTGACACAAGAAGTTGTAGAGTATTTAAAATAATGTGGATTTCCAAAATTAAATATAATAATTTAATCTCTAAACCAACTACTTATTGGGTGCAAAATTACTCTGAATGATGGTAAAAAAACATCCTTATCATTAAAATGTTTGCATTTTTAGTAGGCAAATAGAATTAAATGTAAAATACGTCAAAACATTAATTGTCTTTAGCTATTGTATGCATATGAATATAGTTAAAAGGAATGCAGGAACCAGAAAGATAAGATTATACTGTTGAAAAGACACTGAAAAATATATCTGCATAAGCACAAATCTTTCCATGTCTGGGTTTTTCCGTTTATTATAAAGAATGATATATTGTTGTAAACATGTCTCCTTATATAACCCATCATTTCTACTACCTGTTTTAGTTATTAATATGTTTCAGTATAACCCACATGCTTAATTACATGTAAGTAATAGTTTGCAGGAATTTCCAATGGGAAACGCCTAATATGCAAAGAGTAGACACTGACTTTCAAGGTTCTGGAAATAGTATGTTACAGTCAAAGGCTGTAATTGTGTATCAGATTCTCTGGGAACAAAGAATATGCTATTACAATTTCACCGTCTTTCACAAATGAAAAAATAACTGATACGATATCTAGTACTGTAGCTCAGGAATCATCATAAGGGTCTGTGGATAGAAGGCCAACTTCATTCAATCAGGGCAAATTTTCTGAGTAAGACAGAGTAATGACCAAGTATTTTCGGCACACAAGAATTTCTCTTTATTTATCAAGTCCGTACAGCTGTTCTATTTGTTTAGGGACTTTCAATGAGAACATTTTTGTGAGCTCAGTTTTACTGGGGTGCTGCTTTGTAGCAGGAGTTTATTAACATTATGCAGAGCTCTGATTAGAGTGTTCTAGGGTACAAAATAGGATATGGACCTTTTTTCACAAATTTATAGATTATGGAGCATTACTAAGTGAATATTTAGATATTTAAATGACCCAATTATATGTAGGAGAGCAAAAATAGCCACCGCGGATCATAGGTAGGCAACTGCATGTGCAGGCTGCATCCCGGCCTCGGTGAGCTAGACCAGACTCGGCAAGGGTTTTATTTTATGGTTAATCCTATAATTACAAGACCCTCATTATCCCACACCACAATGGAAATAGATCTATCATTTTTTATTCCCAGGGTTTTTTTTTGGCTCTACTTGGGCATAATAGGCCCTGAAATGTCATATCGAGAGGGGAAACAAATAAATAAAACAAATGTGAATATTCTGATCACTAGCCTCCTGACTTGATTTTAATGCTGTTTCCTTACATAAGACTTATAAAAAGGCAGAAATGGAAAATGTGGGAAGTAGAAAGGTTTAGCGCAAGGAACACTGGAATAAGAGCCCAGAGACCTCTGTTTTGGCCACAAAGATTTGGACAAATCATTTAGCCTTTGTGGGTTCCAGTTTTCCCATCTGGAAAATGTGGGGGTTCATCTCTCTGGGCATGTCTTTGTCTAGTTAGCCATGCCTTTTTGAGGTACACCCAGGAATGAGTAACCCTAGTCGTAGTGCATGCAGGTCCCTGGGCTTGCCTGTCCCTGTGCTTCCTAACCTTGAGTTATCCTGAAGGTCACCTCTAGGTCATCTAGTAAGTGGGTGTTATCTGACAAAGGGAATATGTTTCCGATTTGGGTCACATCTGAAAGGAATTTTTCCTGGAAGAAAGATTATGTCTATACCCTGCAAAGTATTATGCTTCTCTCTGTATTCCAAATCTCATGTTATTTTATTTATATGTGAAAAGTTAGGGTTTTGTCTTTTGACGTGAGAAACATCCCTTGAGAGCATAAGGAAAAAAAATTCAGAATCACCAAAGTCAGCCAAGTAAGTGAGAAAAAAAAATCATATACCCAAAAAAGTAAAATGGACAAAGCAATCACACTGAAATTTGATTGCAACAGAGCCTCACTCTAAGATTTATATCTAGCCAACAGCTATTCCAAGTAAGAAAGTAAAAATTTAAGACTTAAAGCCTGAAGCCATGTCACTTACAGCAAAACTCAAAGAAAAGCCATGATTGTGGTGTAATGTTTCAGATGTTCCATCTTATTCCAGGATATGCAAATCTCACATTTAAAAAATAAGATGTGATGATTTCACTCTTCTCTCCACTTTAGGATTATAGTCAAAACTGAGAAGCAAATTTAGACTAAAGAAGGTAACACTGAAGGGAGGGTCATGCAATTTGCACAGATACGTTTTCTCAGGATAAAACTTTTCCATTATGCCCTGACAGATATTTGCAAAGTCATATGGTTTCAGTGTATGTATAATTCCCCTAGTTTACAGGATTCACTGGGTACTGCAGAAAATAGTTTAAATGGCACTAATTTCTCCACTTATGTTTTTAACCCATGAGCTCCTGTGGAATAATTCAATTGGATTTTATAGTTCATACACTTACCCAGCTTTAAAAAAAAGAACCCTTGAATTTACTAATCTATAAATTGGAAATATGATTTCTACCTTACTGAGTTGTGGTGAATGCTGAAAATAATGTGATTTAAAAACATTACAGTATCTGGTACATGGTTGGTGCTACAAACTGTAGCATATATATAGATGTGTTATTATGTATGTGTGTGAGATGTGTGTGTGCGTGTGTGTCTGCCTATTTTGGAAGATTGGTTTGCCTCATCCTTGGCATTAATAAAGTTTTGACTGTTTACTCACTTGTCTTAAATATACCGACACTTTTTTATTTTTATTTTTTTTATTAAGGTATCATTGATATACACTCTTGTGAAGGTTTCACAAGAAAAACAATGTGGTTACTACATTCACCCTTACTGTCGAGCCCCCCCCATACTGTCCATCAGTATAGTGAGATGCCCGAGTCCCTACTTGTCTTCTCTGAGCTACACTGTCTTCCTGGTGACCCCACACATACCATGTGCACCAATCATGATACCCCTCAATCCCCTTCTCCCTCCCCCCCACTCTCCCCCACCCCTCCCCTTTGGTAACTGCTAGTTCCTTCTTGGAGTCTGTGAGTCTGTTGCTGTTTTGTTCCTTCAGTTTTGCTTCGTGGTTATACTACACAAATGAGGGAAATCATTTTATATTAACATTTTTAACCACCTTTGGGTAAGAGATCTCAGCAGAATGATTTTATTGAATTATTTTAGAATTTACTTTGCTTATATTGTCTATAGGGAGGAGGCGATAACCAATTACTAGTTTATGTTCATTTTTTTATCCTCTTCCCCACAGTGGTCCTCTTAGAATTTCTCTTCCGCATTTGAAATGGGTATACTTAATTAGGATGTTTGCATACCTTTTAGTAGTGGTCTAATTTGATACAAACACGTTTGCCCAAAGACTTGGAAGTGTGATTTGGCTTTAAAAAATGTTTAGATTTCTAGGTTAATATGACAATAGCTAGGAGTTTCTAATCACCTCTGCCCAGCTTCTCATACAAAAATTAAGACATAAAGAAGTTCAAAAAGGTAATAGATAAGGGACTAAAGATAAGAAATGGCAAAAGAATGAATTCTATAGCCAATTTCCACTCTTTTTATTCTGACAGTGCAAGGTGAGAAACATATTCTAGGACTACACCTGACAAGGGGAACAGGCAGTGTCTCTCACTCCCTTCAAAAAATACAGGAAAAAGAAAAAGTCAAGTAATGTGCAGGCTTACTACACCAGCATCAAGGAAGTACAGACTGCACTCTCCAGAAAGATAAGCAATTATGACCTCCCATCTGAGCCCTCAGCCAGAGTCTCGACATCTCCTCTTATACTTTGGAACCATATACTCAAATGCTTAAAAAGGGCAAGGACATAAAGTAACATAATGAATGAAAGGGCTAGGCTTTAGTATTGGGAAGAAGATAGAATTTTTGCAGGAAGTGATTGGATCCATTCAATAGCCAAGAAAAAGCTTCACCTAGAACAATAACATTCCTGACATGATCTTCCCCATTCACTGGTGTCTTCACAAGAGATTTGTCAGACTGAAGGGTGAAATACACTCCTCTCCTTTTGGATCTGTCTGCCTACGGAGTTGTATTCTAGTCCTCCCTTAGCCCTGCAATCGGCTCGCCTGGGCAGGTCTGTCTGAGTGGCGGCCTTCACCTGTCTCACGACGCCGCGACTGAGGGGTGAGTCTGATTCAGGTGGGCAGTGTTATTAAGTCCGTTTAGCTGTTCTCTCTGTTTCACACTTGTGCCGATGCTTCAGCTAGCTCTGACTTGAGAAAAAGTGGAAAAGTATGTTCATTGCAGCTCTAAAATCCTAACAAAACCCCAAATAAGTAAGAGTAATGAAGGTTTAATAAGACGGGCTAGTAAAAGTTATTCAAATACCAATGACATATATATGTACATACATGCATATTTATGCATTATCAATAATCTGTTAGGAAAAAAAGTGGGAAAATATCCCATTCACCTTGGTAATAAAAATAAAAAATGTCTAGAAATGACCTGAAAATGGAATGTTTGAAATATGTATATGAAATGAGCTCCACTAAAAATTTATCAAGAGCTATAAAACGTACTAATTCTACCTATAATTAATCTTTTCATTCATACTGTTTTATTCTACTCCATCTAATAGCTTCAGACTAATAATAACAATATTATCCCTAAGAATATGATGACTGAATACAGTGAATATTGCTTTTTAGATGTTTATGCCATTTGTTAGATCCCACTAGTCATATTTCTATGTTTCAATGTTTTTATTTTTACCTAGTCAAATTTATCAGTTTCTTTTTCTTAATGCCTCTAGCTTTTATGTCTTAGGAACTTTTTCTCACTTACTTGCACTTTACAGAGGAATTCATCCATGTTTTTCTTGATAATTTGTGTATGCTCTTTTATTTCTTTTTATGCATCAGAAACAGATCCAGCTGGTCCTTTGCCATATGCTTTTCAGCTGTCCCAACACTGCTTTCCTCCCACTGATATGAGATGCCCCTTTAATATTTTCTAAGCTAGCATATTCAGTTCACCTTGTTTTTGCATTTAGAGATTCTTTTCTATTGGTATGTGTACATTATTATCGCACTACATAGTTTTAATTATAGAGGCTTAAATCTATGTACAATATATATGTATAACATATAATAGGACTAGAAATCCTCCTCTCTCCCAGCAACTACTCTTCTAAATTCATAATTTGCTTGAGTAGTCCAAAGAATGATAGTATTTTTACTAGGACATTATTAAATTATAAAAATGCTTATGTTGAGTTTTCTTAACTAAAAACATTGTATATGTTTCCATTCATGTAATGGCATTGATTTTTTCTTTCATAAGTGTTTAATGCTGTTCCTCACAGATTTTATACACTTCTTAAGATTAAAACTAGGAATGAATTTGCTATAAATGAAGGCTTCTTTTTGATCATATCATCTACCTGGTTAGTGTTTAATTTGTGAAGATTACTTAGAACCTGTTACTTAACTAAACATAGAGCTACCATATGATCCATGATTCTAGTCCTCGGTATATACTCAAGTGAATTGACTACGTAGGTTCACACAGAATTGTACATGAATATGCATAGAAAAATTATTCATAATAGCTAAAAATTTAAAACATCTAAATGGCCATCAATTGATGAATACACAAACAAAATATGGTCTCTTCATACAGTGGAATATTAATTCAACCTTTAAAATTAATGAAGTGCTGAGACATGCTACAATATGAATGAACCTTAAAAATATTATGCTAAGTGAAAGAAGGTAGACACAAAAGCTACAACGTATATGATTCCATCTATATGAAAGGTTGAGAACAGGCAAATCCACAGAGAAAAAATGGAAGGTTAGTGGTTACCAGATGCTGGGGTACGTGGGGAATGGAGCATGACGAGTGGTGAGTAGGGGTTTCTTTTTGAACTGCTCTTGGTATTTTTATACATGGATAGGATCTTTTCTGACTGTGTTTTATATCTATCACTTTACAATTAATTTTTTTTATCTCTTTATGGTTGATTTTCCCTCTTTTCTTCCTTTTCATCTTCTGTTTTCTTTATGATGTTACCCTGCCTGAAGGCTCTTTTTGATCCTTCTAATTTTTTCATTTCTGAAATGAATTTTTCCTTGCATCTGTGTTTTCCTGAGATCTGTTAGTACTATTTCATGTTTTCCTGTTGTCTGATCATTCCTGTTTTTCTAAGTCAGCAATATACAATTATTAATGACTTCTGTTGATTTCCTTCTTAATTACTTTTCACTATATTTGAAATGCTGGATTACAGCTTTTACCTGTGTTGTAGGTACATTTCTCTGACATGTCTTTGCTGTTTGCAGGAATGTCTTCTGGCTCATTATTTTCAGGACTGTAATGTAATCCTGTTAGCAGTTTTGGGGGGCCCTGCCACTCAGAACCTTCTGGTAACACTTTATCTTCTTCTCTATTTCCCATTTTGATTATTATACTGGGTGAGTAGTGTTGCTTTTGCTGGTTTGGCACAGCCAAATGCTTTTCAGTTCTGTGAGATACCTTGTCACTTGGCTTGGTTAAAGACTTTTAAATGATTTTTGTTTCTTTTTGTTAATCTAGTTTCTCTGTTTATTGGATTGTTCTGGGAGATTGAAAAAAAAAACTTTTCTTCTGCTGTTGCTATCTCTTGCCTGTCTCTCCAGATGCTTATTTTAAAAAATGGGATCTACCATCAGCCTAGATCCTGGACCAGATAACAGATGACACTACAGGTCAGTTGATCCAAGTAGGAGTACAAAAGAGACTGCTTGGGAAACAGCGATTATTATTTAAGTTTTCAACATGTGACACAACATGAGGGTCAGGTTTCTTTTATTTGCAGAATATTTTTAACATGTTTCAATGTCAGTCTCAAAGGGAGAAGGGTGCTAGAAAAGAGAATATACATATTTCAAAAATGTCTATGTATCTATTTATAATTACATGAATGGAGTACTTAAAAGGCAAACTCTCTCAACATCCTTATCAAATTAAAACCTAAGCATAGAGCATGAGGCTTCATTATACACTTATTTACGCCTTAGGCTTGTGTATGTGTGTGTGCGTGCATGTGTGTGCATTTCCTTCCAAAGAGAATGTACCAGAGAAGAGAAGGCTCTAGCTTGGAAAACAGTGCATTAGAAAGTGTGAAGCTGAAAAGGTTGTTAGCCTTACAGATTTAGCAGTTTCTCACCTCTAAAAAGTGGCCTTGCAATCTCTTGTCCCGCCACCCCTACCCTTGACCTGGATGTATCTAGCTGTCATCATCAGGATGAAAAGGAACTTGGTCCCTTGGCAGTCTCTGTGTGACTTCTCTTGCAAGGTGACATGATGACAAATACAGTGTGACTCACCATGTGCTGTAGCTTATTTTACTTCCAAATGGATTTGATTGAAGACTACAGACGATTTGGGAAAAAATGCCCAAGGAGAATGTATTCTTTTTCTTGCCCCCCATGCCCTCCCCGCCCAGTGGCAAGCTCTCTGTCCAATTCCAAGTTATTCCTCACAACATTTCACTAAAATTTTATAATATTCATTAATTTTTCATATTTCCCTAAAATTTTATTTGAAACATAAAATGATCAAAGCATATAACCAAAGTATAAATGTGAATGTAATGGGAACTTGAAGAAATAGAAGGTCAAACAAATTAGCTCATTATGATTTGACTCAGAACTATATCTTATTTGTGATTATCCTGCTGGGATGTATTTAAGAACCGAAATCAATTTCAAATAATTGTAAAATATTGTCTCAATACAGAGTTACTACTGGTGATCTTTTCACAATATATACAAATATTGAATCATTATATTACACACTCAAAACTAATATAATGTTATATAGCAATGATATGTCAATTATAAATATAGTTACTAAGGGAAATTGATGAACAAACTGGAGTGAAACAACGAGAAGGATCACACTCTGCTACCATCCCTGGGGACTTTGGCTATTCCAGAATGAGTGGGGGATGGTGACGAAGAAAAGTTAATTGCCACTCCTCGTTCTCCAAGTTCATTGCTTATTTCTCTTTCTTGTCAGAATCCACAATCTCGTTTTGGAGTTTTTTTTTTTTTTTTTCAGTGCAAGTGCTTTAGGGGTCAGATCAGTTCTGGCATTAAGCATGATAATGGGTCATGCTTGGTTAAAGTTTGCAGACACTGTGCTGAGTTAACAGTAAGCCTGGTTGTGGTAGGCAGAAGAATGGCCGCACAAAAATGCCAATATTTTAATCCCATAAACGTTTGTGAATATGTTAGTTTACATGGCAAAAAGGACTTTGAGATGGAGCCACTAGATTAAGGATTCGAGACGGGAAGGTTAGCCTGGATTGGGATTAGGCTAATCTCGTCACATGAGTCGTTAATTGTGCAGAATATTTCCAGCTACAGAGAACCCAAGAGATGCAGTGCGAGAGGGGAGTCATCAGCCATTGGTGGCTTTGAGGATGGAGGAAGGGGGCTACCAGCAAAGGAATGAAGCCTGCCCAGAAGCTGGAAGAGGTAAGGAAACGACTCCCTTAAAGCCTCCAGAAAGGAAAGCGTCCTTGTCAAAACCTTGACTGTAAACCACTGAGACCTGTCAGACTTCTAACTACAGAACTAAATAGATTTGTGTTGTTTCAAGCCACTCAGTTTGTGGTAATTGGCTTGACAGCAATAGAAACCTAGTATGGTGGCTAGCTAGCATTGCTTGAGCATTTCCTACATTCCAGACAAGATGTTTAGTCATTTACATGCCTTACTTCTCATGACTTTATTTTACATCTCAGGAAACTGAGATTTAGAGAGGTTAAGTAACTTCCCCAAGATTGTACAGAAAGAAGTGGTAGATGAGACTTCGAATCCATAATCTCCCTTTCAGAGTCTGCGCTCTCAGTTACTCTCCTATCCAGCTTCTCAGTGTCTGGCATGGGAGTTCGTTGTGTAAATAATGTTACCTGAAGCCTTAAGGTCTCTTGAATTTTCTCTAGTAAATAATTCACGGAAATAACAGTGGGATGTTGTTTTGGCCTAGGCTTGCTATCATTCAGAGATCTGAAGCAATTAATTAACAATTAATAATTAACTTCTGAGGTAAGGAGACGCTTTATTCAAAAAGATTATTGCAGTGAGAGGAGGGGGACTGACCACTGCAATAGGGAGGACGCTCAGATCATAGTCTGTAAGATCTGCAAGCATCTCCAAAAATATTTATTTTTCATTAAGTGAAAGAGCAATGGGATACTCTATCAAATACTTAAAGACCAATGACATGTTTAAAGAGAAGATGGGGCTGGAAATTTGGCAAGCTCTTTTCCTGCAGAAAGCAAATTGGAAATAAATAGAAATGTTGGAGAAATTAAAAAGAAACACTTCTCATGAAAAGCATTAAAGAGCTAATAAGATAACAAACAACTACCTGATCATAATCTGAATGAAACTGGAATTCAGAGACTTAAAAGGGGGCACTGAACCTGCTTTGCTCTGAGGATTATTGATAAACTTGGAAAGTCTGAGCTTTGGCATGGATGATCTTATACGATTTATAGGGTTTCTGGAGACAGAATTCAGTGTCTCAGACCTTTCCAAACTGGGGTTCCACTTAAAGCTGGGTCCCCAGGTGCTATACCCTCAAGATGAGGTGAAGCAAAAGTAATACGCCCTCCCCCACCCCCTGGGGACAGCTACAAGACAGCTGCCTGCCACTGGGATGGGCACAGAGTGCAGAACAGCTCTGCTGAGAAGGTGTGACTCAAAGCCCAAGTGTCTTCTAGTGACGACCTACAACACAAAAGCATTTCGCCTGGGTGGTGCAAAACCTTCGAGTCACACACTTGGTTTACATGGCCTTGAACTAGCGACCTTCCAGAAGCAGTCACAGATTCTCCTTGGAGGGATTTACCATCATCTTAGCTTCTCCTGCCATCTCCTTTGTCTCAGTTTATGGTATTTTTATTCCTTAGGTCAAAAAACTCAGTGTCATTCTTGACAATTCTGTATTTCTCACACATGCCCCAACCAGTCTGCTGGAAAATCCTATTGACCTTTTGAATAGTCTGCATAAAATCTCTGTTGGAAGGTTGCATTTCTCTTGGTGGTGTCCTTGCTTCTGTCCTTGTGTCCCTAACAACTATTTTCAATAGAGAAATTGGATCGAGCCTGTTAAGATGTAAGTCGTGTAATTCCTATGCTCAAGACACTTTAAATGATTGTTACCTCACCAGAGGAAAAGCAAAACTTTGTAATGACCTCCATGGCCCCAAACTTTTGACCCCTTCACTCTTCTGCCCTCATTTCCTGCTACTCTGTGTCCACTGTAGCAGATGCTGCCAGTACCCTGCCCATGACCTCTTTAGCTTACCCTCTCAGGACATGCAGGCCCACCTCCACACGCCAGCACCTGGATTTCCTCGTCTAAGGGTCTTCCTTGCCAATGGAGCCCACCTGTCCACAGTTAGGCTGGTGGGAAATGCCCGGATTTAATGCCCCTGGGAGTAGCCCTCAGCTAATGACTAACAGAAATGATTGTGTAAATATGGCAGCTCCCACCCTCAGTTTTACTGTCCCCCAGTGCTCTCTCTGGGGGATTAAACAACACCGGCAGTATTAGCCAGCTTGAAAACACACCCTTTCTTCCTTCACTTCCTGTCTCCCTACCAGTGGTCCTTTATTCCCAAATGATCTATGTGGACCAAAATGCTTAGCTCAGTTCTAACCAAACATCAGCCATACTGTTTCTTGAACATCGTAGCATGCCATAGCCTCCAGATGGTTGGGTTGGTCGCTCCTACTTACTTGTCCGGAGTGCTATGCCCCCAGAAATGCACACGCCATTTTCTGCACATCCTTTAAGGAGGTCCTCTTGGCCATCTTATTATCCATTTAGTCATTTAATTTCTTCTTCCTTTTTTTTTTTTACCATTAACATACATCACAGTCTAACAGATTAACTGAGTATGCATGCATTTGGTTACTGACTTTGCTCATTCGAATATAAGCTCCCTGAGCAATGGGATTTATGTCTGTTTTGTTCACTGCTGAATCCCAATAAATTTCCTGTCACATAGTAAATGCTAAATAAGTATTTGTTGAATGCATGAAAGAACCAAAACAAATAATATCTTTAGGCTCATAAATCGCTCAGAGGAAAAAAAATGCCCAAGCATAAAAGCAACCAAAATACCATGAATGAGAATCTGCAGAATCACAAAACACAGAGAAAGATTTACAAAAATTTTAGTGTGAAATTATCACAGAGATTATGTGTTTGTTAAGTTTAATTAAAAAATAGGAGATGGGAAATATCTGGCGCAGGAAATTATT